>OY751321.1:9293316-9639928 GCA_963564615.1 Rhorus exstirpatorius
ATAAAAAATGAAGCACGATGCCTTAAAATTTATGAAAGTTAGAGCAATCACAGACATTTTTAGAAAATTATAAAATCTCGTAAAATCCAAACTCCTTTAGCAATTTTAACGAACACTGCAGAAAATGAGGGAGGTTTGATGCTCGAAGTGCCTGCCAGGTTTCAGCACGATCGGTCAAAAATCGCACTTGAGATAAGACCCGTTTGGCACATTTGGAACACATTGACATGGAAAACTGGAAAAAAAAATTTCACCGCAAAGCTTCCTCTATGAGGAAACAAAAAATCGAAGATTTTTATTGTGAAAAGATATAAGTACGAACAACCGTTCCTGAGCTATCAACGTATAAAGTAAAAAATTAACATATACGAGTATTACATGACTTACAGCAGGATGGATAATGAAACTTGGAGACTTGTTGAACTCACGCAACCTGATTCTGGACATGTATTTTTAGAAAAGAGTGATTGTTTGAGTGAGTAAAGTAGCGTGAAATACCTCCCGTACAATAGAAGCGTTATACGAACGGGAAGCCGAAACAGAATTGTCCTCACAAAATTACTATACGTTTATGCTAATTGGCAGTCTTTGTCGGTGTTTCGATGGACAGTACTGCAAAAAACCGTGTGAAAATACATTAACGGAAGAAGAAACGTCAAAAAGTACCGAGTAATTTATTTCTTTTTCGCGACTGCAAGCATACGCGTTTATGATCAACAACATTGACCACGGTTAGTACTGGGATGGGTGATCGCTCAGCCGTGCCACTGGTTTACACGCCGGCTGCTGAGAGGGAGGCAGCTTTTGTGAGTTTTCGGTGGCAATACAATGGAAACTGGGTAAACTACAGTGCCAAGTATAAGAGCCAGGTTTTTCGCGGTTTCCCTGTGCCCTCGTGAAAATGCAATACAGTATAGAATATTAGGAAAGAGTGGACATGGACAGCAGTCTGGAGGAATGAAATTGAATATATGAAAGAGGTAAGAAGATGGGATACGTAAAAGAAAAGGTGACCTTACAATTGTAAAAATAAATAAATACGTTCCTCTGTAATATACTCTACTATTACCACGTTATTTTGATATTTTGTCTTTGACCGATTCTCTGTGTCATAAGTTCCTGCATATTCGCACTCAAGGACTCCTTTGTGGATACATGGTCAGTTTGTCGAAAACGAGACTTTTCGTTTGGCTCAAGGGAAAAAGTCATTTCGCGAACGGAGAGGAGTGAAATTTATTTGGAGTATATATGTTTCGGGGGAATCAACGATTTATCACCGGAATCAATCCAATCACATTTTCCAAGAGAAGTCCTCGAGGAAAAAGAAAAGAAAAAAACATCCCCCAGAACACGTTGTAACCAACATACTGTTAAAGTGATACTGGAACTCGATGGATGGCAATCGACTCTCGTGGCGCATAATCGCACGATTTGTAAGTGTCCCGGTTCTACGCGTAAATTTTGCAGCAAAAAACTCTCGTGCACTTACGAGCAATGAACGTGAACCGTATAAACGTGACTTTGAGAAAGAAAACAAAAATGAAACAATGTATTGCTATGCATTCATGTGTTCTTTCATTTTTGTTTTGATTCTGAAAGTCACGGCTATACGGTCATTCCCTTTGACGAAACGAGCGGAGAGCATTTCATGGTAGTGAAGGAATCAATATAATACGAATTGGTGTGAAAGGATATAGTAAAAATCACGTATATCTATTATGTTATATACATTTATACTAGGCATACCAACGGCTGGGGCATCCTCGCACCTAACTCATACATGTTTAGGTTGAACTTTAGTTTGCTTGGATTGGAGTTCGATTAGGTTCAAGCTGGATTACTTTGGGATAGGGTTGGGTTGGGTTTAGACTCGAAATGGGTCAGGGCCAGGTTGGACTTGGGTACGAGTTGGGTTGGGTTAGATTCCAAATCTTCTACACGACAGCGACGGGGGTGACGAAATATTTATATAATGCAGAGAAGCCTTCCGGGTGAAACCGACAGAGTCGTGACCCTCGCTCTTTGATTTTTCCCTCGGCATAGTGACTCACGGTGACACGGAAAAACCCTCCACACGAGTTGTCAGGTTTTTCCGTAAATTATTTTGATCGATATCAACAAAAAAGTTCCACTACCGCTATTTCAAGTTATATTCATTTTCTGATATTTCAGAGAATTATTCATGTTCAAAAACTGATGAAGCGCGATTTTTCGTTCAATTTATCGTTAGATATTTGCAGTGATATTCGAAAAATGATTCCGCATGGCAGAAAAAGCGTTGTGGATGTAAACAATAAGAATTTTTAAAATAAAAAATCATTAAAAATGGCTCACTCACAGGATCATAATTAGTTACATAATTAGTTACATAACGATTCTTTAAATGTTACATGCCCTACCCTGATGAAAAGACGCGAGCGCGTATCGACATCACTATGTATAATTAACGGAGAAACCTGATTTAGGACACGGGAAATGACGGTGATTTTCAGGATTTTTTTTTGTTTAAATAAAAAATCAAGCCATTACTTCGCGAGCTTTGGATCGCATTTAAACAATATAATAGTACATTTCGACACGAGTACGCAAAGGCTTTTTTGACGAAACGAGAGGATTACGGCACGAGCCGAAGGCGAGTGCTGTAACGAGTTTCGTCAAAAAGCCTTTTCGTACGAGTGTCGAACATTATTTTTTTTCATAAAAAAATGTTAACCGTAACATTAAATTATTTAGGAATCATCGCCGTTTACTTTAAATTTAACACGTTTTTCCAAATAGGTGCAATCTTATAGTCGATGAACTAAAAAAAACAAGGAAAATGTACTAAATTGCGGAAATTGTCGGACTTTTGAAAAAAAAAAAGTAACCAATATGAAAAAAAAAACATTGCCTTATTTATACAAAAAAAATTTCTTGAAATGAATTTTTTTTTAAATGTATTCACTTCATTGAGGATAGTTGGTAATTACTTAAGTAAAGACCCCGGAAGAAGTCGATTTTTCCAATAGTTTTTCTCGCAAATTAAAAAAAAAAAGATAAGACGGAATTTTGAGAAAAATGCGTTGAATGTTATTATTTTTTTTTATAAAAAAAAATTATTTCTTTTTAGAAATACGGCTTTATTATTCGTTCACAAAAAAATTATTCGAAATCGCCTTTTTCAGCGTTATAGATATATAGGTACTTTACATATTTTACACATATACTTATATCAATGAACGTTTAATATTTTCCACTATCATCGTTCGAAGTAATAACGATTTTGAATATTTCCAAATTGAAATAGCTGAATTACTCTGCAGCTGTTCTAATATCCAACAATTTCAAACACGACGCTACGTGAATAACGTTTAAACTTTCCTAATTTCTACTTTAGATGGCATTTTTTATGTAAGGAAACATGGAATTTAATTCAATGCTCTAGATAGTGAAGTATTATTCCCAACTATTCACCTTTAAAATGTTTTATGTTCGTCGAAGCTTGCACCGTCGAAAATAAATCTTATAACGTAATCCAGACTTCTGGACATTGCCCGTTGTATATAATCATACATGTATGAATGACGCACTATATCTCTAGAGCACTGTAATGAGGCCTGTGATGAGGCCAGAGACTCGTCAGTGACGTAGGTGGCGCCATCGGTGGAGAATCGGTAAAAGCGTGTCCTCGCGTGAGAGAGAAACTACTGTGACGCGACGAAAATGTGCTTATCGTCCGCGAGGGGACGGTGTGAGTGTGATAGATGATGTGAGAGATGCTATATAATCCGAGGCTCAGTTACCGACCTCCATCGTTATTGCTGATTTTTATTTTCCGAATTCGATGTCTCATGATCGAGAGGAAAATTACAAAGAAAAGGCCCTACAAAGGTTTACATTCGAGGCAGATTTAAAGAGCCAATTGGCTTGAAAATTAAAAAAAAACGGACAAATAGCGATAAGCGCGTGGTTAAGATCGTTAAGATGAAATGACCCACGGAACAGCTGGTCTCAGTCGGTAAAAAATACGTTTCCCTACATTCTCGTAAAGGGTTTACATTACGTTTCTTTTTTTCTGAAATGTCAGTCGTTACGGATAAAATAGGGGACGGCAAATTTTATCTCTCTTCGCACTCAAAGGTGGCCCGTTCGTGTGTCGTGTGTCATTTCATCTTAAGGTAGAACGCTACTGTATGTAAAAAAAGAGGGATTTTGATGAAAATTGGTAGATACGTTCGAAACTGAGCAAAATGTTTGCTCGAAAAATTTCAACGGGTTTTACCGTAACGTTTCTAAGAAAATTTAATTAGTTTTTTCACATTGGATCTTATTGGAAATGGTAAAAAACCGCAAAAAAACAGTCAAAAAATACCTTTCAAAATGCCACTTTTTAATAAAACTAACACAAGAATATTAATCAATTCTCAAGATCACTCCTGCAAAATTGGTAGCAATTTCACCGTACCGATTTATCTGCAATGTGCAAAAAAAAAACAATAAACGCAGTTTTTCTCTCTCTACTGGTGGACATAGCTACAAGCGCGGTAACGTCGTATCGACCAAGGCGCTCTCGTGTACCTATATACAGTGCGAGTTACAGATTGCCTGGGGTGCATTCTGAAACTTTTACCCGAGTAGTGTGGAGTTAGAGTTACCTCGAAGTTACTAAAGTTTCTGAACGATAAAAGTTAGTATCACGGATTAACATGGCGTCACGCCAAGTGCGGGTAAAACGAGCGTTTGTTTTGTATCGGCAGCAATCGCTGCTCCAATCCGTCCCAATTGAAAATTTTATTTTCTGCCCCATTCGGTCACAAACACAACTTTTTTCGACATTTTGACTGATTTAGGCCTCTGTCTCCTCCAACGTTGATCGAAGTTTAAACTAAGTTCAGCCTATCTCCAAACTATACAGAAAAAATTGAACGCCGTTTAAACTGTGTCGGAGGAAACGGGCGGTATACTCACTAAAAGATAAAATTAATCGATTAAACGAACTTACTTGTAAGTGAAGTTCTACCGTAATTGTATGAAGCGCCTCTTCCGAAAAGATAGACAGTGTAGTACCCCCGTTCCACGCCAGTGTCACCACAAGTTTAAAGCAAAAAACTTTTTGCCTACGCTCCGTCGTCATGACAACGCGTACTACGATATTTCTCATTCTTCTAAGCACTGCCGCAACAATCCTAGGGTAATCTCTGAAGGCAGATGGGATATGAATTGAGGGAGGGAGCTATCTCTTCGGAAGAGGCGCTTCATACAATTACGATAGAACTTCACTCACAAGTAAGGTCGTTTAATCGATTAATCGTATTTCGCGCCTCTTCCTCGAGATAGACAGTGTAGATGTTTAAAGAATGTTGCGGTAGATAACGAGCATGCATGACCTATAAGTCGTGCGTATGCCCATCTCCGTAATTTCTTATAATTACGTAGGTGTATATTATAATCTAGAATAAATATTATAATATATTATGATATCAGATATTATATTGCAGAGACCTTGCAGCAACATTGCAGTTCTGCAACAAAATCAGATTTCATCAATGTTTCTGAGATCTTGTTGCAACGTTGCTGAGACATTGCTGCAATGTTGCGTACAGTATGGGTATTTATTGGTATAAAAATCTTTACGCCATGTGCAGAGCAGTCACCTCTGCATTATTCATCAATATGAATATTCTATCGAGATTTGAAGCGAATTTATGAGATCCCTTTTGATCCCTTTTTTGAAAAAAAAATGACCCATACGAAGCTCAGTTAATAATGATAGGGTATTCTATGACCCATCAGTGACTTGTCTCATACAATTTGTTTCGTCATTTTTAACTCTATTTTTTGGTATTTATAATTTTGATCACGCTATGAAATATCAAAAATTCTTGACTTGAGATATTTTCCAAAATTATTTGTTCAAGGTAACTCTAATTATACCAGACTCACAGCGTCTTTGGGGCATTACTTATTTGTAACCCTTTCGAGTCTGAAGTCCTTAAATGATCAAGAATTTAAGGCGATAGTAATAACCCTTCAAAAGGGAGAGCAACGGTATAGTGGAAGCATGCTCGGCCCACACGCAGAGGGCCCTGCCCTGGTTCAATTTCTACCACGGGCACCATTGGGAAAAATTTCCTATGTGCTTTTTTTGCGACCTAAATGGTTCAAAAACCCACCCAAAAAATGCATTTCCAAAAGCAAGGCGCAGCGCTTTGGTGTGGTAGCCGAAAGACTGCGAGATACCTCAGGTTCGACTCCCGAGAGTTTGTAGCCCCGAGGAGCCTTCCTCTGTCTCTGTCGAGTGCAACCCAAACCAATTTATCTTTCCGAATTCATAAATAAAAAAATATAGGCCCGAATGACGATACAGTTCCTTGTCCGTTGTGGGAAAATTTTCCGATTCAAATGTCAGTGACTAGCTTACCATTAAGGTTATTAATATACATTTGCAACGATATTAGACCTGTTGCTAAAAGTTGTCTAGGCAACCGTGACACAGTTTTGCCAATTTGGTGATTTTGGAGCTAGATCTGGAGATTTTGAATATCGGATTGAGACTTTTTCATCCGCTTTGAGACATCTCAACGCTGGTGATTTTTTATGATGGCTCAGAGAATTCTAGAGACTTTTACTAAACAGTAGAGATTTTTATAATCGATTTCCAGCAACGATTTCCAGCTACGACACAGAGCGACACAGAGCGACACAGTGTCGAACACAGTGCTTTCCAACAACGACACAGACCGACACAGCCGGACACAGCTGCGGAGCATGGTTGGACACTGTGTCGACTCATTGCTGCCAATTTTTTAGTCGGAGATTTTATTTTCGAGGCGTGGTATTGGGCTCACCACCGGCGTCGGAGCGTTTCTTGAGGCAAAGATCAAGTTTGCTTAACAAACATTGCTTAACAAATTTTTAGGGAAAGTTTTTTTTTGACACGTAAAATGAATTTGTTGATTTTTCTGACTACACGTGAATTAAAAAAAAAATCTTATCTTTTTGGAATTTCGGTTTTCAAAAATTTTTTAATTATAAAAAATGAAGGAAAATTCGTAAATTTTGGACATGTTTTCGTAAAAACGTTGTATATTACAATTGAGAAGTTTGTAACGCATTGAACGAATAGTTTCGTAAATACAACCTTTACAAATGACCGAAAACCGAAATTTCAAAATGATAAGAAAATTTTAAAAAAATTCATGTGTAGTCAGAAAAATCAACGAATTTATTTCACATGACAAAAAAAACATTCCCTAAAAATTTGTTAAACAATGTTTTGTTTAAAAAATTTACTGCTAACTTTTGGCCATTATTATTATTATTAAAAAGTAATCTTATCGTCTTTATTGTGGTTGAATTTTTTCCAATTTTTATCTTATCATGAAGTATGCAATATTCTCGACGAAAGTCACTTTTAGTTGGGAAGGTACGACCGATAGTCTGTTAAGACGGTAAATCTGTTATGAGTTTAAGTCTGTTAAGAGTAACTCTTTGAAAATAATAAGTTTTGTAAAGTTTGATAATAAAAAACTGTTCACCATACTTCTTCAATCTAATCTTTAAATTACGTACCATTGATTAAAATTGTTATTCCCTGTAACTTTTGTACTGCAATACATCGTTCTAAGATAATAAAAAATGATATGACTGATCTAGGGCTAATATTAGCTTTTACAATTAAATATAATCAGAACAAAATTTCAACTAAAGAACCGTAATAGAATTTTTGCACGTCCAAAATGTTTATTGGCGCGTACACTGATTTGGTATAAGTGCCGAATTCGTACTGCATGCGATTGTGGGATTCGATCATACGTTATTCTCTACGTTTTTTATCAACAAAGAGAATTTATTATTCAATTTTGTTTATTTAATATACAATTATAATAATATACAATTTATTGAATATAATGCAATTTACGAGTTGTAACTTGCAGCTAGTATATCATTATCCCACCAAAAACACCATGAATGGTGTACAAAAACTTGAGACAAGTACATTTCCTTGCGTCTTTTTTTTTATGCTTACAAAAAAATGTCAAACCCAAATATTTGACAAATAAAAGTCTACAAAAAGATGTCAAACACAAAAAGTTGTCAAATAAATTCAAATAATCTAAGTCACAGTTGCCAAGTACATCAAGCATTTTCATTGTTTACATTTTTATTAACCGTTTATAAGTAAGTAACAACGTTCGAAAACGTCTTGAAACGGGACTTAGGGACTTAATTTAAAAATTTAAGGTTTGAAAGATTGTATTAAAAAAAAGTTCGCATTAAAAAAAAAATTCGAACGAAGTACTTGGCGAGTTCGTAACAGGTAGTCCGTACAGTCATTTTATATAACTCGCCAAGTACTTCGTTCGATTTTTTTTTTTAATGCGAATTTTTTTTCATCAATTTTTTTACATCCTGCGGTCGTCTGCAATTCTATGAGCTGGTACTTCCAATTCTTCATCGTCATTTATATTAACCTCGACGCTGTTGCCAGTAGAAAATCGTAAACATCGTTTGCTTCAATGCAATAGTTATGTAAAATACATCCCGGGAAAAAATGTTTATATATGAGTCAGGCATGAACCAGATATGTTCAGATATGTTCAGATATGAACATATCTGGTTCATGCCTCATTTATGTATGATTATATATGATCATACATAAATTTATGTATGATTATATATGAACATACATAACGTCATGTAAAATCGAATAGGATTATATATAACTGTATATATGATTATATATGACCATACATAACATCATATAAAATCGTATAGGATCATATATACATTTATGTATGATTGTGTATGAACATACACAACATCATGTGTAATCGTATAGGATCATACATGAAGGTATGTATGTTGATATATAAACATACATGAATTTATATAGGAACTATATTCATATATGATGTTATGTATGGTCATATATAATTGCATATAAAGTTATATAAGATCCTATACGATTTTATATGATATTCTGTATGGTCATACATACATTCATGTTTGATTATATATGACCATATATATTATAGATGAACATGTGGATCGTATATAAATTTATATTTATGGACCATACAGCATAACAATATACATAATCGTTTAGGATTATATAAAACATATTATATATGATCATATATGATCATATATGATCATATATACATTTCACAATCAAAAGCGGATGAATTCACTCTTTCATTTTCAAAATCCGACCCCAAATAAAATGTTTCTCATGAAGTCCATCAAAATCTGGAAAAAAAATTATTTTTACAAATATAGATTCATCCGTTTTTGACCATTTATAGATCATTTGGCATGATCACACACGACTTGATATGATCATCCATAACTTGATATGACCACACTGCAAATCCAAGTGTGTTATGTTACACGCAAAAGATGTGTAATTTTTTAAATAACACGTGTAAATGGCATAATGTGTGTTAAAGCAACACACATATGCGTGTTATGCTACTTTTACCCGCATTTTCTGTGTAACTTTACACGCACGGTCCGCATTAAACCTTTACACACTTTATGATTCGTGTTAAAATAACACATTTATTGGTAAATCACACATTTTGCGACATTTTACAACTATTATTATTATTATTATTACATAATAAAAATTATTATTAAACAACATTTACTATTAAACAACATAATAACAATCATTAGTAAACAAATCCATTTGTTAATTAACAATTGAATAAATTTTTTCACTGCATATCACCTTTTTACTGAATAATATCACGCGATTCTATCCAGCCATATTACATAATAACAATTATTATTAAACAAATCCATTTGTTAATTAACAATTGAATAAATTTGTTCACTATATATCACCTTTTTACTGAATATCACGCTCTTCTATCGAGCCCCGTGAGACAGTGCTTTTTCATTAGAACTCGTATACTAATATCATTTAAATACAAAAAGTTCATAAGGAATCAATAGCGTAGTGGTAGAGTGTCGCTCGTTAGGTAGGTCGTTAGGTAGGTCTCAGGTAAAATCTCAGGTAGGCTCAAAATTAATTTCGACGGAAAAACGTCCGGACCACGAAGCCGGAAACACTCGTAAAAAAAAAATTCTCAAAATCTTTAATTTTTTTTTTAATGATTATTTAAGGATCGAAAGTGCTGAATTCGATTACTGCGGAGGATTGTGGGTTCAAGTCCCGGTCAATGACTTTTTTTTTTTTTCAAAATTTACAGGATTTTCGAAAATAATGGAATAACAGTTTTAAGCTCGTTCATCGATCATTCCTAATAGCTAATTCATAAATAATAAATAAACTATTACTACTACTAACACACTTGGATTTGCAGTGCATACACGACTTGATATGATCATAGATGATTCGATATGATCATACACGATTTGGTATGATCAGACATGGCCACTTTTCTGGCATGAGTCATACATGACTAGTTATATATGATCATGTATGATCAGATATGATTATTTTTTCCCGGGATGCTGCAACTACTGTGTGAATATTTAGTATATTATATTTATAAGTATAGTAATATTTATTTCAGTGAATATTTAATAAATGTCACAAAACTCACCGTTATATCGCTTCCACAATTGCAATTTTCTTTATGAATTGATTGTTTATTTTTTACTTATTATATAGATGCAATGACACAATTTATACGCGCTTGACAAATGTTTTGTTCTTCTTCATTTTCCCTAGATTTTGCGTAACTGCATGAGCGGGCTCTAGTGACTGAATTCAAAACCTCAAAGCGTTCCAACAAGTACCAAAGCACTGTGTTCGACCCACGGTCTTACATACAGGTCTTGCGACTCCGGCCGCTTTCCTATGGGAAAAGTGACTCGAATAGTGAGGACGTTCGTAGTTTATGGCATTGCCACACGTCGTTACTATCGCGTTGGGTTGATTGACATAACCTCAACATTTCTCATTTATTTTACCTATAACAACGTGTGCGACGTGCCTCAAGTATCCCGTGTGGAAAATAGTCAGGGAAGCCCGGAGAATGTACGGGCCCCTTAAAGGATTTGATGTGGAAATCCCTAACAAGGATTTCCCTGTTACTGCCCTGAGGGTCCTAGAGAGGATTGGACGTGGAATCCCTAACAGGGATTTCCCTGTTACTGCCCTGAAGGGTCCTAGAAAGGCACTCATTTGTTTTCATGGTAAGAAATAACAGGGGCTTGATGGATGCAGCAATGAAGGGCCCCGGTCAGGCGTTAACAAGGCATACTGGCTAATTTTTACAACAAATTGAACTGGGTCATAAATTAGGCAACTAATGTGTGCCCAGCTTGGTGCAGTTACGATTTCGATAATAAAATAAATTATTATAATATAATTAATTATAATTACATTTTTATTCTATATGTTATATATTTATTATATATAAATATAATTATAAAAATAATAAAAAACAAAAAATAAAAAATATATAATAATAATATAATAATAATATTTTTAAAAAATTTAATATTATTATTATAGTTTTTTTCGCATTTTTTGTATAATTTTTTATTTTTCAAATATTTTAATAATAATATTTATATTCATTTATAATATATATAAGGAAGTATATAATGTTACATAAAAAAGTATATATATATATTGTAACGGGACCATATATAGTCCCCATACATAATCACGCGTAGCACACGAGCAAAAGCTCACGCACAGGAGCAGTAACGGCCGACCAACGCAGGCGCAGACGCGTGACACGCCGCCGCGCGGCCCCACCATCATACCCAACGATCCATCGGGTATATAAGCACGATCCCAGCACCCATGAAGACCACTCTTCCTCCTATCGATCGGATTGCTTCATCGCGAACAATTCGATCCTTAAGAGACATACCTCCGAATCGTGTATCTTGCCAGAATCGCTCTGGGGAGCTACGCTATCACCATCCATCCTCTCATCGATCAAATTGCTTCATCGCGAACAATTCGATCCTTCCCGTACCCACCTTAAAACTGGAATCGTTCTAAGGAGATACGCTGTCCGAACTCTACCAAAAATATCCCAAACTGATATCCTGGATGCTCGCACCTCAAATCTATTTTCAGGTGTTTAATTCAAACTCGCCTCGAGTCTCTCGACTATACTGAATCGCTCCAGTACTAGTCGATTGGTCATCGGCCATAGGGAAGATAATATAAAAACTAACAAAAACTCGCCTTGAAGTCTCTCGACTATACTGAATCGCTCCAGTACTAGCCGATTGGTCTTCAGCCACAGGGAAAATGATAAAACTTGATTTTTGAAATTATCCTCCTAGCAAACACGATTTATCCATGAATATTTTCATGGATAAATAAATGCGCTACGACGACTAATTCAGCGAGCCACTTAAACAAAAACGTCATCGAATAGAAATACAAAACCCACCGGTCTTATCCCCTCTGGCATATCACAGAGCTGGAATCCTGAACGATCAAACCAAACCATGTAAATTTCAAATCATTTCTGAATATCTAAAAATTCATTCCCCGAGCCTTCTGCTCGCTTGAAATCTCCATCCCCCCATCTTGCTTACCACGTTATTGGAATCTTCAAGGTAAAAAGCCGACCAACCACGTGAACTTAAATTCCTCCCATCAACCCCAGATTCTACTCTTCATCGAGCCTTCTGCTCGTATAAAAGCTTCGGCTGCATTTCTACCTCCCCACCCATACCACCCTTTCCTACATTCAATCCTGCCCATGATGACACTTAGCTAAGTCACGGAAACGCGACTTTGACGAAAAGCTAAAACGCTGAGGCATATCTCCCTTTCCCCAAACCACAGTAACCTCGACCCCGGTCCAGAACACGAACCCTAAAAAGTTCTTAAAAAACAACCTTTCACTGTCCCCACCCCTTCCGGAGGCAACGCAAAAGGCGAAAACGTTTCAATATATTAAAAATGTAATTATAAATAATGATATTATCATAATTTATTTTATTATGGAAATCGTGACTGCACCAAACTGGGCCCACATTTGCTGTCTGATGAAGACCCAGTTAAATTTGAAAATAATTTGTTAATTAACAATTGAATAAATTTTATCACTATATATATCACCTTTTTACTGAATATCACGCTGTTCTATTCAATCCGGTAAGACAACGTTTTTTCATTAAAACTCGTAGGCTTAATGTCATTTACATACAAGAAACTCGTAATAAATCATTGGCGTAGTGGTAGAATGTCGGTCGTTAGGTAGGTCGTTAGGTAGGTCTCAGTTAAAATCTCAGGTACAATTAAAATTAATTTCGACGGAATAACGTCCGGACTACGGAGCCGGAAACAATCGTAAAAAAAAAATAATCTTCGGGCGTTAATTTTTTTTTTTAATTATTATTTAAGGATCGAGAGTGCTGAATCCGCGGATTGAAGGATAGCGGGTTCGAATACCGATCAAGGACGTTTTTTTTTTTTTTTAATTTACAGGATTTTCATAAATAATGGAGTAACAGTGTTAAATTCATTCATCGATCATTCCTAATTGCTAATTCATAGATGATAAACTATATTATGTCAATTTGACCCGTGCAAGGATGAGATTGAATAATCCGGGCGCAATCAGGGAATCCTATAAGGGCCCCGAATTTATATCCATTAAGGGGCCCGATTTAAATTGCGGGACAATCCTGTAACGGCCCTTGACAGGAATCCAAACCGGGCCCCGGTTATAATCAGGGAAAATTAATCGGGCCCTTTACAGATCCCGGAAGAAATTTCCACACGGGATTAAAAAAAAAAATTTTATCAGACTCTGTGTGCAAAAAATATTTTCCAATTTTGCTAAATATTAGAAAAAATGTGGAGGTCGTGTATCGTCCCAAAATGTAAATCGGGATATAAAAGCGTAAAATTAAAAAAATCAACTTTCAAAGTACCGACTGACGTGGGATTATTGGAAAAATGGGAACGCGCGATTCCCGGTATCGCGAAGTTAAAACCGTCGCATTGTGTTTGTGAAAAGCATTTCGAAACAAAATCGGTCACAGAAGCGAATATCTCCGATAAAATAAATAAAGAGTTGGAATCAATCGATACAACATGCTGGAGCTACGGTGATTCGAGTCAAATGGCTCAAATTGATTCACCATCTTAATCCTCAGCCGTCGCAATTACCGATGGCTCAGTATCGACACCGACTCCAATCGAACCACAGTACGAGGTTCCGAACCACAGTTCCGAGGTTCCGACTGTCATAATGACCGAACGTGAGTTAAAAATTTTTAAAGTTATTTTCACCTAAAAATCATAAAAATGTACGTATGGTGTAATTGTAAAAATCACATCCTGGAGCTTTGTAAAAAAAAGCTCCTTGAAAAACACGAAATATTGAATTTCCTAATGTAAGTACTTAAGAACTTCCGTAAGCGCAGGCGTTGGGGATCCAACCATATTTTTTTCTCAGTGTCGAGATGAAACCTAAAAAAAATAAGTGACCATAATAAATTAAGATACTCATCCCACCGTGACGGAATCTGTAGTAAAAATTAATTGTTAGAAATAACGTGATACCGTACCGTGGCGAACGATGCTGTACAAATTAATCATTATAAATTATGGGATACATCTCTTATCATGATGAAACTTTAATTGAAAATTAATCATGATCAATTATGGGATACTTACCTTATCGCAATTACTATTGCGACTAAACCTGAAATCAAAAGTAATCGTGAAAAATTACGAGATACTTACCTCACCATGATAAACCCAATATTAAAAATTGATCACCAAATATTTTCAGATATATACCCTATGACGACAAAACCTGAAATAAAAAAATTATCTTAAATTACGAGATGCTATATGCGAACGATCGGCCCCATCTATTTTATGATTCTGATTAATAATTTAATGCGATATCGTTAGTTGAATTATTTCCTATATTTAATGAAAATTGTTATAGGTACAAAAAGAGAAGTGGATCATATTGAGAGCCAAATAAACTATTCGGTCATGATACCTAAATCTTGGAGCGTCGTGGAAATATCAAAAGGAGCCGGAAAAAGTCTCGTATTTTCGTATCTTAAAGCCATAACAAAGAACGGGGTATATTCGCCAATACTTCAGAAGTGTGTGACTCTCGAGAGTGATAAGCTGTTGCGCTATCACATTTATGGACATCCCGTTAATGCAGAGGAAGCAAATCTTGTTCAACTCTTGGACGGTACTGAAGTGCTGGCAAATATTTTGGACAAGTTCGAAAAAATGGACATATGTTGTGGAATAGGCGCCGTCAGTGTTTACCACTTGCGCTCTGAGCAAGTATTCCAAGACTACCTTGATCAGTGGCACCATAACGATTGTTCTCTAATCTCAAAAACAAAGAGGTGCAACAATTGCTTGAAACTAAGGAGAGCACAATTGCAAAAGGAAGCCAGGTTCAAGAAAGCCAAAATGTTAGATCGTATCTCCAGTTCTTCAAACCCAGTGGAAAGATATAAATTGGTAGCACTGCGGAAAAAAAACGATCGCATTAGACGCATGAAGAACCGCGCAAAAACACGAGTGATGTTGTTACGACAATCGTTAAGAGAAAAAAGAGAAGAAATATCAAAGATTACTGATCAAAGTTTGGAGGCAAAGTGTTCCAAATTGGACATCTCCCCCCCTCAGAAAATCGTGCTCAAAAAAATCATCGAGGCTGCGTCGAAGAAAGATGCGAAGGGTCGACGCTACACGGAGGATTGGACAATGTTATGCGTACTAATGAACATCCGATCGCCAGGGTTTTACGAGTTTTTGCGCAAAAATAACGTTCTGCCTTTACCCTGCACACGAACGATTCGAGGCTATTTTTCTTTGATTAACATGAAGTGTGGTTTCGATGAAAACTTTGCCGAACTTCTTAAGAAGGATTTTGCGCGCAAATCGCCTCTGCAACGGCATGGCGTACTTCTATTGGACGA
The DNA here is from genome assembly GCA_963564615.1 of Rhorus exstirpatorius. Classification (NCBI taxonomy): domain Eukaryota; kingdom Metazoa; phylum Arthropoda; class Insecta; order Hymenoptera; family Ichneumonidae; genus Rhorus; species Rhorus exstirpatorius. The sequence goes on from OY751321.1 coordinate 9,309,217, forward strand.
GATTCAATTGAGAAAATCTATCGCAGTGTGCTCAAGAAATCTCACTTACACTGGCTTGACTGATTTTGGCGATGACGGGCCTAGGTCTACAAACATCGAGGATCAAGCGGATCATGGTTTAGTAATCATGTTTCAACCGCTTGCAGACAAGTACACACAACCCATTGCTGTTTTCGCGTCCAAAAATTCTGTGAAAGGGGAGGAATTAGCCAAATTAGTGGTTAAAGCTATTGCGTACCTTGAAGAATGCGGGGCTAAAATTCACGGAGTCATTGCTGATGGTGCGTCCACGAACAGAAAGATGTGGTCGTTATTAGGTATCACGGCCTCCATCGATGACACGAAGACGTGGTTCAACCACCCTCTGGATAGTGAACGAAAAATATTCGTATTTTCTGATTCTCCGCATCTGTGGAAAACTGCTCGAAACTGTCTATATAATAAAAGAAGATTGCGGGTATGTTCTAAAATAAATAATATTTATTTATGAATTTTTGCACTGTGCACTTGTAAAGTGTTAAAAAAAGTCTCATTTGTTTGAGAGGCTGAAATAAACTTAATCGTTATGAGTTACGAAATAGTTACCGGCCGCGCGGAAACCTGAAAGAAAAAATCACTTGTCATAAACTATGAGATACCTTACTGCAATGAAAACTAAAAAAAATAAAATAATCGTAGTTAATTCTCAGATACCTACCCTGCCGCGTCGGGACCTGAAAGAAAAAAAGAATGATGAATGATAATCAATTATGAAGTACTTACCCTAGCACGACGAAACCTGAAAGAAAAAATAAATAATGATTAATTATAGCTACTTTTCCCATTACGATGAACCTGAAAAAAAAATTGAATGATATACGGGAATTGATTGTGAAATACTTACCTTGCCGCTACCAAACCTGACGGGAAAAAGTTTTAATAGTTAATTATCAGATGCTTACTCTCCTGCGACGAGATCTAACAAAAGTAATAAATCAGTATAAATTATGTGATACCTTACTGCGACGATACCCGAAACAAAATATTTATGAAATTTTCTGAATAGTAATAATATTAATAATAATGATAATAACAATAATAATAATGCATTGATTCATATCTTTATTAAAATTCGTTAATGCAATTTATTACTGCCAATTGTTTCGCAGCTGGATTCCACGAGCGAGTATATCGAGTGGAAATATTTTGAAGCGTTGTTCGAACTCGATACTCAACACGTGGCAAATGCGAGGGTATGCCCGAAAATAACAAAAAGACACGTGGTTCTCGATAATGCTTCAAAAATGCGCGTTCGCCTTGCGACTCAGGTATTTTCACCCAAAAAACTTATTCAACATAATATTGTATCAAGCAACTACCTAGATATACATGTTGAATTACATAATTGTCATCGTTCACTTGACTATTTCTTTGTTATAGATTTTCAGTAACTCTGTTGCCAACGGCTTGCAATTTTACTTGTCTCAAAATTGCCCGGAGGTGAATGGGTGCGAAGAGACAATCGCATTTTGCAAGCGACTGAACGATTTATTCGACGCTCTAAATCGTAAATCTCCTAATCAAGGGCTTACACCGGAGAGCAAAGACTTTAAGGTAATTACAATGCTGAATATAACGTACGATTGCATAATGAGAAATACGCAGACGCAATTACATGAACGATTGAAATGCGTATATATAAATATAATATAAATATATACTAACATAATATTATTTTTGTTATTATGTGATTTCGAGTTAATGCCAATGTAATTTTTATAACCATCATCCATAGGTGTTGGAAGATTCGTTGCAATGGCTTAACCGATGGGAACTCGCTGTACGGAAAGGTGAAATAACGCAGGATGAATTTTTAACGAGAGAGACGGCACAAGGATTAAGGGTATCCATCCAATCTACAATCGATTTGTGTCGTTACCTTATCGACAACTTTGGATTCCAGTATTTGCTCACTGGAAAGATTAATCAAGATAATTTGGAGGTAACAGTGGATTTGCTATGAAACCACACTTGCCGTTTACCAAGTGCCGAAAAGTTGTACCGAACAAAATAATTTTTCAAGATTCGTCATCGTGCTTTTATTGCTTGTTCTAGAAATTCTTTGGGACCGTTCGCCAGGCTGCGGGATGCAACGATCATCCAAATTGTCCAACGTTCTTGCAGCTTTACAAATTACTGTCTGTATACAGCGTAATTAAGCCACCAAAATACGGCAACTGTACAGTTACAGAAGAGACATCGCCACGGATTCTCGTGACTTTAAGCGAGCTGAAAGCTGTGTACGCAACAAACAACGAAGGGAAGAGTGCGAAGTATCGTCGAAATATTCAGGACAAGTTGGACGCTACCCTAAAACAGGAGGATTGGGAGGCTGACGACGTCATTGAATATAAATGCGATCACGATTATGCCCTTTCTCCCATCGTTGATTGCATAATTTATTACGTCACAGGTTCCTTCGTCTAACTCTTCCATGCACCGCTTTCCACCTAACTAACTGGATGAATACTTAGAAATATACTAACACTGCTTATTGTTCCGTTTCAGCTGAAAAATTAGAATAGTAGTAACATTAGAATAGTGGTAACACGTGTGTTTTTCCGCTCCTCTGTAGTCATCCTAAGAATTTAACATATTTGCTAAATTATAACATTACTTTATGATTTCAGGTTATTTATGCAAGCAAGTTTTGAAGGCTTATAAGTCCTGCGCCACTTGTGTACAAGCCGTGAGAACTGATTCCTCTTTCAAATCTTCATTGACGAAACTCGTCGATATAAAATCTCGAGGCGGATTAATTCACGCCAATCTCAAATTTTTCGAGCTAATCCGCTACGTCGAAGCATGTTTTGCAAAATATGCATCTGACGCGGACGTATTTGATTTAACGTTAGATGAAGTTCTTGCGACTTACGATTTCACGTTTCCGTGCAAAGAGCATGCTTCCGATATTTTATCGTATTCTTTAATTTATTACGTTCGGTTGAGGATGAGACAATGTGCTCAACAGGAAAATAAAAAATTAGCGTCCAAATTTGTGACCATGAAAAAAAAATCGAAATTAACTAACCATTAATAAAGCTATATATTGGTCATAATTTCTGAGTGCTATTTTTTCCCTACCCCTTATATACCTTAATTAATATATTTTTTAGAAAGAAAAAAACGAATCCTTATCCAGTAATATTTCGCGACTTTGAGTAAATACATTTTTTTACACGATTGATAAGAGACGTTCGGATGTCCCTGTCACATTCGTCTCTTCATTGGTTAGTACTTATACTGTTTTGTTTTTTATTTGCAGATAAAACCACCATTTCTCGTATTTATTTAAGATTTTTTAAAATAAAATTTTGCGAAAAAAAACAACGCCAAGTGGAATCGAACTCAAAATGCTCGCCTAGCAGGCCGGCGTTAACCAACTCGTCCAAACATTTCTTAGGGAAATCATTTTATGAATTTATTGATGCTTATCGTACCCGCTTGAACACCAAAAACAGGTTTATGGTGTACTAATCCGAATCACAATGTATATTTCCTAAAATATTGTATTTTTGCAAATAATTTTCTTTATCTTCAGCATTGACGGCTTTTTATTTCAGATCCATCAATATATAATAATTTTGGCTAATTAAGGTTAGATTACACTGCGCCTGCGCCATTACAGGAAAAATCTCTCGATCTCTGTCGCACAAACGCACGGTCTTACATAAACGACACTATCCGATCACAGCGACTCTAGCGGCCGGGCCGTGAATTGCTGTATAACAGCCTCAATAAGCGAGTCAACCCCCACCACCAGAGTCGCAAGACCTGTATGTAAGACCGTGGTTCGACCGTGTAACACTGTGTCACTCTGTGTCTCCTACCTAGCTGGAAGACTCCAATTGTCGTGTATGTATTTTTCTTTCTGTGAGCCAGTCGGAACGCACTCCTGTGTAAGAGGTCAGAGGTCGCCACTTGCTAAATCTTGTGACGAGCGCCTGCTCGCCACGACTTCGCCACCTATGACACCAATCTCAAACTAGATTAATTCAAACTAACTGTAAGCCCTTATCATCTACAAACCCTTCATATATCGGATATACAGGGACTGCCTATATAGAGACGTACGTGACTTTTTAGCGTTCAGCAGAATTAAACAATTTATGTCCCTTCTCGGGAGGAATCTCGTCTTTCCCTTTTCTCATGTGCTGTCCATCCGGTTGCCAAATGTTTTACAAGGGGTTTATGACCTTTAGAGCCGTTTCCCTTTCGGACATTCGTTTATGGCCTTTAGAGTTTTCCTCTCGGACCTTTCTTTTATATGACATTTATAAAACAAGCGAGGAATTTTTCCCACGCTTCGAGAAAACTCTTCACTCGGGTTACCGTCTGCGTCACCTCTTTCTCTCCCTGGCTCTTTCACCCTTTAGAGAGAGAGAGAGAGAGAGAGAGAGAGAGAGAGAGAGAGAGAGAGAGAGAGAGAGAGAGAGAGAGAGAGGGGGGGAACGACGGTGGCGAGGCGTCTTGTGGGGATGACAGAGCAGGCGTCGGAGGACTTCCTTCAATTTTTAGCAGTCTTTTACGTACCCCATTTACTTCTCCTTCCCTTTTTCAAAATCTGAAATGCGAACGCTTCAAAGTCGCGTCTTCAAAAGGGCAGTCCCCGCAAAAATATCCGAGCTAGACACATCGCGTTGCGCTCTTTGATATCTCTAGCTGTTTCTCGTAACTAGTATAACTTATTTCTATCGCGTGTTTGTGAATTATTATTTCTATTAAAATTAAGTTGTAAATCATTATTTCTATCGCGTGTTTGTGAACTACTATTACTAATTTACTACGATAAAACATTATATCTATCAAAAACGTGTGTGTACATTTATTTTGCGGAAGCCGTTCAAACCGTCCACCAGTTCCCGGTCCTTAGGCTCGAATTTCTATTCGCTCGGCAGCAAGAGAACCTGAGCCAACCAGGTGGCTCAAACGAGGATCGAGTGGCCAACTCTGAGGCCCGCTCGTAACATAAATTGGCGCAGTCGGTAGGACTGGATATTTTAAATGCTGCACCTAAGTTCTGGGATTCAAAAAGGACATTAATAAAAACGTTGCACCTGGTTTACCTCTCATCCCGAGTGTTTCGTTCTCGCCGGATTTCGCGAGGGTGAATCGAGTAGCTCGACCGAGCCGATCGAGACGTCGCACTTCGGGAAGGGTAAACCGAAGACCCTCGCTTGCTGATCCCGTTCAGCGAGGTGGTACCTGCCAACCAGCCCACGGGGTGGGTCCAGCGCGGGACTCACGTGATCCAGGAAGGAGGCAGAGACCCAGCGCGGAGAGTTCGACGTCGTGGACCACAGCTCATCGGGTGTCGCGTGACCGCGAACCGTCAAACAGCGTGGACTCACCGGGTCGCCGAACTTCGCACGCCGCCAAAACGTCGTTTATTAGTTACTGTTCATTAGTGACTGTTATTTCGTGCTAAGTGACACTGTTTCTTTTATTTTTTATTTTTTCTCTTTTGCATTTCTCTCGCTCTTTAGGGCACAAAACGCAGGGAGAGACCTTGGTAAGCGAAAAATTTGTTATTATATTAATTAATTAGACAAATATGCCGCGTGGGAGGAAAACGAACGCGAACTCATCTCGAGCCTCGAGCCCGCGAGTATCGAGAAGAGTGACACCCACCGTGTTAAATCGTCCCAATGAGCCAAATTCGGTCGAGAATATTAACGATAATGTTCAACCGGAACCGAGTAATTTAGAACGCATCGAAAACGATTCGAATGCAGGGTCGATCACCGGAAATGACCCCTCCCTTAATTCACAAAGATTATCGTCATCAAGTACGGTGCCCGGATTTAAAATTGCTGGATCCCTGATACCCTCATTCGACGGTGAGAATCTCCCGGTTTCTACCTTTACGGAATTCTGTAGAGCTGCTGCTACGGCTGTTGACCCCAGAGAGGAAAGATTTTTAATAATTTTAATTCGCACTAAGCTGTCGAAAGTGGCATTGCAGCGTACTCAGGGAAAAAAATTTGACTCTCTCGAAGATCTTCTTCAAACTTTAGAACGGGGGTTGGAACAAAAGAAGGATTTAAGTCAGTTATTGCAGCAAATAACAAATGTTTCGCGCGGTAAAGATGAGTTGATTGCCGATTACGCGCAAAAGGTAACGAACATTTTATCGGACATAACAAAATGCGTAGAACAAGAAAAATCCGGAGAAGCAGGTAAATCACTAATTAGAGCAATGGACGAGACGGCGATTCGCCATTTTATTCGCGGTCTCGACATGCAGACGTTATCATTTATAAATAATAAAGAACCCGCGAATTTAGACGAGGCTATTGATCTAGCCCTCAAAGCTGATATTGAAGCGCGATGTTGGCGTGAAATCCACGATAAAAGGTCGACGTCCGTGCCTTCCCGCTCATTTGACTCGGATACAGTCAAGAACACGACACGAAAACAAGTTGCTCATATGCGCTCTAATGAAAAATCTAGCCAGGGCCGCGAACAATTACAGTGTTACCTTTGTAAGGGATACGGACATATAAAAAGAGATTGCCCGTCGCGTAACGACAAAACCGATCGAAATTCTTGCAGTTACTGTACCCGTCTGGGTCATGACGAACCGAGTTGTTACCTGAAGCGAAAACACAATAAAGAAAGGGAATTCGTAGCTTCAAAAAAATCCCGTCCGCACAGTAATTTAAACTCGAGGACGAATCGTCGTACGGACGCAACGACGATTCAAGTATTCGGAAAGCGTTCGACAGAAGGTGTGTCCTCCGCATCCGGAGCGAGCGTGGACTCCCCATTGCCATCATAAACGTAAAGAATGTAATGTTTTCAAAGGGGGAAGCTCGATTAATGATAGACACGGGTTCCGATTTAAATTTGTTGAAACAATCCGCGGTTGATTCACGGGCTTGGGTTGATCGATCAAAAATATATTTTATCACTGGAATCGGAGACGGCATATACGAGACCCTCGGTGCATTTAAAGTTTTTTTAAACGGGATAGAATCCTATTTTCAAATAATAAAGGATAATTTCCCGATAAAGGCACAAGGCATTATCGGTATGCAATTTCAAAAAAATCATCACGCGATTCTCAATTTCGGGACGGAAGAACTCCAATTAAGCACGGAGAGTTTTCGCTTCATACAACATAACACTATTCGATTACCAGCACGATCTAGACAGTTAGTTAAAGTACCGATCTCGAATTGCGACATGACCGAAGGGTATTTACCAAGGATAGAAGCTGGCCCAGGTATTTACTTAGGTGAATCCCTTGTTACGCAGGAAAAGGGCCACGCAAAATTGTACGCCATAAATACGACTACCCATGACATCGCATTAACGATGGCCCCGATCGAACTCGAGAAATGCACTATTGTTCCCCCACGCATCCGAACGGAGCCGACTCCACATTCTCGTGTATTAGGCGACCAGATCCAAGCAGAGCGCTTTACCACACTGCTGAAGAACCTGAATCTCGACCATATGAATGAGGAAGAGAAAACAAGCATTTTACCTATTTTAGGAGAATATTCTGCTCAATTTCATTTACCAAACGATCCCCTGGGGGCTACGACATTTCTACACCACAAAATTGTAACCACCGATGAGCGACCGATAAACACAAAGAACTATAGGTACCCCCCGTTTCAAAGGGAAGAAATCCGCAAGCAAGTGGATGACCTGCTGGCTAAAGGGATCGTAAAACCCTCTGACTCGCCTTACAATTCACCCCTGTGGATCGTGCCTAAGAAGGCCGATTCAAGGGGTAATAAAAAATGGAGAATGGTCATAGACTATCGGGGTCTTAACGAAAAGACGGTGGGAGACGCCTATCCTCTTCCAAACATTACAGAGATTTTAGATCAACTTGGAGGAGCCAAGTATTTTTCGATCCTCGATTTGGCATCTGGTTTCCACCAGATTCCAATGGACCCAGCATCACAACCGAAAACAGCCTTTTCCACCCCTTTTTCTCATCTCGAATTTACCAGAATGCCATTCGGGTTGAAAAATGCACCTGCTACTTTTCAGCGTCTTATGGACAAAGTATTGACCGGGCTGCAAGGAATCGAGTTATTCGTGTATATGGACGACATAGTCGTGTATGCGAATACTCTCGAGGAACATGCTCACAAATTTAAAAAACTTTTAGCCCGATTAAAGGTTGCTGGATTGGCACTCCAACCCGAGAAATGCCAACTCTTACGTAAGGAAATCACATACCTTGGTCACGTTATCACTACAGAAGGGGTAAAACCTGATCCTAAAAAGATAGAAGCGGTTAAAAACTTTCCAGTCCCGCGCACGAGGAAAAACGTTAGGCAATTTTTAGGGTTGATCGGTTACTATCGTCGATTCATTCCGGAATTCGCGAAGCTTGCAAAATCCCTTACGATACTTTTAAAGAAAGAAGTTCGATTTACGTGGTCAGATAAACAACAGGAAGCATTCGAGGTACTACGCGATAAACTTTGCGAGGAACCGATACTCCAGTATCCTGATTTCAGCAAACCGTTCGTTTTAACAACAGACGCTTCAGATTTCGCGTTAGGGGGCATCTTGAGCCAAGGACCGATAGGCCGCGATCTCCCTATAGCATACGCATCACGAACCCTTGATAAAGCAGAGATAAATTATACAACAACAGAAAAGGAGTTACTCGCAATAGTCTTCGCGATAAAACATTTTCGACCTTACTTGTACGGTCATCGATTCACCATGGTCACAGACCATCGACCCTTGCTATGGCTGAACAGTTTGAAGGATCCAGTGTCGAGGCTTGCTAGGTGGCGAATAAAGCTAGATGAATATGAATTTGATATCGAGTATAAAAAAGGCACGGCTAACTGTAACGCAGATGCCCTGTCGCGGAATCCTCCGAACCTCCATGAGCTCACGTCAATTGACAAAGACGAGACAACGAATGGGACGGCAAAACAGGTGATGAACATTAACATTCATCAACCTGGTTCGTCGGCCCTGACGACGGACAACGTGACAGATCTAGCATTCGGGGAGGAGGAATCTGACGACAGGTGGCTAATAGAACAAGATGAAAAAATAAACGAGTTAATTTGGAGCATATTTACAATGGCTGGGCAGGAAAAAAATTATAGTCTCGGAACAGATTTGTCAGGTGAAGACAAATATGAGACGGTCTCGGAAATTGAGGCGGATGACACTCCTCGCAGAATACAGCGGTGCCGAGTATGGGACTCTATACCCGTTGCTGGAGGAGTAAGTAGGGAACCCCGTTATCGCCTTTGCCAATCATGGGGATATGAGCAAGGGTTGAGGGGAGTGCGACGTTCGGAACCGGTCTATGAAGGGAAAAATTTGTCAGTCACGCGGGGCGAAGCTGAAGCTAATCGTAAAGATTTACAGCCGGCACCTCCAGTGACTGAGGCTAGCGAGGGACCCCAGGTACGGCGTGCCTACGATGCATTATCGACGCATACTCCGAGTGGGGAAGCGGTTTCGGGCGTCGGTCTAGCTACAGTTACCGGAGCTCAGGATGACGCAATCTCGCAGAGACCGTCGGGAACTCCGGTGCTGGAAAGTGTAAGACCCGCCAAGATTGTAAAGGATGCTACCAGAAAGGGGAGTTTGAGAGACTCTATGAAAGAAATAAATGAACGTGTCAATGATAACCTAACGATACCCATCTACGTGATGGAAAACTCATGCATTGTGTACAGTAAAGAAACAATACTTATGAAAAGTTCTCATATAGCAACTTTCATCTCAGCTGATTGCATTTTAACCTCACAAACAAACCGGGAATTAAAAAATGCAGAATTAATAAACATTGAAAGTATAAAAGCAGTCCGACCTGAAATCGGCCAAGTAGTAGCTTTCCTCGTAAAAGATCAATATATTTTCAATCTAGTAGTGCGAAAGACGTTTGATGAACGTCCTTATCTATCAAATGTTGCGTCCGCCATCGAAGCTTTAAAGCAGGCCATGGAGTCACTGGATGCTTCATCTGTTAGCGTAATGAAAACCGGAAACGGCCTGGATCAATTATCGTGGTTGTCAATCGAGAATGTATTTAGGCAGGTTTTCGCGGAGTCAGGTAGGAAAATCAGAGTCTGCTCCGGAGAAATACAGTTCCCAGCTGAGGAAGACCGCATAAGAATAATTCGCGAGTATCACGAGTCAGCTGTAGGCGGTCACAAAGGCGCATCAAAAACTTACTGGCGAATCCGGGCGGATTATTATTGGGAAGGGATGAGGGATGACATCAGAGAATTCGTGAGGCATTGTAAAAACTGCCAAGAATATAAACTTGTACGCACGAAAACTCGACTCCCAATGAAAATTACGGACACGCCCAGTGAGCCATTTGAAAAGGTACAAATGGATATAGTGGGACCACTGCCAGAGACGGAAAGAGGAAACAAATACATTTTAACAATTCAAGACAATTTTTCGAAGTATAGCGAAGCAGTTGCAATGAAAACCATAGATTCGGTCACTGTAGCGTGTGCCCTAGCAGAAAACTTCATTTTAAGATTTGGATGCCCTAGAGTACTTCACACAGACCAGGGTAGTAATTTCATTAGCAAAATAATGCAAGTCATCTGTAAATTATTCAAGATCGAAAAACTCCAATCCACCGCTTTCCATCCAGAATCTTTAGGATCATTAGAACGCAGCCATCACACTCTTTTAGAATATTTAAAACAATTTGGTAACAAGCAAAACTGGGATGAGTGGTTACGCTACGCAATATTTAGCTACAATACCTCGACACATGAGTCCACAGGGTTCCCACCACACACTTTAATATTCGGAAATCAGGCAAATATACCTAGTAGCTTCAACAGAGGTGATTGTTCTATCACATACATAGAGCATCTCGACGATTTCCTTCGTAAATTATCTGATACTCGTTCGAAAGCAACAGAGCGAATTAACGCTGCAAAATTGAGATCAAAGCACTATTATGACCAGAAGCTAAATAATAAAACTTTTCTTGTCGGGGAACACGTCTATCTCCTTAAAGAACCCCGCGTCAATAAATTTGATCCTCAATACGTAGGACCGTACGTCATCGTACAATTAATTGGGGAGCGGAATGCTGAAATCCAAATCGGGAAAAATAGAACGAAAATCGTCCATTTAGATAAATTAAAACATGCTGCAATCCCACTTGCCGAATAATTAATAGCAAGCCGAATAGTATAAATATGAATACTCTATAACACGAATAGTATTATATGAATATAATTACTATAAATCTTACGATTTATGATAGATAAAATCGTACATAAGTATTTAGTCTATTCTGTTGTAAACTGTCCTTCCCAGGTTTTCGAGTGTTGGTTTTCCCTGCGGGCCTTGGGCGAATGCCAGGACAGTATATAGGAGGACTGAGAGAGGTCCAACACAAAAGAACGAAATCCCTCCTCAGACAATTATATGATATTACGAAGAGTTCAACTTCGAATGTATGAATTGTTACCTGGTATACTTGTAGTGTAGATTAAAAAGTCGTTCTTCGAGAAGCGACTTTTCTTTAGGGGGGGAGGTGTGACGAGCGCCTGCTCGCCACGACTTCGCCACCTATGACACCAATCTCAAACTAGATTAATTCAAACTAACTGTAAGCCCTTATCATCTACAAACCCTTCATATATCGGATATACAGGGACTGCCTATATAGAGACGTACGTGACTTTTTAGCGTTCAGCAGAATTAAACAATTTATGTCCCTTCTCGGGAGGAATCTCGTCTTTCCCTTTTCTCATGTGCTGTCCATCCGGTTGCCAAATGTTTTACAAGGGGTTTATGACCTTTAGAGCCGTTTCCCTTTCGGACATTCGTTTATGGCCTTTAGAGTTTTCCTCTCGGACCTTTCTTTTATATGACATTTATAAAACAAGCGAGGAATTTTTCCCACGCTTCGAGAAAACTCTTCACTCGGGTTACCGTCTGCGTCACCTCTTTCTCTCCCTGGCTCTTTCACCCTTTAGAGAGAGAGAGAGAGAGAGAGAGAGAGAGAGAGAGAGAGAGAGAGAGAGAGAGGGGGGGAACGACGGTGGCGAGGCGTCTTGTGGGGATGACAGAGCAGGCGTCGGAGGACTTCCTTCAATTTTTAGCAGTCTTTTACGTACCCCATTTACTTCTCCTTCCCTTTTTCAAAATCTGAAATGCGAACGCTTCAAAGTCGCGTCTTCAAAAGGGCAGTCCCCGCAAAAATATCCGAGCTAGACACATCGCGTTGCGCTCTTTGATATCTCTAGCTGTTTCTCGTAACTAGTATAACTTATTTCTATCGCGTGTTTGTGAATTATTATTTCTATTAAAATTAAGTTGTAAATCATTATTTCTATCGCGTGTTTGTGAACTACTATTACTAATTTACTACGATAAAACATTATATCTATCAAAAACGTGTGTGTACATTTATTTTGCGGAAGCCGTTCAAACCGTCCACCAGTTCCCGGTCCTTAGGCTCGAATTTCTATTCGCTCGGCAGCAAGAGAACCTGAGCCAACCAGGTGGCTCAAACGAGGATCGAGTGGCCAACTCTGAGGCCCGCTCGTAACAATCTTACCGATAGGTCGATAGCCCATTAGTTTCGCTAGTCGTTAGTCTATAGGTCTCGATGCTTTATGTTTGTTGGTCATTGTTCATTTTATCCCCATTCCCCATTTTGGCGCAGATGTCCCAAGAACCGAGAACTTTCCATATTCTTCGAGCCGAGAATCAAGAACTTTTCAGCAAAACGAGGATTCAATATCTACAAGTAATACTAATTATAATTATTTAATTCGTAAGGATTCATGTTGGATAGGTTATATTCTACTTTGTAAGTTGAAGAGTTGGTCTGTACAATAATATATAAATAATTTTTTATGATTTGGAGAATAAAATTGAGTCAAGATATCGGAAGTTGAGTGATGTGAAATGAAATGGTCATGGTAGCGTGTCAAACATACCATTCATACTATAAAATAAATGTGTAGCCAGAGTATTCTTTGAAAAAAAAAACATATGCATCGCAACACACCCAGATAGACCACTGACGTCTAATATACGTATATTTTAGGTATATATGTATATGATATGTATACGTCTATGATAGACTTATATTATACGTATATTATACGTATATTGAGTGTATATTGTGGTTCTATTTAACTGATGTAGTGAAAGAATTTTATATACGTATATTTTACGTATATTATACAATAAGCATTTGGCATCAAATTATATACATATATTATATGTATAAGGAACATCTACTTGACGATAGAAACGAAGCCAACTGCATTGCTGTCAAAATCACGTATTATATACGTATATTGGACGTGTGTTTTTCAATAATATCTCCGTGGAATTTTATACATCTCATATACGTATAATATTCGTTCATTATCTTTCGGTTGTAATTCCCGGATCTGAAGCATATATATATATATATATTTAATGTACATACGTACATTGAATATTTATATATATTTATATATAAATAGCTTCAGATCTGGGAATTACAACCGAAAGATAATGAACGAATATTATACGTTTATGAGATGTACAAAATTCCACGGAGATATTGTTGAAAAACACACGTCCAATATACGAATATAATACGTGATTTTGACAGCAATGCAGTTGGCTTCGTTTCTATCGTCAAGTAGATGTTCCTTATACATATAATATATGTATATTATTTGATGTCAAATGCTTATTGTATAATATACGTAAAATATACGCATATCACGTATACATATCATATACATGTATATTTGTAATATATGTATATTAGACGTCAGTGATCTATATGAGATATATATAAGTGGATGGATAAATTCTTACAATTAAAATATATTTTATAACACTTTATTTACATTATATGATGTATACTATATAAATACATTATAACACAAAGATCGCGCGCAATAAGTTTTGCGCGCGATCCGAATTGAGATCATGAACCTATTATATATATATATATATATATATGGACTCCGTCTACCGTCCTAAACGTGATGGCAGCAGAACTGAGTGCGACAGAAAATAGAGGGACTATGTTCTATCTCTCTTTGCGAAGACTATAGTTAGCGTGAATCAGACAAGTTATGGAATTTTTAGAATTTTGGATCCACCATATTGGATTCACCACGTTCAATTTTGTAATTTCTTCAAAAACTGACATGGTTATACTAAAAACGGGTTGAAAACGCGACCACCACCATCCCTTGAGTAGCTCCTAACATACAACTGATCAAGTGTTCTCTGGCGTGTCAAATACATGATATGAATTACCAAAGTTCATAAACAGTCGATAGCGTAGTGGGTAGCGTGTTAGAAAGATAGGTAGGATGAGTAGGTAGGTCGCAGGTTCGAGTCCCCGTCGAAGCAGAATAAAATTCTATCGAGAAATCCGTGCAGAATTTATTTTTTTTTTTTCAGTGTAACTTTTCTATGACCTATAACAACGACAAAATGCGTATGGAACCGCCAGTAATGTTTTTCGTTTTTGTTTATGTTTTTTTAAAATATTATTGTGCTGTGCGTAGATTTTATGTATTTTCGACGTCTTATATACGTCATTTTTTATGTATATTCGACGTCTTATATACGTCAAATATACAGATATTAGCCGGACATTTAGCTCTTCAGTATACGTACTAAATACGTCTTACAGACGTCGATGGCGACGTCGTATATACGTATATTAGACGTCAGTGTTCTATCTGGGCAGTTATATATGACATTCAAATAGATATAAAAATAATAAGAAAATTGAAAAGTCCGCACATATTTCAAGGTTAAATGACACAAAATAGCTGATGGTCTCTTTCGGTAAAAATTCCGTTTTCCTATCTCTCGTGTTTTAATGTGTTTTTAAATGACATATTCGTGAATGAAATATGCGTCAAGCGTCAACAATAATACCTTCTTACGTATTACTCGTAATAGAGAACTTGCATTATTTTCAACTTTTAAATTTTTTAACAGATAATTATTCAGAAACATCATATGTATAGGTTTTTTCAGTTACTCATCATTATTTAATTATTTATACGTTCTTGAAAATTGAGTTACATTTCAAACGTATATCACGTGACAGTGACGTCACAACACCCCAGTGCAGCAGCGCCTTTAGCGGTAAAATTAATAAATCATTCCTAATCCGAAAATTTTTCGAAATTCGTGAATATGTACTTTAATTATGGGTTCAAACGTGACTAATATACCTGAACAATCGAAAAAGGGGTAAAAATATTGTTTTGTACGATGTTGCAAAAGCACAACTGTATATACACCAGAAAAAGAGTTTATTTGCATTAGGAACATCATTAAATCTATTTTTGGCAAATTTCCAGATGTCGCTTTCATGAATCCTTGATTAATTTTTTTTTTTTAAGTTACAGCGTACGATATAATGTATACTACTCGGGCACTAATAATTTACTTTCGCGCATTTTTTGACCGACGGATATCCTATCCATTTAAGCAGATGGTTTATCTAGGTGTGAAAAAACCAGGCATAACGTTACCCTAGTACCGAGGGGTGTTGTGACGTCACTCGGCCCGCAGAGCGCGTAAATTTCTTATAATTCTTAAACCTTAAGATATAATAATTAACTTGCTTAAAGAAATTAATGTAATGTTTATTAACTTCAGAAAATATTTAACTATGACAGAATGATAAAAAAAGGAGAAAATCGTTTACATGCAAGTTCTCTATTTCCAATTAAAATACAGATTCCTTGAGAATCTGAGTATATCCTTCGGCATGGGAAGAATATATGCGGAAAAAGTGATGGTATCGAATATGTTAGGAGATTTAATTTTGAATAATAATATCAATACCAAATATGTCTTAATAAATTATTAAAACTAAAATGGATTGACGAATAATCAGAAAATATTTTTTTGTAATATTAAATGAAAGATTCATCTGAATGAAAATTTTTGTGCGAAGTACAGAAATTGTGATCAACTTAAAGTTTCGGTTTCGGTTGGGAATGTACGGACAGCCCATCCTCAAATCAAATGTGCATATACCATAAGTTATGATATTATAATCTCGATATTTTGTTTAGTGCCTCCAGTGTATGCACAAAAATATCGCAAAGAATGGGAAAAGCGTTGGCAGGCTGGATACAACCGTGCACTATGGATCCGAAAAAATCTTACGGCAAGTATTGCAAAGTTCTATTGAACGCTAAGTTAGGGGATCTTTTGAAACACGCGGAAACCGGAAAACATGTTTCAGCAGCAAGACCCTTTTCCTGCAAGCGACAGCAAACGTTACATTTTCAGTCCATCAACGAAGTTTCTAAAAAACAGCGCAAGGAAGGACAACTAGCCTTGTATATTGCAATGCATGCATCAATTGCGAGTATTGATTATCTGAGCGATTTACATAAAGATATTCTTAAAATCAACATCCACAGGCAGTGTTGCCAACCCTAAAGAAATTTCTTTAGATCTAAAGAATTTCGACGTATCCTAAAGAAAAGGAAAAAATGAAGATTTTTCTAAAGAAATCTGTTAATTCTTGCATAAATCTAAAGAAAATGTATGTCTTTGGAAGAATTTTTTCTGCAGCTGACGAATCAAAGCTGTATGCTAGGTCTAAGTATCTGCGCATGCAAGCACCAAGCGTTCAGTATTGCAAGTGTCCTACCCGAGATACCGCATGAGTGGGTCAGCTGAGTTTCTATTTCAGACGAAGTTTTGACAAGTGTTCGGAAAAATGTATTGATACTATGATTCCCTATACCTGATTTTAGTGTGTGGTGGTAGTAGTAGTCAGTGTTGCCAACCCTAAAGAAATTTCTTTAGATCTAAAGAATTTCGACGTATCCTAAAGAAAAGGAAAAAATGAAGATTTTTCTAAAGAAATCTGTTAATTCTTGCATAAATCTAAAGAAAATGTATGTCTTTGGAAGAATTTTTTCTGCAGCTGACGAATCAAAGCTGTATGCTAGGTCTAAGTATCTGCGCATGCAAGCACCAAGCGTTCAGTATTGCAAGTGTCCTACCCGAGATACCGCATGAGTGGGTCAGCTGAGTTTCTATTTCAGACGAAGTTTTGACAAGTGTTCGGAAAAATGTATTGATACTATGATTCCCTATACCTGATTTTAGTGTGTGGTGGTAGTAGTAGTGTGAGTAGGTTGCTATCTGTCGAGCATAGTGCCATGAGGTTATATAATATCATGCTGTAATATACATATTACGCTGTATTTTATATGTTTTTTAACTAATTGATGAACAAATTGCCACTTGGCTGTCGAACAATCATTCTCAGGATAATACGTATTCATGTTCAATATACATGGGTGTTCTCGCTCACTGAATCATCACAATTCTCTCGAGAAACTATCAATCAATTACAGCGTCGTTGGGGTTGCTTGGAAAACAAAAATGAATTCAACAACATACCATTTCCGTAAACGATTTTTTTTACAAGAAAAAATCTCTACGACGAACTTTATTAAGACAATATATGTTGTACGCAGCCCGTAGGCTGCGCGCGTACTAAAATAACCTTTATAAGAGTTCTACTCCTTTTCACTCCCTGAAAAATAAAAGAATAAAATATTGAAACAATGGGGAAAGATTAAAGGAGTAAAAGAGTAGATAGGAAAGTAGCTGGCGATGGCAAAAATACTTATACGTCGATGATCCTGAAACAAATAAACCTCCCCATAAATAAACGTACATCGTATCTGGCCCAAAGACCCAAATAAACCCTATAAATAATATTGACTAAACCCAAAGCAAGTCATGTAAATAATCGTAATCAAATAATTATAAAGATATAAGAACTTACCCGAAAACGTAGTGAGAAATTCACGCGTTCCACTCGTTCTTGGGGGATTGCGTCACTCACCGAGAGAGTATATATATACATATCGATCGGCCGTAGTGGCGCGGGTTTTAAATTTCCAGCAAGAGAGCGCGCTCCTCGCACAGGGGTTTTAAAATTCAAACGGGAAAGCGCGCTCCCGCGCCAAGTGGAGTTGTGTGAACACCACGAGAGAGGGTGACGCGTCGCGAAGCTTCTCGTCTTAGACTAAGCCCCCGAGCATACTAATAAACCCGAGAAAAAATATTGATATTTGAATCTCGTTTCTGCTGACGTAAGCGGACCTTTCCTATGCTGACGTAAGCGTACACCATATGACCATATGCTGATATAAGTGTGCATCTCATGCTGATGTAAGTGTGTGTGCATCTCATGCTGATGTAAGCGTGTGTGCTCTGCTGACATAAGCGGACATCATTTTTCCTAAACCATTCTGGTATCCTATATATATTATACTTATATATCCTCAAAGCCCGTTATTACTCCTCCGTAAAAATCTTTGCTGTTATATCCAATCACATATGGTAACCAATTATCTTATATGTATCTTACCACAAAAATTGAACATAAAACCTACGAACTCTTTCTCGCCATAATATAAACCTCTTTATTATTTTATGACAAATATGTATTTATAATTCAAAGCTATCAGTCCATTCAGCGCAAGAATCATTCAACTAAAATAAAATTTCTTTTATTAAAATGCACTTCGAACAAATTTCATTTTAATCTTGAAAAAAGAAAAAAAAATATATATATATACTCAATTTTCACGCCGATAATTTTACAGTCAGAAAATGGTTTCTGACTCGAATGAATCCGATTCCAATGAGGCGAGATCTTCAGCAAAACCAAAGGCGAAAGCTTACGGTCAAAATTACACAGCAGCTTGGGAAACAGATAAAAATCTAAATAGTTGGATACAACGCAGTGCCAAAAGTAAAAAACATTTTCACTGCAAAGTATGTGATGCTGATTATACGACCGTTGGAGGAAAGAGCAATGTCCTCAAGCACGGTAAAAGTGCGAAACACGTATCTCGCGCGACTACACTGCGAAAACAAAATTTGATGACAAAAGACTCTTATGCTATCCGGAACAACGAGATAAATAAACAAAAAGAAGCTGAAATTAGAATCGCATCCTTCGTCGCAGAACATAATATCCCACTGAATGTAGCAGATAATCTGACGTCTCTCATAAAAACTATATGCCCTGACTCAGATGTAGCGAAAAAAATCACTTGTGGCCGTACGAAATGCACAAAAATCATACAAAATGTGACAGGGGAAAGTCAATTTCAGCAAGTCGTAAAAATCCTTCAAAGCGAAAAGTTTTCCTTGATTGTCGATGAGTACACAGATATCAGTTCAACGAAACACTTAGCTCTAGTCACACGATATTTCCATAACGATCGGGTAAACGATGTATTTCTGGCGTTGGTGCCTGTACCAAACGCCACCGCACAAGCTTTATACGACGAGGTCGTAGGTTTTTTCGCAGCTCACAGTATTCCATACAAGCAGAATTTGATAGGATTTGCAAGCGATGGTGCCAGCAATATGTTTGGTATACATCATTCTCTCTCGGTATTACTACGAAAGGATGTGGAGAATTTATTTCTGATGAAGTGTACGTGTCATTCATTTGCTTTATGTGCGAGTAATGCTTGTGAAAAACTACCACGTATTGTAGAAGACTTGGCAAGAGATATATACAATTACGTCGCACATAGTTACAAACGACTCAATCAGCTAAAGCAGTTCCAGGAGTTTGTGAATATAAAACCTCATAAGCTTCTTCACCCATCTCAGACAAGGTGGTTATCGTTACAACAAGTTGTAAAACGATTGCTCGAACAATATGATGCGTTGGTATTGTATTTCACAGACGCCGCTTTTGAAGATAAACTATTAGCAGCTGACATGATATTGCAAAGGCTGAAAGAAAAGTACGTCAGATTGTATCTGATTTTCTTAGAATTCGTACTTCCTCTCTTTACTAACTTGAATCTGGAAATGCAATCGGAGGAGACTAAGATTCATAGACTTTACTCACAAGTGTCCACAGTGTACAAAACACTGCTCAACTGTTACCTCAAATCCGATGACGTCAAAAATACTACAATCGAAAAAATTGACTTCGCAGACCCACGGAAATTTTTACCAATCGAAGATATATATCTTGGGGCCAAAATAACAGCAGCGTTATCCAATGGATCCACTGGGTTAACGGCTGCTGAATTAGCAGATTTTCGAAAGCGATGTCTACAATTCTATATCGAAGCATGCACCCAAATCGAGAAGAGATTCAACTTCAGAAGTCCGACGTCAAAGATCTTTAAAGATCTGAGTATTTTAAACCCAGCTACGATGGAAAGCCACAATTCAATAGCTCCAATTGCTTCGCACTTTCCGAATTTAGTCTCAGAGACTGACTTGAACGAGTTGGATTCACAATGGCGAGAGCTCAAGAGCATGGACATCGAAGTAGATCACCAAAAATCCAGCATCCATTTCTGGAAATCCGTAGCACAAATGAGGAGGGGTGACGACTCTGCGAAATTTGAGTTGTTATCGAAATTTATAATAACACTACATTGCTTGCCTCATTCAAGTGCTACAGTCGAAAGAGTTTTTTCGCAAGTGCAATTAAACAAAACAAAAATACGTAATCGATTAGAGAATGATACGTTGACTGGGCTGCTTCATACCAAAGCTTTAATAGGTGGTGATAATTGTTACGACTTTCATGTCACTGAACGTTTGATTAAAAGTCACTCGATAGTTATGTATGATAAAAAGAAGTAAGTCAGCGCCTTCCGGGGGAAAAGCTAATTCTTAGACTGACATGTTTCTAAAAATCTAGTTTGAATACGATGTAAACCCGACATTATTTAGTATCTAAGGAATACGTGTTCATAAAGATATATGTTGAGAAACAGGGTTTTCGTAATCTCGCGCTCTCTCTCGTATATCGTGCGCCTGCGTGCGCAACCGATAGGGGGCCGAATCTAAAAGCGCCGAGCACGCTATAACCCGAGTTCATGTTAGTTACCGGGAATCCGATCGCTCTACGAGCACACTGTCTGTCCGAATAAATAAATATATTATTTTAACCCGAAAACATCCTCGTGTTCTGTTTTTTTTCATCCTTTGTCGCAAAAATATATAGCTCTATATTTATGTTGATGCAAAAATTATATTATTGTTTAGTTTCTTGTACGCAGCCTACGGGCTGTACGTTCATGAGGGTTCGACCTTTTTTTACTCCCTGAAAATAAAATAATAAAATATTAGAGAGGAACTCTATAAGAAAGATTAGCTTAAACCTAAAATAACTTATCAAATTAATCATAATCAAGTAATTATAAAGATATAATACCTTACCCAAAACGTAGCGAGGAATTAAAGTCGCTCCACGCGCTCTCGGAGAGAGAGAGAGTATCGATCGGCCGTAGTGGCGCGAGCTTTAAATTTCCAGCGAGAGAGCGCGCTTCACGCGCTCTCGGAGGGATTGGGTGTGTTTAGCCGAACTAAACGTTGAGCAGAAAGGCTCACCACAAATGGCGGCTTGTAATCACTGATTACTGTAGTTGGGTTAGGTTAGGTTGTGTCAATCTGACGTACCGAGGGTGCTTTCCAATTGGAGCATAGTGCGACACAGTGTCGACATTTCTGATGGAATCGGCCTATCCGAGCAAAGGAATACACCAGAAATGTCGACATTGAGTCGCTCTGTGCTCTAATTGGAAAGCATGGCGAATGACCAATATGGCGTCACACTTTTTCCGACCAATCGCAATGCACCTCAACATAAACGTGTCCGGCCCGAAAATGTTCACACTCAACACTTCTCAACGTTTAGTTCGGCTAAACACACCCATTGCGTCACACCCTGACCAAAAGCGAGCGGCGCGCATGGTTTGAAAAATCAAACGGGAGGGCGCGCAGCGCGCTCCCGTGCCAAGCGGAGTTGCGTGAACACCACGAGAGAGGGCAACGCGTCACGAAGGTTCGCGTTTTAGACTAAGCCCCCTAGCATAATGATAACCCCGAGTAAAAAAACGAATATTCGAATTCGAATCTCGTTTCTGCTGACATAAGTGGACTTTTCCTATGCTGACGTAAGCGTACACCATATACTGATGTAAGTGTATATCTCATGCTGATGTAAGCGTGTGTGCTCTGCTGACATAAGTGGACACCTTTTTTCTTAAACCAATCCGGTATCCTATACATATATATTTGTATATATATCTATATACAGATATATCCCCAAAACCCCGTTATTGCTCCTCTGTACAAATCTTTGAGTTTTATATCCAACCACATATTTTTACCGATTATCTTATCTATATCCTACTACATAAAATTGATCAAAATGGAATAAATGAAATTAAAAAATAGAAAACCACCGTCCTTACACTAACTTTTTCACCCAAGTAGACTCAAAATGCCACACAACAAGGGAGGGCGCTGCCATCTCAATCGACGCTTGAGGTACCTTGCAAAAACTCGCCCGGAGGGTAAACTATTCGTCGTATACCATCACCTCCCCCTCACAGATCCACGAAAAAATTTCTCCCCCTACCCCCGCCGAACTCCCGCCCTTCCTTTAAATCTCCAAATTCTCATCTACTCCGACAACAAAGAGAATCATCCGATCATCCAACTTCCTTCCCTTTCCTGCCCGGATACCACTCCACCCCCCTCATCGTTCACCACACCACCATACGACATCGTCCCTCCGGCAGTTTCACCAGTACGAAGCGAGTTTGATGAACTCTACGATGAATTAGAACTGACTATCGAGGACCCCGAACGGTACCGCTTCCCAACCACACCTCAGCGTGTAGCAGAACCAGTAATCGAGGAGTACGTCCCTACGAGGAAGGCGACGCACCTTCCTTCCCTTTTCTGCCCGGATACCACTCCACCCCCCTCATCATTCACCACACCACCATACGACATCGTCCCTCCGGCAGTTTCACCAGTACGAAGCGAGTTTGATGAACTCCACGATCTATTAGAACTGGCTATCGAGGACCCCGAATGGTACCGCTTCCCTACCACACCTCGGCGTGTAGCAAAACCAGTAATCTAGGAGTACGTTCCTACGAGGAAGGCGACGAACCCATCAAGGCCTATCACCTCGGCACAAAAGAAGCCCCTCTGCGAGAGCCCTCTCAAGGCTCGCCTATAAAAATTTCTTGCTGTACAACGATTAAATATATATTTAAAAAATATAAAATAACAATATAATATATATTTAAAATAGGAAATAATGACAAAATATATGTTTTGAAAATTAATAACGATGCAATATAGATTTGAATAAAACCTACAAACTCTTTCTCGCCGTAAAATAAACGCCTTTATTATTTTATCACAATTTCTGTTTTGTGTATTAGATTTAATCGAGATACTTCGAGAACGAATCTGCATACACTCCAGTCTACTTTTCGTATTTTTCGCCACTCATTATCACATATGCTATATATAAGCGGTATTATTACATGGAAATTGCCGCGAAAAACTACCAGACACAGTGGCTCCCCGTGCGGGAGCAAAAGGCAGCGAGGATTCTAATTCCTATAAAAAATGTACCAACTAAAGAAATCTAAAGAAATTTCAACCATCGTCTAAAGATTTTCTCTTTTCGGAGGTTGGCAACACTGGATGAGCCTTTCTGCTCAACGTTTAGTTCGGCTAAACAGACCCAATGTTACCATACCTAAGCTCATGCTCCGATCTCGCGTTCAAAATTGTCTGGCATTTTTCCAGCGTGTCGTCATTAAATAAAACAATTACACCACCACCGCCTCCACAAATTACGCAACACTGCTTCAGCGAAGCCATTTTTATCGAACACACTTATTTTATCATAACATTTCAATAAATAATTCACGTTTATACAGCACAATAGACAGAACGGGCTGCACACCGAAAGATAGACGCTTAAGAGTCATCGAGCACACGTGACCAACTCGGAATCGAGGGTAGCGCCTCTTGCGGAAAAATTTGAAAAAATGCATGTCGAGGTTAGCGCCGCTTGCGGCAGATATATCAACTAATGCATTCAGCGAAAAGTGACGGTTGTCGATAGGGTAGGATGTAGTTACAGTGACGGCGCATGTTTCATGCGAAGGGCCCCGATCGCCCCGATTGACCCTCAAAGCCCTCAAGTACCGGAGTCATGTCCCACATATATGTATCCCACCGATCCATGTGCCGGGTAGAGTAAATATACTCTCTCTCTCTCTCTCTCTCTCTCTCTCATGCCATAGATTTGCCATGTCAACGCTCAATCTCTCATGGCTCTATTTGTCGAATTCTCTCTCTATTTTATGGAATACATATATAAACATGTAACAGAAATATAAAATTTTTTTCACATATCTTTTACATCGATTTTACGTATATAAAAATAATACATTTTTTCCATGGGTTATTTGTATGCGTGAAATCGTGAAATATACGGAAATATATATATATGTGAAATGTCTAATATTTACGAAAAATACATATACAGCATTTTTCATGCTAAAATCTTCTATCTTATATTTTTCGGATATCTTTGACATATATATATATTCCCACTTGAATATGCATACAAAATTCTGATTGAATTGCATACACATGCAATTTCATAGTTTACTCATCAACATAAAAAGACCGAATATCTAGCCCATATACTGCTTACAATGAGAGTATCAGGCCTCCGGGTCATGGATTCTGCTCAAACTTGCAGGTGTTTCATTCGCCCTAAAAATCAAGTCTCTTATGCGTATTTCTATCTAATAGGCTTTTTGTCGCTTGCTTCATTGCATGAAATATCATTTTTAAGCAATTCATCAGTCGTTCGCTACAGCGCTCTGTACTAATTCAGCTAACTTGGATATTTTATTGCAGCTGATCATAAAAATGAAGATTCCACGTGTTAATTCATTGTATTCTATGTTGGTTGCTGCAGCTAGACCGATACACACTATATGCACAAGGAAAGAAAAGTGAAGCGAAACAAACCGGAGTGAAGATTTCTATTACAATTTGTGTTATAGGAATGCACATAGTATTTTCAAGTATGAATACTATGCGTATTCCCATAAGACGAATTGTAATATAAATCTTTGTTTCAGTTTGCTTCGCTTCATTTTTATTCGCTTGTGTGCAGTGTATATATCGGTCTGGCGGTAGCAACCAACATTAATATTCAATGTTGGTCGCTGCCGCTATAGGTCGTATTCCCATAAGACGAATTATAATATAAATCTTCACTTATTGGTTTGACATTGCTTCAATTTTCTTCGCTTGTGCATATAGTATGTATCGGTCTAGCGGCAGCAACCAATATTGAATATTCAATGTTGGTGGCTGCTGCCAGACCGATACATACTATGCACAAGCGACAAGCGAATAAAAGTGAAGTGAAACAAACCGAAGCGATATAACAATTTGTCTTGTAGGAATGTACATAGTATTTACAAGCATGAATACTATTGGTATTCGCAAGCATGAATACTATGCGTATTCCCATAAGACGAATATTGTAATATAAATCTTCACTTTGGTTTGTTTCACTTCACTTTTCTTCGCTTGTGCGTGTGTGTATCCGTCTAGCTGCAGCGACCAACATAGAATACGGTAAATTAACCCGTGGTATATTTATTTTTATGATCCTCTGACAAAGTTTCAATAAAATATATCCAATGTGGTTGGATTAGTACAGAGCAGTAGCGAAAAACTCATAAATTGCTTAAAAATGGTATTTTATGTAATGAAGCGTGCAACAAAAGGCCTGCTATTAAGATAGAACTACGCATAACATGCTTCATTTTTAGGGCTAATAAATGTTAGTCCAACAATACGAGCTCATGTTCCTTTGAAAAATTGAAAAACAGCCTCAAAAATGCCAAAAAAACACAGGTGAATTTACACCATTTTTTCATTGTCACCCAGACTAATACATAGGGTAAAACGCTATGGCTTAGGCTAAAATTTGCAAAATTTAATGCACGCACATAATTGTTCGAAAATTTCCACATTTTTTAAAATCTGAAGCCCTTGAGAGATTTTCATTCAAATACCAATTATCCTTGTCCCTGAGACTATTAGCGTGAAAAGTTTTGGCCCGCGATAGCACCAAAGTTTGCGAAAGT
Source organism: Rhorus exstirpatorius (assembly GCA_963564615.1). Taxonomy (NCBI): domain Eukaryota; kingdom Metazoa; phylum Arthropoda; class Insecta; order Hymenoptera; family Ichneumonidae; genus Rhorus; species Rhorus exstirpatorius. The sequence continues at coordinate 9,335,235 of OY751321.1, forward strand.
TGGAGTGCACACTCACATTTTTTGAAATTTTCTAAAATCTTATGTAAAAAGATTAGGCTCGATAGCGTCAAATTTTCGAAATTTAGAGCACACATACATTTTTCGAAAATTTAAAAATTTTGGAAAAACTGCCAAATTCAATTCCAATCATCCTTGCTCCACAAACGATTTATGTAAAAAGCCAAATTTGCAAAAGTTAGAACACATGCATCCATTTTTCGAGTCATCCTTCTCGTACAGACTATCAATGCAAAAATAAGTGTAGGCCCGATAGCTTTAAATTTATGAAAGTTATAGCGCGGACTGATACTATCACACGCATAGCAAACGGACATTTTTTCTAAATGTGCTTTGTCGATTTTTTGGGAAATTTTGAACTGGTATGAAAATCTCGAAAAAAAAATTTCTCGAAAACAAAGCTTCCTCTAGGAGAAAAAAAGATACCCCGGCTGAAAAATAGAAGCTCGATCAAAATAATTTTTTTTTAATCTTTAAAAGTTTGGAAAAAAATGTTAAAAAATTATAACATTTATAACCTTTACAACATTGACAAAAATTAATTCATATAAATGTGCCTCAAATATAGAATAAAATAATTTACAATAATAATAATAATTATTATTATTAATGAATAGTCATCAAATAATTAGTTAATAGAAAAACATCCGTCACAGCGCTGTGAATAACAATAGTTTGTTATTGAAATATAGCTCAGATGCTCTGTCATACGGCCCAAGCATTGCATATATCGCTCAGCTGTCAGCTCGTCAGCTGTTGTGATGTGAATCCCTGAATCCGTGCATCGAGAGAAAACTCGGGCCACCGCCGCTACAGCGTGTGTTTGTAGTGCGGCAACCGTGTGTTTCTGTAGCCTGCAGCAGCGCGGCAACAGCGCGGTTACAGGCGTTCGCGCTTGGGATCCTCTCTCTCTCTCGCAACACACACACACACACACACACACACACACACGCACACACACACACACACACACACACACACACACACACACACACACACACACACACACACACACACACACACACACACACACACACACACACACGGTACGCTTCGAACCGTGACCTTGAAGCCGGACCATATATAATATATAAAACGAAAAATGATGAATTCGCGAATATTTGCATTTCAGTATTGCTTTGTACAATACTGCTGTATTTTTTATTGACAGTATTTCGGTAAGAATGCCTAAAAAATTCAAAGATCATTTTTATTGACTTTACGTCAACGAACCAATATTCTACACGAATATTCGATCAAAGAATAAAAAAATATTTTATCTCAGGGCTCAATTTGCGCTTACGCCAGCACTGCTGCTTTTCCGCTCATACCGACAACCGTGACTAGCGAACCTAGCGTTAGTAGCCGGAACTGTGAAATACATAGCATGTACTGTCATATAGCCGTGAGAACGAACTTGGCGTCTCCGATTCTATATTCCGGATGATTACTTCGTTTTTCATCGAAATAGGGTGGAAATTTTTTTAAAAAGTGCAGTGAAGTGGCGAGCAGTACGCTCTGGTCCGATAAAGAGTGGCAGATGTGTGTGAAATTAATAATAAAATGAACTTGTCAGTTGGTGAGAAAAGCGTCGTGGCAAACGACAACCGCCTCGAGTTTTCGATAATTTATTGTGCCTCAAAAAAAAAAATTCCACGGAGCAGAGGACCAGAGCGTATATTTTACTAGTCGAAGAAATTTATTTGTTATGTTTAATTGTGGAATACTATTGTATTTTCGGCGAAATCCGGAATATAAAATATCTAGGGAATTTTTAGTTCGCTTATTGCCACTTGGCGCTTCGTATGCCCTCGCTCGATGACTCTTAACTGAAGCAGCTGTCCGTTCGGACAGTTCAAAGAAAAAAACAGTTTAAAAAAAAACAGTTTAAAAAGACAGTTTAAAGAAAAAAACGTATCACTGGGAGAAGGAATAAGAAAAAAAAGAATTACTGCCGTTTTATTGAGATTAAATGTAAACATATATAGGGGTAGTTCACCCCCTTAACTTGATTTGCGAGAAAAACGCAAAAACCTGTATGTATTATTTTTTTGCCCTCTTCAAAGTGCAATTGAATCCATCGAGATAGGTGCAGTAGTTTTTTTGTTATAACGATTTTGTGAATTTCAACCCCTATAATTTTTTTCCTATGCAACCCCCCGATATGAAACCAGTTGCATTTTTCATTGTTTATCATCAAGGTAATTATCCATTTGGGTGCATTCGATTATCTCAAGTGAAAATAGGTGAAACCTGAAAAGTACCCCTCGGAGGTCTGAACTTTAAAGGATCATTTTACCCCTTAGAAACGTTTTTCCGCCGATAAAAAAAAATACGTGTCTCTTAGATTTTGATGTAGAATAACATATTTGAATTTCGTCAAAATCGAAGGACGTCAGCGAAAAGACTTTCCTTGTTAATGGACCATAATACTTGAGGAACTAAACTACCACGTCGAACATGTACCAGGAAGAGCTAACGAGCTTCCAGACGCACTCTCACGATATCCTGAGGAGATAACGGCTACAGATCTCGAAGATGCGGACAGAGTTCTACCACCCGAACCAGCTCTTCCCGCACAGACTCAGGTTTTCCCCGAATTCTTCGGGATCTGCAATCCAAGTTTGATGGAAAGAGTTATCCAGCAGCAGCAAACCGACGTAGCCACCTGCAAACTTGTCGCTATCCTCAAGAGACAGGATCAGAATTACGACTTCCAGTTGATTGACGGTGGGGTATGGAAAAGGATTAAAGATGACTGGAAACTCATAGTACCTGGAGGCAGCAAAAGAAATAATCTTCCAAGAATATCATAATTCAGACTTCGCTGGACATCCGGGAATAAAGGAGACGACGCGTGCAATACAAGAGCATTTTACATGGATCGGCCTTCGCCGACAGGTCCGGGAGTACGTTCAAGGATGTCACCTGTGTGCGTGCATTAAAGCCACACGACCGACACACCCCGACCAGATGAGATCACACCAACCCAAAAGGCCATGGGATACTGTCGCTGTTGACCTCATGGGCGCTTACCCGCGTTCAGGCAGAGGAAAACGATTTATATTAGTCATTACCGATTTATTTTCAAAGTGGGTGGAAGCCTTCACCTTAGGATCATCTGAAACATCACACCTAATCCGAATTATGAAAAACGAAGTTTTCAATCGTTGGGGATACCCGAAGGCCATCTTATCCGACAATGGACCGCAATTTGTCAGCCGAAAGTGGCTCAATGCTTGTGATCGGTGGCATGTAGAGATGTGCATGAGCGCTATATGCTCGAGCGCTTGCACGCTCAGCTTGAAAAGATGTCGCTCGAGCAAGCTCGAGCGTAATATGAGCGCTCATTTCATTGAAACAGTAATTTGGCTCGAGCGCTCATCTTTTTCGAGCGCTCGGTCCGCTCGAGCGCTTATTCGACGCGAGCACTTGAGTGATTATTCAATGCAAACGATCAATAATATTTATCTTCTGCATATATAAACATATTTGGCTATTCTAGCAATAAATTTCTCAATATATTTGCTAATCTAGCAAATTCTTAATTTGTTTTCCGAGTATACAAAAAATTGACTAGTTCAGCAAAAAATTTTTTTTTTTCGTATGGGCATTTACCCCCCCCCCCCCCCCCAATGAATCTTTAAATGTAAGAAATTCCTAAAATGTGGTTTCGAAATTGATTCTTTATATAAAAGTTGATGCAATTCGGTACAATATTAATTCTTATAAGGGAAGAGATGTTGGTCCGTTCGCGTTCGTTCTAATTCTAATCTGCCTCGTCCTGTCGAGGTGTCGAGGCGTCGAGGCCCTGATGAGTCGTCAGGCCCACACAAGGCTTCTTTGTTCCCGGTATATACACTCCCGCTCAAAAGTTTGGGTTCACCAGTCGAAATTTTCAGCCGAAGTAAAAGTTCGATAGCTCAGTCAAAAATCGACGTAATCAAATTTAACAAACGTTGTTTTTAAGGGGACATATTGAGCTTCATTTTGCCACCTTAGAATATTTTTTACGATTTTTTTTTTGAGCTGGCACGCGCTTTAGAACAGGGCCGTTTTTCAACATTTTTTTGGCCTTCGAAAATGGGCTGCCTATCTAGTGGAAAATTTTTTCTCCAGTTTTCTCTATGACAACTTCGAAAGGGATAGCAAAAGCTTCATTTTTGTTTTTCCCAAAGTACCGTGCGATTTTTTTTCGCAAAGTCATTCTAATTTTCGCTAAAAACGAACTTTTTTAAGAAATATGGCGTATCTTAAAAACTGCGGGGGTTCAGAGGAAATGTCATGAGGGTAAAAAGTTGCGTGATTTCATAATAGACATGCTATAATTATTTCAGAATTTTTCTTCCAAATTTATTTTTTTACTATTTTTGGTCGGAACTCGACTGAGAGAAGTGGTGTAACCTGAGAACTATAGGGTTTGGGATGGAATTTTAAGAGAGAAAAAAAGTTTAATTTATGATTTTGAACACACTAAATTTTTTTCGAATTTTTTTATTGTGATTTTTTTCTCCATATGGGCGAGCTATTTTTTTTTAATTTTATCACAATCCCCACGTCATTTTAACACAAAATTAAATCCGATCGAGCTTTTGTGAGAAGAGCTTGATCGGAAAGTCAGAATGGTCTGCCCTTCTCATCTGCTGGCGATTTGTGGCTAAAGCTCAAGGATGCGTGGGCGAGTCTGGAGCAAGTGCAAATCACTAAATTAATCGAGTGAATGCCACGACTAGTCAACGCGGTCCTCAAAGCCAAAGGTGGTTTTTTCGATGAAAAACGCGTATGAATAAGGTAAGAGATTTAATTTTGTGTTAAAATGATGTGGGGATTGTGATAAAATTTAAATAAAAATAGCTCGCCCGTATGGAGAAAAAAATCACAATAAAAAAATTCGAAAAAAATTTAGTTTGTTCAAAATCATAAATTAAACTTTTCTTCTCTCTTCAAATTTTATCCCAAACCCCATAGTTCTTAGGTTACACCACTTCTCTCAGTCGAGTTCCGGCCAAAAATAGTAAAGAAATAAATTTCGAAGAAAAATTCTGAAATAATTATAGCATGTCTACTATGAAATCACACAACTTTTTACCCTCATGACATTTCCTCTGAACCCCCGCAGTTTTTAAGATACGCCGTATTTCTTAAAAATCTTCGTTTTTAGCGAAAATTAGAAGAACTTTGCGAAAAAAAATCGCACGGTACTTTGTGAAAAACAAAAATGAAGCTTTTGCTATCCCCTTCAAAGTTGTCATAGAGAAAACTGGAGAAAAAATTTTCCACTAGATAGGCAGTCCATTTTCGAAGGCCAAAAAATTGTCGAAAAACGGCCCTGTTCTAAAGCGCGTGCCAGCTCAAAAAAAATCGTAAAAAATATTCTAAGGTGGCAAAATGAAGCTCAATATGTCCCCTTAAAAACAACGTTTGTTAAATTTGATTACGTCGATTTTTGACTGAGCTATCGAACTTTTACTTCTGCTGAAAATTTCGACTGGTGAACCCAAACTTTTGAGCGAGAGTGTATAAGGATGCAAACAAGCGTCTCCGCTTCCCCAAACAAATTTCGTGCGAGAGCCGGAATATCGCCTTCAGTTCGGCCGCAGCGGTTACTCTCGCTCCTTCCGGCTAGCGGAAATCTTGCTCCCTGCAAAGGGTAGCGAAATTACTGCACCTTTTCGGCAGCAGAGTTTCTCGCTCCTCACCACCCAGCGGTAATTTTTTTCGCACACGCCGGGTGCATGCCTCGACGAGCGGAGAAACGTCATCGGCGTCGAACCACGGCCGACTCGACTCTCAACGCATCCAGGAACCCGCCTCCACCAAAGCGACCAGCCATCGAGCCTTCAACGCCAGCTGACGACCTGAGGGAACTCTTCGTCGAATTGAATCGATCTGCCAACCTCGACAAAGCTCCGCTTACCCCAGGCAAACGGCTTCCGCTGAGCGAACTTTCATTCAACCGCCCTGCTCAGCCGATCTTCAAGGATCCATCGGTACCTTACCGACTGATCCCCCTCGAGCCATCGGTACGAACACTCACAGCTGCCCATATCCTCAACAAACGGGACCCACGATACACCCCCGCTCTAATGTGGGAGTGTTTCGGAGAGGAAGCGTACTTCGAACTCGTTAGAGCTCGAATGGCGGAGAGATACGCCACTATCCCATTTCAAGGCGAAATAAAAATGTAAAAAAGAAATAAAAATAAAAACACCACAGTCCTTCCACACCATTGTCTGACACGACAACCCTAAACCCGAACAACGCCCAACCACCCAAAACCCAAACAAAGCGAAACACCGAAAACCCAAAAAAGCCATACACCAAAAATCCAAACAAAGCCCGAACACCCAAAACCCAAACAAAGATAAGCACCCAAGACTCAAACTAAACCCAAGCACCCAAAACCCAAACAAAGCCTTACACCCAAAACCCAAACAAAGCCGAAACACACAAAACCTAAAACAAAGCCAAACACCCAAAACCCAAACAAAGCCGAACACCCAATACCCGAAAAAAAAACCCAGACAGAGCCATGCACCCAAAACCTAAACAAAGCCCAAACATCCAAAACCCAAACAAAGCCCAAACACCCAAAACCCTAACAAAGCCCAAACACAGCCAAGCACAGATAACCCAAACAAAGCACCTAAACCCAAACACACAAACCAATTTTTATCTTGCAATCCTTTTTTTATATTTGTATTTTTTGTCTATTTTTCGATACGATTCACATTTTTTTTGTATTTATATTTTTTACATTTTTTTGTGCGGATCTTCGTTACCCCACTAGCCGTCACGGCGACGTAGTGGAGAAACGGAGATCCGGTCAAAGCGGAGAGCGCAATAATACACCACGCTATACATATATAGGTATAAAAGATGCGTAGATGCGTAGTAAAACAATAAATTTTTCTTCATACCTCGGTCGACAGTACGCATTTTCGTCCCCGATTTGCGGGAGGAAAATAGATCTTTTCGTCCCGGCGGAAACGTAGCGGGCGCCATCTGTGCCGCGGGACGAAAAAAAAGCAATACGGGAGGAAAGTCAAGCGATACGGGAGGAAAGTTAGGCCCGGTTTCAAAACGCAAGGATCCCCTCGATCCGAGGGTTATCTGTCAAATGTTTCATAGCAATTGACAAATAACCTTCGGGGTAATTAGTGAGTGACAGTTGGAGGCAGTTGAAGGTTTCTATATAGGTATTCAAAAGTGAAAATAAAAACATGTCCTCATCCGAGAAATCCGAAACCGAAGAAGAAATATTGAAGTTTTTCGATTCCGAGGCCGCATTAATTGTGCGACAGGAAACCTTACCGAAGAAATCGACGGATCGGTATTTATTGGTTTACGGCATAACATATTCAAGGTGTCTTAGTTACTGAAAATATAATAAAAACAGTCATAAAATATTCAAGTTGTTTTAATTACTTTTAACGATAAAATAATGTATTAAATTAATAGTTATTGGTTGTCAATGCCCGCCGTCGGCCAGCAGCCCTCGCTGGCGCTCGTGCTGCAAATGCCGGCGGGCATTGACCACGAACTCGAACTCATAACCTCAACTTTTGGAATTGATAATGACGATTTAATTTATACAATTAATCGCGTACTTTCGATCGGCTATGAAGAAAAAAAAGTATAAGCTACACGGGACAAAAATCGAACTTCCGTCCTCGGCTTCGCCTCGGGAATCATGACAGCAGGGACGGAAGTTCGATTTTCGTCCCTTGTAGCTTAATATACTATAAAAATTCGATATCTCGAAAACAACTGCGAGTCGCTAAAAATACTTTATGTAGTTTTCAATTTAAGTGTGGTATTGTCACGTTCTGCGTGAGAACGATAGGGTATAAGTAGAAATAGGGGTGCCTCTTGTTGGGACCGGAATGCGCCGGTCGGGGATAGAGGCAAGAGTGCGTGATCCTGTGACGCTACTTACGTGAAACGTAGATTTTTCTTACTTTCTTTGGTAAAATGTGGTGTTTTACCGTGGTTTTTGTTGGATGATTTTTGTTTGGGCGTAGCGGGTGTTCAGTTGATGAAGACGGCGTTGTCGGGTGAGGTGTCGCTCGAGTTGTTGTTGCTGTGCTCGTACATTAAACAATTCTTTCCTGGAGCGAGTCGTTATTATTTTCGGATTTACCGCTTCGGCGTTTGCTCGTAAAAGTCTAAATGAAAAAGTTATCCTTCGAGTGTGTCCTATTTTCGGGTGGGACTCCCACACGATAGGGTTGGTACCACCACCACAGTGCGTGCATCTAGCGCACGGATTTGTGGTTGGATGGTTAGAGTACAGAGCGTGCATCTGGCGCACGGGACTGTACCCGGAGAAAAAGAGGAAACTACAAGAGAACGTGCGTCTAGCGCACATAACTGTAGTTAGAGATTACAGAGCGTGCATCTAGCGCACAGGACTGCTGTACTTATTGTTAGAGTGAGAGAGGAAACTACGAGAGAACGTGCATCTAGCGCACAGAACTGTAATTAGAGATTACAGAACGTGCATCTAGCGCACAGAACTGTAATTAGAGATTACAGAACGTGCATCTAGCGCACAGGACTGCTGTACTTATTGTTAGAGTGAGAGAGGAAACTACGAGAGAACGTGCATCTAGCGCACAGAACTGTAGTTAGGAAGAGGTGTTGGGAACACGTGAGTTTTGGTGGGTGTCTCAATCGAAACTGAACAACTTGAGGTATGTTCGTACACTTTATCTATTACTTTCCCGTATTTACCGGCCGAATCTATCCTCGCTGGATGAGCGGATGCAGGTGTAGCGGGTTATTTAAATGAGTTTGTCGAATCACTTTTTAATTTCAACAAATAAATTTCGGCGTTTATTCAAATAGTCAAATGCTCAAGTGACTGAGTACTCTGATTCTTAACTATTGACTGTTGATTACTCTCTACTCACTGCTCACTAACTGACTGATTTGTGGACTGCCGGACATTATATAGTCCCTTATTTTATTGTCGTCGATGGTGGGAGATGTCGGCGCGTGAGGAAGGGTTTCTCTCATGCCTCGACATCCTGCTGACGATAATCGCCAGACGGATTTCCAGTTATTATGGCTGGCGACTTTCCTGTCATCGATATTGTCCAGACTGATTTCTGACTACTGCCAGTGCCGGGTTATCGATACTCACGAAGCGCACTTGTTGTTTATGTTGAGGCTCGTCCCTAGGCGATATGCGCGGCTATCGTGTGCGAGCCAGCAAGGCGTTGATTTTCACCGACTTCCAGCATCTGCGGGAGCTTGGTGATAACGTGCGACATACGCCAGTTCGTCACTCACGCGCCTTCCCCCCGTGACGAACCTCGTTCGTAAAAGATTAAAGTTTTTGTGCGTAAGGTGGGTGAACTCCGGCAATGAGGGTCACCTCTGGTCGTTCATGTTTTCTTGGGATTTGAGTAGGAAAGTGAATATTCGTTATTTTTACCCTGTATCATATTGATCCAGTTTTTAATTCGATATTAAAAGAACGTATATGGGAAATTTCAAATTTAGGTGGGTATTTCGACCCAGGACGTTACAGTATCATGTTTTTCAAAAAATTTCCAATAATATTAAATCTGAAACCATCATGAATTCTCCCTGAATGCAATACCAAAAATCCTTGGCCTGTTATGCACGTAGAAAGTTTGGGGTTATTAGCTAAAAATTTACCGTACTAAAACCTATATGGAATAATCAATACAGTACAATGTCTTGCAAGCATCTTCTGATGCACATACGTCTCGGCGTAGAAACGTCTCGGCGCCTAAACGTCTCGGCGCCAAGAGATCTCGCGCTCAATCGTCTTGGCACCGAAACGTCCTGGCACCGAAACATCTCGCGCCCAAACGTCTGGGTGCTGAAACGTCCTGGTGCCTAAACATCTTGTGCCTAAACGTCTTGGCGCCAAAACGTCACCACGCCGAAACACCCGCGCCGAAACGTCCTGGTGCCAAAACATCTCAGCACCGAAATTTCCAGCGCCAGAACGGTCGCGCCGAATCGGTCACGCCGAAACGGTCGCGCCGAAACGTATTGCTCCCACATAAACAACAATTGCGCTTCGAGAATATCGATGTCCCGGCACTGACAATAGTCAGAATTTCGTCGGGAGAATATCGATGTCTCGACACTGACTTTTCATATCACTAGCCGCAATAATTGGAAATATGTCTAGAGATTATCGTCAGCAGGATATCGAGGTGTGAAAGAAACTCTTCCCTCACGCGCTGATATCTCCCACCTTATGCGACAATAGAATAAGGGACTATATAATAATGTTCATCAGTAATTACGGATAGTCAGTCGAACTTCGATCATGATTTATATCACTCGAAGTCTTAACCCTCGTCGCGAAAACTTTACTCGAATCATAAACGAAATTCTTTTAATCATTTGTATTCTCTTCACATAAACCGACACAATCGGTAGCACGGTAGCCCGATAAACCAGTGTAAGAAACATCATAAAGATAAATAAACAAAACAAAAAAAACCAGCTAACCAAAAACGTATTCGCGGTTCATTCGTGCACCTGGGACATCGAATAAAAAGGGGAAATTTGAACGAAAGAAACCGAACTTCGAGCTGCCTACATTCTCGAGCGGAACTCCCACCAGATTCACGTGTTCCCAACACCTCTTCCTAACTACAGTTTTGTGCGTTAGATGCACGTTCTCTTGTAGTTACTTCTCTTACTCTCTAAGTACAGTCATGTGCGCCTGATTCACGCTCTGTACTCTAATCTCTAACTACAGTTATGTGCGCTAGATGTACGTTCTCACGTAGTTACTTCTCTCACTCTAAGTACAGTCCTGTGCGCTAGATGCACACTCTGTACTCTAATCTCCAACTACAGTTCTGTGCGCTAGATGCACGTTTTCTTGTAGTTTCGTTTCCTTCTTCGGGTACAGTTTTGTCCGCCAGATGCACGCTCTGTACTCTAACCATCCAACCACAATTCTGAGCGCAAGATGCACGCACTGCTGTGGTGGAGGTACCAACCCTCTTGTATGAGAGTTCTGCCCGAGAGTTAGGACTCACTCAAAGGGGTATATAACCATCATTTAGATTTACATGGGTAGACGCCGCAGTGGCCAGCACAAAAAATTAAAGCGCCTTGCCCGTGGCGAGAGCCATTTAGTGACCGGAGAAAATAATCAAAAACAACAAAAAACTAAAAGTGAGGTGCGGGTTGTTGCACCGTAGCCCGTGGTTGTCGAACCGCGAGTTAAAATCGTGGATTTGTCAGATCAACCCCTACCGGGCCCCTCGACAAGTCCCGATTTTTCTCCCGGATCGCCGAGCGGCGAAAATCGTCCCATAGGGGTGGCGACAATATTTAAAATATCCGAAGGGACGGTCCCCTATATTACCCCCGACGTCATTTTCCCGGGACCGGTTCATCGGCCCGACAGGGACAGCGTCAGCGACGCATGCGTTGACGCTGGCAGCAGACTCGGACGAGGAATTAATCACATTGCATTAAAAAACCGGCTACGCCCGAACACCGACAAAAGTAAGTAAAATACACAAAAATTACTAATCTCACTATCGCAAGCTTCCATCCCCGACCGGCGCATTCCGGCCGAAACGAGAGGCCCCCTATTTCCATATAACTGTCGGTCGTATACACCACGGGCAAGACGTGCTTATTCTCACCCAGGACGTAACACAAAAAATTTTATTTTCCAGTAAATTTTTTTTTTCTCACAATCATTTTCTTTCGAAAAAACTTTATTCCAATAAATTAAAATCTTTTTTCTTCAAAACTATTTTGAGAAATGAGTCGTCAGAGATTGTGAATTGCTAATCGGTGATTTATAGCAATAGAATTTCCGTCGTAGATGTGACTTCTCGATTCTTTGACTATCAGACGGAGACGGTGACGTAAGCTGTACGTGACCACCGCTACAAAAACTGCTATCGCGTATCCGCGATTTTTCTCTGCGATTCTGTCAAGTGCTCGCGCTCCTGCCTGGCTTTTTATTGCTTATTTGTTTCAGTAAATTAAAAATCGTATTATTTTAAAACGTTTTAAATGTAGCACAAAAGTATATTTTTGTTAATTAGACACATGCTGCTTCGTTAACCTGGTTTCATTCCGTGTATATAATTGGAGAACCCTTTGTTTGAATATTGCTCTGTTAGGAATATTGCTCGCGTTTTTTTTTTTTTTTTTGACAAAACTATTAATATTTAGCGATGCTGTCCACTTTTCCCCGTTTAAGCTATAGCAGCTGAGAATTTAAATACTGGAGGAATCTAACTTACGCGGAAATTTTGTTAGTTATAAGTACCGTATTAGCAATTTGTCGTTTGTAATGATGACCCCTTAAAAAAAAATTCGAATAAAAAAATATTTTTCAGCAAAATCATTTTTTTTTTTCAAAAAACGCTGGTCGAGACTGAACTTGTCAGCCACAAGCATTTTCATTAAAAATTATAATTTTTTGTAGGAATACTAAAAGAAAGAGAAAAAATTTTCAATTTTCGGTTGAGGTGCCCACTGTGCCCCGGTCTCTCCCACACCTGTATATTTTCTTTGTGAAACATGCAGTAAAATTCGAAGCAAAATTTAAGGATGAATTGGACGTACCTTACCAACCAAAAGTGACTTGCGTCGACAATATTGCATACTATGGTATGAGTTCTTACACCGACTCCCCTGAGGGTTGCGGGCTCCCAACACCATCTACCCTTGGTCTCCTCTCGTATCCGTTTATCCCCAGTTCGATCCCCGCTGCCGGAGCTTGTCGCGCACTCGCTAGATTTAAACACCTGGGACAGAAACAGTCGTAGTTCGTACGCCCTGCCTCTGGAGCTACGTCCGAGCCCGTTTGTGCTTTTACCATCTGCTGTGCTACGGCAATGCTTCTCGCTGCCGGAGCTCGTCTCGCACACGCTAGATGTCAGCACATTGGGACAGAGGCAGTCGTAGTTCGTACGTCCTGTTTCTGGAGCTACGTCCGAGCCCGTTGTGTTTTCATCAGCCGTGCTACGGCATCGGGAATCGAACCCGAGACATCTTCCCAGCCTTTCGGTCACCACACCAAGGCGCTGGTTTCCTTTGGACCTACTTTTTTAGGTGGATTCCGAACCACCGGGTCACAGAAAAAGCACTTAGAAAATTTTTCCATTGGTGCCGACAGTGGGAATCGAACCCGGCCACATCGCGCGCCACTGCGTGCGAGCCGAGCACGCTACCCACTGCGCTACTGCTCCCCCTAATATTGCATACTATATGATAAGATAAAAATCGGAAAAAATTCAACCATAATAAAGACGATAAGAAGATTAATTTTGAATAATAATAATGCCAAAAAGTTATCAATAAATTGTTTAAACAAAACATTGTTTAACAAATTTTTAGGAAAAGTTTTTTTTTGACACGTGAAATGAATTCGTTGATTTTTCTGACTACACATACATTTTTTTTATTTTCTTATCATTTTGAATATTCGGTTTTCGAAAATTTTTTTAATTTTGAAAAATGAAGGAAATATCATGAATTTTGGATATGTTTTCATAAAAACGTTGTATATTACAATTAAGATGTTTCCAGAGCATTGAACGAATAGTTTCGTAAATACAACCTTTACAAATTTCCGAAAACCGAAATTTCAAAATGATAAGAAAATTTTTAAAAAATTCATGTGTAGTCAGAAAAATCAACGAATTCATTTCACATGACAAAAAAACATTCCCTAAAAATTTGTTAAACAATGTTTTGTTTAAACAATTTATTGATAACTTTTGAGCATTATTATTATTGAAAAGTAATCTTCTTATCGTCTTTATTGTGGTTGAATATTTTCCGATTTTTATCTTATCATGAAGTACGCAATATTGTCGACAAAAGTCACTTTTGGTTGGGAAGGTACGTCCGATACATCCTTAATACTTTTTTTATTGTCAAAAAGATAAAAAAACCGTATCAATTTCTACTATATAGCAAAGTGAGTGGCAACGATCTAAAAATTTTCAAAATTCACGTGAGTCAGCCCCAACCCGATAAATGTTATCAAATTTTCGAGTCTTATCGAAGTAAGAACGTATATTGTTTTGCCGGAAATGCCTTATCGGCGCCTGCTCTGGCCCGGACCAGAAACATGTCAGGCTAGCTATAACCCTCCGTTGGCAAGGTGGGTCTTTTGGGGCACAGTAATTTCCATTTTTTCAAGACTATAAATTTTATTTTTTTCTATTATTTTTTTCTATTATAAAACTTTTAAATATAAAAAATAAGAAGATTAAGAGAAAAACACACGTTGTTGTGAATTTTTTTTCATGAGTTCAATCAAAATAAATTAGTCTTCAAATCAGAATTGAAGATGGAAATTAAGCTGAACATTCTTTAATACAGTCAAACCTCGGTATCTGTCCCCTCAGTCCCTGTCCGCCATTCCAGTGCCACATTGCAAAAATATTTATAGAAAATTTCCATTGTGGTATGACGCATTTGTGCTCGGGGGCATAAAATCAATCGGTACGGACCTGCAACTCTTTCGCGATTGGACGAGCGGCTTTCTCAACAGACAGCTGTTTCGTGGAGAGGGACTGAAACCTTCGGTCCCGAGAGTGGACAGGGACTGGGGTTTGACTGTATTCATTTTTTTTATCCTCCCAGCTACTTTTTCAAAACCCGTTTTTCAAGGGCGTGTATTTCAGCGAAAAATGAAGATTTTTAGGATTTTCAAACGCGAAATGAAAGGTTCGTTCTTTTACTTTTGAGCCAAAAAAAGTTTTTGAAAATCGGTCGACGCGTTTGGATTTTATTCACGCTTTAAATAGGTCCGGTTTTTTTTACCCACTCTGTATATTCATTCCTGTATGTGTTTAAGTATTTAGGTATGGGTGATGAGAGCCATGCAATTACTTCGGGATTTCGTGTCGGACGGAGCACAGTACAACAGGTGATTATCAATACTTGCGAAGCATCGTGGACAGTATTATAACCTAATCTATCTACCTCGCAAGACACAGCAGGACTGGAATAGCGAGCGAATTCCATGAAAAAATGGAATTTTTCTTATTGTGCAGGAGCCATTCACGACAAACACATTGCAATCCAAGCACCACCCAATAGTAGATCCCTCTATTTCAGCTACAAAAAAAATACATAGCATATATTAGTTATAACAGCAGTGTGTGTTGCTACACATAAGCTTACAATAGTCGATGTTGGAGTATATTAGGATCAAATAATGATGTTGGCGTTTTTTCGAAATCAGAATTTGATAATGTACTGCTGCGAGATGAACTTATCCTGACACCGGAGAATCGTCTTCCTAACAGCGATATGATTTTTCCACATTTCTTTCTTGGGGGATGAAGCTTTTCCACTTCATAAATCAATATTGCAAACGTTGATTTTCAACCATCGACTGTCTCGGGCGTGTCGGGTCATCGAAAACACTTTTGGTATCTATGCATCACGGTTGAGAGAGTATTTCGAAAATCTTTTCTCCCGCGTTTCCTGAGACTGTTGACAAAGTCGTTTTTGCATGCGTCTGCTTACGCAACTACTTGATGACACATGATGAAACATTACCCGCAGCCGAAAGACGGTACTGTCCAGACTCATATGTGGATAATGAAAAATGAGCAAACTGGGAGAAGTACAACCTGGTATTTGGCGAATAGAGGGAAGAACATTTGTAAATCGTACTATTCTACGTGGAGGTAATCAAACCGCGCGTTACTATGTATTTTTTGTACAATGATGTACATTAAAAACAAATTAAATTATTAGATTAATCGGACCAAGAATTTTTCCGGCGATCACAAGATTTTAAAGATAAACGGAGTGTGGATTATTTGAAAATGAAAATCGTTAGAAACCGAGGAAACGATGAAAATTTTTGCAATATAAATTTCATTGCGGTCAATTTTACTACGGGCATTTTATGACAAAAAAAATAGCGTATACTTCTTTTGGCGTTTCAAATAACGTTTCGTGAGGAGAAGTATGGCACATTCCTTTTTTTATGCCTTCATGATAATAAATGTTTTACCTATGGTCTTGAAGGACGTTAAAAAAAAAATTTTGTTGAAAGAAACGAAACGTAATTCATGAAATATCTGTCGAGTTGAAATAGTTCGAGCACGTACTGTAAATATTTTTACATCCTTTATAAATCCTCATACTCAAGTACTGAAATTGTAAATTTTTGGATCCCCTTAAGTGATTTTTGAAAAATTCAATACCAACCACAATTGTGACTAAGTCTATTTTAGTAAAAAAAAAAAAAGAAACCTTTGACTCATTAGCCAAAAATTTACGGAAGTTGGAGCTATCAGTGATTGTTTTCAAAAATTCAATATTTTTTAAATTTCAAGCCTCTCAAGCGATTTTTTAAAAATTCGATACGAACCATGGTTGTGACAAAGTCTATTTGTGTAAAAAAAAATTAGCTTAATAGCTGCACAATTATGCTAGACAGAGGGCCCACGGACATTTTTCAAAAAGTTCAAAATCCCAGAAAATGAAAAATTCTAAAGTAATTTAAACAAAAATTTGAGTTAACAAAGGCGGATACATGATCTACCTGTGTACCAAGTTTCAACTTGATTGCTCCAGTGGTCATCAAGATTTATGGATTGGAATTTTTAGAGGCCATAACACAAGCACACGCACGTTCGGATATTTTTTTTTAAACGTGATTTTTCGATGTTCTGGGATATTTTGAACATGAAAATCTTAAACTTTTTTTTCATGAAAACGAAGCTTCCTCATGAGGAAGCAAAATTTACAAGACACATCGATATGCGATTAAAAAAATGAGAAAAATTGCAACGTAACAGTATGACTTCGTCAAAAGTCCCGGAAACTCCTGAATTTCAGAGAGAATATAAAATTCCATTATCGCGTTGGAGAATTCTTGACGCAATTCTACCATTTGACAGAATACGTACGTTACGTATCGCACGAGTCACAAGGGTTATCGGTGATAGTTTAACAATCGGTAAACATCAACACGACCAGAAAGAGAGAGAGATAGAGAGAGAGAGAGAGAGAAAGAGGCAGAAAGGCAAACTCGCATAAAGATCGTATCACGGAATATTTTACACAATTTTCAGACTATTAAAAAAGCTCCACTTTTTACCGATTCGTGCTACATCGTAGCTCGATATAATACACAATATGTAGTACTGTTCTCGAAGTTGTGAAAAAAAACACGGGGAATAAAATAAAAAACAATTTATTAACGGCATAATTACAATAGTATATTCTGCATGTGGAAAGCAATTTTTTTTTCCTTATACATCGTTTCTTCTTGCTTCATTTAATCATTCGATAATAATTCTTTAATTTTATCACAAGCCTACTATAAAATATCTCAATCCATACTCGTCACTTTGTCTCTCGTTTATGCGATTCATCCACTCCAGCTTAATCATTCAACGATCTCGATTAATTTTTTTTTCTCTCTCTCTCTCTCTCTCTCTCTCTCTCTCTCTCTCTCTTATTTGTTTCTCATTTCTTTTTTTTCTTCTTCTTTTCGTTCCTTCAATTCTCGTTCCGTCGAATTAACGCGCAAAATTTCAAAATACTTTGAATCGAGGCTGACGTGTCACTCGTGGCTCTTTCTCTCTCTCTCTATCGTCGAACAGGATACATGTGCGTGCGCACCTGTTCAGTGGCGCGCCACTTTCGCCCCCTCTGCTGCCGATTGCCTACCAAAATATTTATATCCTTACGTACTATCGCATCGATCGTTCGAGAACGTTTCTACTTAAAAACTATATATATCGTTTTACGATCAGCACTTCAATTTACAGTCTAAATTAAACTTAAAAAAAAAATATATATATATCACTGTACAGCAAAATCGAAATGATCGAGATGGTATGGAAATAAAAATGTGTCGTTCTGGCCGGGCGCACGACAAATTTCGGTCGTTGTCGCGCAAGCGCGCGCGTGTGCAGTCTTACCACGATTCGGAAAAAAAATAGTGATGAGACGCCAATACGAAAAATATACAATCTGTTCGGGTGGCTGATTATCGATTTTTCTTTTGTTTTTCGTCATCGTCGTCATGTGGTTGAACGTGATACTCGACTCGAAATATATGAACGATATATACATACATATTTGTTTATAATGGCGAATGCCTTGTATGCACCGCGCATCACGCATACTTATCACATGTACAAGAGAAAAAATTTTCCTTCACGCATCTCGCTTTCGTCATTGCTCCTGCACTGGAGTCAATATATATATATTACTCTCTCTTTCTAGCGCAGCGCACTCATGGTCAAATGATTTTTCAATATTTGACTATTTGTTTTATTTTTTTTTTCCTCGCTCTTCGACGCTTCACGATACGGACAGACATGCACAGGGAAAGAGTCAAAAAGCGTGAGATGAAAGACCCATAGAGAAACGATTTTCATAATAGAGGCATAGAGAAACAAGAGGAGAATGATTAGAAGAAAAAAATTGAGGATATCGGAATTCGGTAGTTTCCTTAAGGTTGATTCACACTATACGGCACGGACCGTCACGTAACGGCAACGGCACGTACCGACACTGGTACGACAATTTTACCGTAACGGACCGTCAAAACATTCCGTCCAAAAATATCGGCCGGAGCCGTTCCGCGCCGTTGACGAAACGTGCAGGTAGCTGCCGTTTAGTGTGTATAGTCCCACTGAAACCTATGTTACAAAGTTTTGTCGTACCGGTGCCGGTACGCACCGTTGCCGTTACGTGACGGTCCGTGCCGTATAGTGTGAATCAACCTTTATAAATTCGATAAATAGTGATTAGAAATTTAAAAAATAAGGCAAATTTGAAGATACCTATACGTAACACGTGGTTTTTTTAAAATCCAAATAAACTTTTAAATATGAGGACGTTTCATTTTTACTTTTAATTTTTTTTTTCCATTTCCCCCTTCAAAAGCTTGAGCATTTGGGCGTAATATTAATCCTCACAAAGGGGGCACACTGACAAAAAATCCTAAGGGGTGTCTCGACAGCCTTGAAGACTGCAGTCATGAGTAGATAGACAAGGCAAATTCTGGATCACTTCAAAGCCACTGCGCGTGCGCAAGTGCGCGAAATTCAAACTTAACCGATCGATAAATGTGATTGGCTGGTATGCTCACGAAAGCGTCATCAACAATAATAATAATTGCAAGGAATCATGGAAATTCCAAAGGGATGATGTCACCCCGAAGCTTTTAGAATCTTCGAGGTGATGACGTCATCCCTGTGGAATTTTAAAGATTTCTTGTTATTATTACTATTATTGTTGTTGTTGATGCCGTCATTGTAGAACGTTCTAGACGCTTCGAAGTGATGGCGTCATTGTGGCTCGATCGGTTAATTTAGAATTTCGCGCGCTTGCACATGCGCAATAGTCTTGAAGTGATCCAGAACCCACCTTGCCTATCTACTGTCATGAGTAAGCTGTTAGGCTTGGTTGCCTGTACAATTTTTTCGCGAGATGAAATTTTATCACAAATGTATAAGTTTTTTGACGAGACACATGGAGGGCGAAGATAAAAATGACTGCTCATAATTTAGAATGTGCAAAAAAAATAGAGTTTTATTTCCTCTCCCTCGCGCTAAAAATGTTCAGTTTTTAATAGCGATGTGTCACGCGAAAGGTAGGCTCCGATAATCAAGTCCAAGAGATGACTCAATCGATGCAAAGTTCCATTTAAACAAACAAACAAAAAACGATATTTTTTTCTGTACAAAATTATTGTACAGTATATATTATGTTATACACTAAATGTATTGATAATAAGAGACAGAGAAAAATCCTTTTTTCCGCTTGCTGTTACGTAACGCTTTTAATTGCTAAATTAAACTTAATACAGTCGGCCCTCGAGCACTGACTAACCCCGGGCACTGACGTTAGTTGTTACTCGGGCACTGCGGAATCCTCATTCCAGAAACAGTGCCGCTACAATGTAAAACCTCCTCCCATGAACAAAAAATGTTATAACTTCAGCGAGCAGAGGATACCGATGTACATATGATACGGGCCTGGTACTTTATTCTCATTGGTTAGGAAGAAGGTTAGGTCTTTCGGTCAGTGACCCAGACTCCTGCGCTCGAGCTTATAGCGCTTTCCACTGGTGCACCGAGTGCGCACCGACTCAAGTTTTTCGGATGAGAGTAATAGCGCTTTCCACTGGTGCACCGAGTGCGCACCGACTCAAGTTTTTCGGATGAGAGTAATAGCGCTTTCCACTGGTGCACCGAGTGCGCACCGACTCAAGTTTTTCGGATGAGAGTAAGTGAGACACATATGTACTCAGTGCATCTTTGTCTCACTCACTCGCATGTAAAAATCTGCACTGAGTTCCTCAGTGAAAGCGCTATTAGTCAGTGCCCGAAGTCCGACTGTACCATATTCGAAATACCCGCGTTTCTCGCGTCTGATATTTATTTGCTATCTAATTCCATATCGAATTTTCCAGAAAAACAAATGAGAAGTGAAAGGTAGAAAAATTTCTTTTCTATTTGTGATATCTTAAAAACTAGATGAGGAACCATTTCAAAAAAATAACATGTTTCTTTTGTTTTTGAGACACCTCTTAGGATTTTTTTTAGAGTGCCCTCTTCACCAAATGTTTACACCAAAATGCTCGAACTTTTGAAGAGAGAGGCGAAAAAAATAAAAGGTCTAAAATGAAACACCCTAACATATATATATGGCTCATTCCATCATTCCTCGAACAGCATTTCGTGTTCAAAATTTTGATTCCTTTGCCATTCTCACATCTTGTTATATGTTATAAGAAGTGATGATTTGCAAAATTATAGCCTCGTTACTCTAATATAGGCTTTTGAGAAAAAAAAATATTTAGTATTTCCATGTTTAGGAAAAATAACCTTGTTACATCATTGCTCAGACCTTACACCAGTTAAAAAAAAAAATTTAATATATTTTTCTACGCAAACAAGTCCAAATTTTCAGAAAAAAAAATCAGTTTTCTCCTGGGGGTAGTATCTACCCCACAAAAACGTGTTTAAATTAAAAAAAAAAAAACTGTTTTGAAGGCGAGCACTGTAAAAAAAAATGTTTTTTTATTTTTTCTCCGAAAAGTTTATGTCATTTTCTGTAGTTGAAAAAATCGACAGAGTGGGATGAGCAGATGATCATCATCGAATAAATTATGCAATTTTTTTTAATTTTTTTTCTCAAACATAATTTTTTTTCCAAAACTAAATCCAATTTACGTAAGAAAAGTCCTATAGTTATTTAAGCTACTGGTAATATGTTCCGAGATATGATTTTTCTTATATTGGAAATTTTTTCCACAATTCATGCATTCATAAAATTCATATTTCGGAAACTACTGGTTGTAGTTAGCATCATTATAGGACCTTTAGTATCTCAAATTGGCTCATACTTCCGAAAAAAAATAATGCAATTGAAAAGACGATGATTCGCTCTCATAATTTTCATCATTTTATTTTAAAATTTTTTTATTTTTCTGAACATGCTCCTTAATAATCAAAATTTTGAACACGAA
Organism: Rhorus exstirpatorius; assembly: GCA_963564615.1. Taxonomy (NCBI): domain Eukaryota; kingdom Metazoa; phylum Arthropoda; class Insecta; order Hymenoptera; family Ichneumonidae; genus Rhorus; species Rhorus exstirpatorius. The sequence continues at coordinate 9,356,749 of OY751321.1, forward strand.
ATGCTGTTCGAGGAATGGTGGAACGAGCCGTATGTATATGTTATGTACAAACCCCGCAATCGTACATTGCGCGCATTGTACAGACTTTTTGTACAATGCGCGCATTGTACGGAGATGTTTGTACAATCCTGGTTTATGCGGGGTTTGTACAAGTTATTCTGTACAGTGCGCGGAATGTAAGTTTCATGCCATACACTGCGCGCATTGTACGAGAGTCTTTGTAAAATCCTGCACTAATCACATGTATTGTATATGTGTGTGGGACAGCGAATAAATACGTTTCATAGTAATGAAAATTGATAATTATTCTCTTTGTCTGCTGCAAGAACATAATACATGCAAATGAATGTATCGAGTTTTATACTATACATTTACTTACTACTTATTGCAACACGGACTAGAACTGTGACAACGCGAGTTACATAAAACATTGTTCTTTCTACAGATGCATCGGTTATTTTTACATTTAGTAGTACAAGAGCATCGGAGGAAACCTTGCCCCCCCCCCCTCCCCCACCAACGAAGACTTGTTATTGGCTGCTCTAACAGAAGTAGTTTGTTGAGGGACATCCTTCTCCAGGAGAAATTCGGCCGTAGCTGGGGCTATTTGATTCCTACTAAATAGTCCGGAAATAATTCCGCTCTGGGTTCCGATCTTATCAAATCCATCTCCAGTGACTTCCATGATTTTTCTCTTACTATGATTATCATTATTAAAGCTAGTATTATGATTTAGGGATCATCATGGAAATAACTGAAGATGGATTTTATAAGATCGGAACCCAGAGCGGAATTATTTCCGGACTATTTAGTAGGAATCAAATAGCCCCAGCTATACGGCTGAATTTCTCCAGGAGAAGGATGTCCCTCAACAAACTACTTCTGTTAGAGCAGCAAATAACAAGTCTTCGTTGGTGGGAGGGCAAGGTTTCCCCCGATGCTCTTGTACTACTAAATGTAAAAATAACCGATGCATCTGTAGAAACGACGCTCCAAATCCGGTGTTACGAAAACCGGTTTAGTTAAACCAGGCGTTTACACGGTACCTAACACCCGTTTTACCTCGTAAAGCGGGTGTTAGGACCCGTTTACACGCACTTTAACGCCTGATTTAACTACGCCGGTTTTAGTAACACCGGAATAAGAGCGTCGTGTAAACGTACTCAATGTTTTATATGTAACTCGCGTTGTCACAATTCTAGTCCGTGTTGCAATAAGTAGTAAGTAAATGTGTAGTATAAGACTCGATACATTCATTTGCATGTATTATGTTCTTGCAGCAGACAAAGAGAATAATTATCAATTTTCATTACTATGAAACGTATTTATTCGCTGTCCCACACACATATACAATACATGTGATTAGTGCAGGATTGTACAACGACTCTCGTACAATGCGCACAGTGTACGGCATGAAACGTACATTGCGCGCACTGTACAGAATAACTTGTACAAACCCCGCATAAACCAGGATTGTACGATTGCGGGGTTTGTACATAACATATATATATATGTCAATTATTCGATGTTAACGAGCAGCATCAATTAACTCGTATTTCGTTTGTTCGTTCAAATTTGTATCGTAATTAGCACAAGGGGCTCTAAGGTTAAGCATTAATGACATGTTCAGGGCCGTACACACGTTTGACACGCCCGTGCGAGAGCGGCAACGAGGGATTAATGAACTAAGGATTGGGACGAGAGTGGTGGGTGCTACCCAATTTTATGGTTACAATGACGACGGGCAAGAGAAGTTTTCAGCAAACTAAAGATGAACGCGTAATACGAGATTTGAAAACTCACGGTTTTTTTTTCTTTCGTAACGCGTCAATCTCGCCGTCACAGAGAAATTGCCTTAGTCATACGATAAACTGATGTATTGTTCTAGAATAAAGCTACTATCGGTGGCAGCTTGGAGCTCTTCCTGGCATTTGTCAATTTTTTTGTCTTCTCGTAGCACGATTTCACGAGATAGGCGCGAGGAACAAGCATAACGTAATTATTAGCAAGTAAGCCAAGTGTTTGTGAATGATTCGACCAACTACCCCTGACGACACATCGGGTCCCGGGGCATGAAATTTGCATGAATTTTTTTATTCGTAAAATTGTATCTGGCATTGAAGCATAGGTGAATTTTCTTGTTCATGTTTACATAATCTGTAAAAATCCATCAGTAATTGAAAACTTTATCCTAAAATCAAATTTACTCCTTTATGCGAAAGAAAAATCTCAGCTTAACGGAAGAATCATAATTCTTGGAATCAAAAATAAATCCACAGTTTTCCAGAGGTCATCATTTTATTCAACGGATATTTATAGTTTTTTTTTCGTACGTGAAACATAGAAAATTTCCGGATTGGGAGTGTGTTGGATTGGCACATTTATATCTCTACCCTAAACTTTACTACCCAATAAGAGCTCTACCAGAATTTAGGCTGTCTGAACAAGCCTACCACAAAACAAGTCTACCAGAAATGAACAACACATAATACCCACACCCAAAAACATCTCTACCAGAATGAGGCTTTCGCTAACGTCAAACATCACTACCAGAGAACAACTCTCCAGCGTGGCTAATGGTAAAAGTCTGCTTTAGGATAAAATATAGTAAGCTGTCGGTATTAACGTCGGCCGGTAAAGTAATAAACGGATTTTCAATGTGTTACAAAATTATTTTCTTGAGTCCAGTATTCCGAAAGATGACTCGGGGCTCGTTTATTCGACATTAAATGACGGCTGGAATCATGAGTCACTTTTCAAAATACCGGACTCGTGAAAATAATTCTGTAGCATGTTGAAATCCGTTGACGACTTTATCGGCCGACATTAATACCTGCAGCTTACTGTTTTATCTAAAAGCAGCCTCACCAGTAGCTACGCCGGAGAGTTGCTCTCTGGTAGAGATGTAATGCGCTGCTCATTTCTGGTAGGCTTATTCGGAGATGTTATTGGGTAATTAACTTTAGGGTGCGTGGTTGAATCGAGCGTGACCCTTATTATTAACGATCTTTTTAGTCGAAAAACTGTATGAATAAAGAAAAATCGTAAATAACAGTGATTGCATGATGATCAAGAGGAAAAATTGTTCTTCTTAATCCTTACGCCCAATCCCATACAGTTCCCACACTAGAATTTGTCTGGTTTACATAAAAATTTAAAAAAAAAGATATATAAGCTTTGGTGAAATGATCTAGTAACAAAAAAGGCTCTTAAAAGGGGGTGATTTATTAAGAAAAAAAAAAAAAAACATACCTTCAGTAGTCATAACGAGTTATAAAATCACCGAATGATTGATTTTTTTCGGAAAACTGAAATTTTTGTTGTTTCACGGCCTCGATATGTGTCACGAAATATAGGAATCGTAGGAATCATCCATATAATATTAATTCGTGCTTAGAAAAGTAAATAATGCCGGATGAACATGGCGGTCAGTAGAGTAAGCTTTGAGATGATGCGAATCCAAATGGCGGATGAATTGCCAGTATGTTCATCTAGGGACCGTGCCTACTAATACACTGTCACGAAAGTGAGAATATTATCTCGTCTACATGCATACTAGTTGCGACATCTGCACTCCAGAACGAACACTTTGTTGGGGGAAAATGTATGTGTACACGACACACATTCTTACTTTGGTGAGAGTGCATTTGTGTGCACGGTCCCTGTAGAGAAGATATCCGTAGATACGTATCTCTCTTTACAGATATTGGGAACTCACAAATGTCACCCTGACCTCTGGCGGCCAAATTTCCAAGTACTTCTCTCCAGTTGCTGCCTAATGATTACCATTGATTACCATGCGAATTTGTCACTTTTTAACAATAATTAAAAATCTGCTGCTTTATTACAAGAAATAAATCATAAATAAAGATCGAGAAGACATAGTCGATATTTGATGCGAGGGCATGAGATTTTCATCACACGCAGAATATGAATAATCGTTTTAGTTATGTCGTGTAAACACAAGCGACGTGACTTTCAATTTCATAACTTATGAAATATGGACAATAATTTATACATAAAACATTTTTCATGTGATGCTTGATATTTTAACTAATAATTTATTGTTCAAACGCATTTATTTAGCCGAAAAGTGACGGGAATTTTCTAAAAGATTTTGAGGTTAAGCATGGGATGTCATGTAGGTTCATTGTAATCCTTATGGCGATAATCACTTGATCCGTATCCAATTTGCGCAGTGGATTCTATCCACGCATAATCCTCAACGGTAATAAGCCCCATTGTCAAATCTTACTACAAAAATCCCATTTTGCCGAAAAATATGCGATAATCCAGTGTTTACAACCGTTCCCTATGCTGCCCCATGCTAAATAGAGCTGGATACTGGCAACGAACTGGAGAGAAGAGGCCATATTGGATAGGCCCCGCCTCCGTGTTGATTCCCAATAGCGCCATTTTCACAATCTCAAAGGTTCGTTCAGCTGCCGCCAGGTTCGCCACGGATTCTCGGCATTTCCAATATTTATACACAAGCATCATTCCAACGAGATCGTTTCTGACCTTGATACGAACCATGTCCTATGCTTATAAACTGCCGAGATCTGAAAAAAACTAGATACAACTAGAAACAATGCTCGCTCGAAGACGTCGCATAATTCAAGGCATTATTCCGCGCAAAATCGAACTATGCTCGATGTTTCAGGTCCGTATTCACGAACGATACTCGAGGGTACCTCGAGTACAAGGGAAACTCCAGCCAAGAAACCGAAGTGACCGCGAAAAGACAGCCGTCAGGGTCTGCTTACTTCTCGCCGGGGCTCGAATGCCGATTTTTTTTTTTTTTTTTTTTTAATATTTTATCGTTTCGGCTTGTACACGAGTCATTGGTAGTTTCCTAGTGAGTTTTTTTTTCGCTACCGCCCACAGTGTGAGCCTTCGCAATTGACGTGATCTGGAGACACGTCAAATACGAGGGTTTTCAGTGTAATTACTAGTAATTTTTTGCTCAACATAAAAAAAAAATCTTTAAATAAAAAATCGCTCCACTCTAGCAGAGTATAGTAGCACAGAACGCTCATATTTCACAGAGGATTAAAAAAAAATTACGCTTTTCGATTGAGGCGGTATTTCATGTGCTCCGATCGCTTGGAAAATGACACTTGCACTTTCTTAAAAACGGCACAATCAATGGAATAGAGAACTTGCATGTAAGCAATTTTCTCCTTTTTTTTTATCATTCTGTCGTGAAATATTTTCTGAAGTTAATAAATACCGCATCAATTTCTTTAAGCAAGTAAATTATGATATCTTAAGGGGTAAAAATTGTAAAAAAATTTACGGGCTCTGCAGGTCGAGTGACGTCACAACACCCCTCGGTACTGGGATAAGGTTATGCCTGGTTTTTTCACCTAGGGTTATCTCCCGAATATAGTTATCCGCCGGACAACCCATGTTAAAAGGATAGAATATCCGTCGGTGAAAAAATTCGCGAAAGTAAATTGGTGCACGAGTTTGTGTGTGTGTGTGTGCGTGTAATATATATTACTGCGTATGCTGTGACTTAAGGAGGCTGTCTCGTGGCATCGAGGTCAAATGAGAGTCCCATCACCAACCGTTTAAAATGAATCGATACTAATGCCCTCTAACATCCTAAAAATAATTTTACAAATTAGGGTATACGCCCAAGCATAAAAAAGGATTGGAATAGATATAAATTGTACGATGGGTTTATTTTTGGTCACTGATTTGATTTAACATCACCGGTGTATCAACTATCAACAGCTGTAGTATAAACTTTCACAAAGATCGATGGGTGAGTGCATCACTGAGATGGTCAACACTGCATTTTTCGTGTATACGAATAGGTTCGTACCGTGTGGTTCATACGGACGGTCTTAACCTCCAAATTGACCAGCTGTCAAATTGAATGGAACATTCGTAATAATAGTAAGGAGAATCGAAATGGTTACACTAATTGCAGTACATATATGTGCAAATAACATCTGGCCTAATGGAATATACAGTTTACTATCATATGTAGAAGAATTTAAATCCGTAGCCCCGGCTCGAGACAAATTCGAAACGTATGAAAATTTGGGAATAAAGTGCCACTCATACAAACATATGGTTTCGTGTATGGGAAGAGAATGCAGTGTTGCCGACGCACTTACTGAGAGCCTCCGCACGCCAGTCTGTCACTTGGACTGCTCTGTTTTGCGATAGTTTTCTTAACATTTCTTTGTCAAATATCAGATGACACGAGGTTTTTTTTTGGGCTCGTTGAAATCCTTAAGGTTGTTGTGCTGGCTAGAAAGAGGGGGTAAAAAAGGGGGGTGTGCCCTATGCTTATACATTGAGTTGACCCACTGTTACCACTCGTATGCTACAAAAAATCGAAATATTTAACATATGTTTTCGGACGATTTTTTAAGAGATATTTATAAAATAATGCTTTTGTGAATTATCGGTGGTTGCAATAAGGGTTTTTTTTATCTTATATAATTAATTTTAATAATTTCTTCTCACATGAGATCCCGAGATGATTTGGCAACGTCGCAAATCATAACACGATAATATTCAGGTTGGCAGTAATGCCGCGAAGTTAGAGAATTCCGTAGTATGCGTCCCGTGTATAACCTAAAATCTCGTGAGGCCGTTACAAGTGACAGCCACTTCTCAAGTTCGCGATTCGCGATAAAAAATGAAGATGTTTGTGATATATCACAAAGATTGTTTTTAACGAATTTTTGAATTACTAAGAAGATAAAATAATTTTCTTTATTAATTATCCCGAATTACTCCTCCTTTCCGACTCACTCTGATACCGAATATCGATAAGTCAGGTAGCGTATGTGCCGTCTACGACGTTGCTGTCTTGCGACCGCCTGTTCTTACATATGCTTGATTTTCGGCCACATTCCCTGATAAATTAATTAATAACTTGATAACGGTACTGTGGATCCTCATTTGAACGTCGCCAAGAGTTAATACGATAGTTCTTCGATACGTACACTTTTTTTGAGCTCATTGGCACCATTTTCTTGTCAGATATTACGTAAATACTGCAAAGATTATCAGAATTTCTCTATCATAGGTGCAGTTAACCTACAAAACACGTCAACTTTCCGAATTTTTTTTCTCAAAAACGGTACTGTGAATCGTATCCAAGTTTTACAGGAACGTAGGCAAAGGTGTTATATATATTGTGGAAAAATTTGGTTTGCGTGGCATCATTTTGAAGTATCGTCACAACAACCTTAATACCTATTGGACAAATAGAAACTTTGTTTATCGGACGATCCAATGTGTGAGAGATGTGTTTTAAAAGCTGAGCAAGTAGCTCTCCCATACGATTCGTATGTTAAATTCTCGGTTCTTTTGGCATTGAATTTCTCGCCAAAAAGTTCGTTAAGGGGTCCTCAGATTTCACGATACTAAAGTGGAATACTTCATTTCGAGAATATTTTAAATTAGTCACTAGATCTAATACCTCGAGCAACAAGACGACCTCTTTAAACAAAAAAATTAATCAAGACATGAAAGCGACATCTGCAAATTTGCCAAGAATAAACTCTTTTGTTGTTGATACAGTTGTTTTTTTTTTTTTTTTTTTGCAACATGGTAGAAAGCAATATTTGTACATTTTCTTCGATTGTTCAGGTACATTAGTCATGTCTTTGAACCCCATTTACCGACTACATATTTACGAATTACGAAGTTTTTTTCGGTTAGGAATGATTGGCTGCTTAAATTTCTTAATTTTACCGTTAGAGGCGCTGCTGCACTGGGGCGTTGTGACGTCACTGTCTCGTGATATACGTTTGAAATTAAACTCAATTTTTAAACTGGTATAATTAATTAAATAATGATGAGTAACCGAAAAAAAACCTATGCAAATGATGTTTTTGAATAATTATCTTTTAAATACTTTAAAAATGGAAAATAATGCAAGTTTTCTATTGAAATTTTATGACCAACACAGGATTTCGCCAAATAACTGACCAAATACTGGAGTCTTTTTAATGTTGAAAATTACGGAGAATGCTTCATTCGAATAATTCAATGAAAAATCATTGTTAAATAGTTTGCGAAAAAAAAAAAAATCCAAGACTACAAGAAATTTCTTTTTACAGCTGCATAACCAATGCACATAAAATAATCGATCAAATCCAGGGGAGTTGAGTATCAGATGTATGTCGTGTTTCTTTGCTACCTTATTTTTATACTTTATATAAATATATATATATGTGTGTACACACACATATATATATGTATATACACATTTATATTCTGAGATGGTGATTAAGTATACACCTATTGATGATCTAATCTCTTTCGCCGCTTCAGGACACCAAAAATTTTTGCGTCAAAGGCATCTCGTGGCTATTGTTGTATTTATTTTTCGTTTGTTTTCGTTTCATTTGAACGTTCTTTTTTATTCCATTGAATAGATAAATAAATTGCGATCGCTCGATTTTCTTTTCTCTGTAACACGATAGAATTGGACGTCGTTTTTGGGTACATCATATCGTAACAAAACGATTTCAGTAATAGCGATGAGTGACTAAATTAATATATATAAATATAAATATATATATATTGAATCTCGACTCGCTCATTGGCGCAGATTGCATATTTAATGCTCACAATTATCGAATCTAGCCTCACTAGTCTCTAGTTCTGCGAATGAAGAAAATAGTTTTTTCCATTATTAGTCCCGCGTCGTTATCGCAGGACCGTTTGGGTTTTCTATTTGTTTTTATCTTTCCTTTACTTTTACTTCGTTTAAGGTGTTGTACGTGATTGCCTAGAGTAATAACGTAAGCCTAATCACTCTCCGTTTTATCAGGCTACGTTGAAACTTTTTTTTTCCTTTACTCGGTACGTTGGTGCTCCCACTATGCATGAATTTTGTAATTTTATAGGTGAAGCGGACAAAATCGTACGAAACTAATTTCTCGTCGAAAATGTATACATATACATATATATGGTGACTCAGAATAGATAGTAAAACGGATACTGGGTAATTCAGAGGGACATTCTAAGCATAATTACTTAGTCGTTTTGTTTTTTGTATTCGAGATAGTTTTTAAATTAGAGCACTTATAAATATCGATAAACCGACCAATTACAGTGCCGGATCTTCCCGCGTTGTGAGTCGATTTTATGGCATTGTGTATTAGGTTGGCAACAGAGTGAACCGTAACCGACTCTTGACGCCATCTTAGATCGCGAGGCTTGCGGATTTTCCGAACAAACTGACAGCGGATAGAGATTATGGTTATTCGGAAAATCTAGCCTGTTCTGTTTAACATCTTCCTGACGTCTTTCTCGCTGTCTTGTGAAATATATTTCTCAGTATCTTGCTCGTTGCCTCGATATCTTGTTAGATCAAGTGAAAAAAAAAAAACAGAAAGATATTCAGGAAAACACCCATCGGGATATCGAGGAAGACATGTAGCAAGACATATTTAAACGAAGCATCCCACATTTTCGGAATAAACATAACCTCTATCCGCTGTCAGTTTGTTCGGGGAAAACCCGCGAGCCTCGATGCCTCGATCTGAGATCTGGTGTGATTGGTCGATTTATCAACATTTATAAGTCATTTAATTTAAAAACCATGTCGATGTAATCAAAACGGCCAAGTAGTCATGCTTAGAATATCGCCCTGAATCACCCAAAATTTGCTATGGCACCTATTCCGAATCACTCTGTGTGTATATATATAAATATTTCGCTCCCACCGTGTACAAGTATTGAAAACCCAACCCAAATGTATGAATCCATTTTTGGTTTAGGTTCTTTTGGTTTTGAGTTGGTTTGTAAACGTGTGCCTGTAACGGGGCTCACGTGTGTTTTGCCTATGATAATAATTGAAAAAAAAAAAATTTTTTAAATAAGAAAGACATCATTTGTCTTTCTCGATATTTAATTTCTCTCGACGCCAACTTCCGAGTCGTGACCCCATTATTTCGAGCCAATCACTGTGCCAAAATCACGCGCTCGTAACTACACCAGTTTTTATATTAAAAACAAAACAAAAAACGTATCTACAGTTAATATTTATCGATTATTCACATAATTCATCGATCGGTGCCCCCCCGGCTAGTCATTCGAATCTTTCGCGATCGAGCGAATAACGATTAATTCGCAGTCATTATGAACTGTCGGGTAAAAATTGATTGAACGGAACGAGCGAACGTGCCGAGATAGCGTTGAGGATTTAACCAGGAATAGTCAGAACTACGAGATGGGGCGAGTGATCGGAGCATGGGAAAAGAAAAATTCGAGTTTCATCGTACGAAACTTCGGAGTACAGTAGAGAAGTCGTCGGGATTTGATCTCGTTTTTTTTTTTTTTTTTTTTTTCAAAGGTAGTCGTTTTCGCGGACTAATCAAATGATCGACTGTTTTAGGGACAAAATCGTCGGAGAATCCTGGAAAATCGGACAAAATGTTAAAAATCGTTATCAAAATTTACGATGGCTCCAATGATATATCGCAGTATTTAAATTTTTAAATAATTTTTCATTTTTATCGGACATCTGGCCAGTCCTCTGTGCATCATTTCACGTCGAACAACCTTAAAGAATGTTATACAGATATTCTGATGGACGTATTATGCGCATTCACGGATATTTTCTTTATTCTCAATTCTCGAAATTCTTTCATTTCGCGGTTAAGCAGTAATTAAGTTGATTTTAATTTTTCGATGAAGCTCGCGTCGAGCTGATTTTCGTCATATACGCTAGTACATTCGCACGGCTCATCAATTTACAGCTGGCGCAACGCGGTGGTGGCCTTCGGCGTTACCCGAGGCTAAAGCTTCTCGCGCGTCGACCGACAAAAACGTGAGAAAAAAAAAAAGACGCGAAAGAACTCGCGTCAGTTTTACATGACACCGATGGGCTTTTCGTAGGCTAAATTGTGGCCACCAACGCGGCGTGTCACTCGAGTCTCGCGAAACTGGCGTAGCGCGATCGAAAAATCTAAATTATTCGCCAAAATAGTCTGTAGCGAGATAGGAAACTTGGCTGATGTCTTGAAAAAAAAAAAAAAAAAAAAACGCGTTAAGGATGGTCTACATAGGCCTTAACCGTATTCGTAACCGTAACTTTAAAAAGTTGAGAGGCCGTGTACTGTGTTACCGGTTACCGTCTACAATGCCGTCACCGTAGTTGCCAAATTGCCAAATTTCAGCTTCTACGGATATGGTTTTACGTACAGCCAATCAGAAGTACCACGGCCCCACTCTGCGACTCTGCCTGAAGTGAGGTTGGAAACTCACAATTCGGTGCTTGTTTTTCATTGGCTAGAAATCAGTACGTACACCATTGTACGTACACCATTGCTGACGGGAGAAATTTTTTTTTACGGTACGGATACGGTTACTTTACGGTTACGGCCTATGTAACCATCCTTAAGGGATCGAAATATTTCAAGTTCACAAAATTCTCCGACAGTTGCGCCAAGGTACAGGGATTACCTTAACCGAGTTTTTTTTTTTTTTACGAAGCATTACCATGATCACGACTTCGAATAATTTGACTCTCTCCACGGGCGCCGCCTGACCTCGCTCGCACAGGATTTAATTTCGAAACTTCTCATTGCAAGCAACGAGTAACAATAATTCGCGCAATTACTGTCAATGATAATTTCAATAATCGAATTTATTGAAAGGAGCATGCGCGCCGGTAGAATATCCCTGGCGGCTGAACGAGATTCGGGGAGACCAGAGGGAAAAGTTAAAATATTGCGCATGCCCCGTAGTCCAGAGGGATTCAAATCCCGAGGACTCCGTACTGTACGCAAAATGAAGAATTTTTCGCTTTCTTCGTTATTCTCGCCAGGAACCTTTTAATCGGGCAACGAACGAACGAGCCCCGCTCGCAAAATTTATCAAAAAAGAAATCTTTAAAAAAAAAAACCCCCTAATCAAAACGCGCGTCGACCATCGCCGTTCATCCGTTTTTTTTTTTTTGTTTCTTCCTTCTTTTTTTCATCTTTCCTCTCTCATTCTCGGATTGGAAATCCTCATTGTGTCAAACGCTCGCGTACACACAGTGCAACGCACACACGATTAACAATTTCTCCATGATTCAATCTTCATTGAGAATTATATCACAGCGCGCCTTGTCGATTATGCGGAACAAAAAATAGGCAAAGAATCGAAAAATTTAATAGCGAATTGATTTGAAGAAAAAAAAAAGAAAAAAAAAAAAAGAAACGATAGGGAAAAAAGATAGCGGGACGAGGACATGGATATGAGAAGTTTGAGAAAAAAAAATTCCACTTCGCGCAATCTCGCCGATATCTCGACAAAGTTCATCTTCGAATGCCGTCTGATTGAGAGCAAGATCGAGGGAGGCAGAGACATTCAGAGACACACACACACGCATACACGCGAAAGAACCACGCAAGCAAGTGGGTAGTCGTAGGTTCATGCGGAATCCCAAAAAAAAAAAAAAAAAAAAAAAATCTAATCAACGCCGACTGTTGCGCTGTTAGGACTGCGCCGGTAGGCCATCGAAAGGCGCTTCTCGTCCGTTGGACGCGTAATATCGTCGCTGAATAACGGATGGGGCACAATCAATGCGGATTTTGATGTACCTGGGCCGGAGTACCGATAGGATCACTTTGCTGATTGCCGATTGCCGTACAAGCATTCGAGAGTTGCTATTTTTTGGTCGGCGTGCCCCGTTGCGTGAGACCCTCGAAACGCTTGAACGTGTAATTTATGAATACCCAATCCTTGTATATCACCTCACCGTCCTGGGGCAATGGCGCCGAAGCTGAGAAAATAAAAATCAATGCATGCATGAACAGGGTACGCTCTATCGATATAAAAAAAAAAAAAACCCTTCACAGGTGGAAAAATTATTTAAAGAGTTGAAAGTACGGCAAACGCCATTTTTTTTTCTTGAGGTAAATCGAAAACTCAAAAGTCTTGGAGGAAACTTTTTTCTGGGAGAAACGAATAAATTTTTCTGCGAATGAAAATTAATTCCCAGCCAGATTTTGTCGCCAACCCAAAACCAAAGAAGAAAACTATGAAAACTCGTGATTTCATTTGGCACTGATAAAAGTAGGCACGTATCTATTTTTTTTTTTTTTTTAACGAAAATCATGAGCTTTCAGCAGAGCTTCGAATAAATATTTCAATCACGTTCGTCGCAGTCCAACTGTTACAAAAGAAAATAGAGAAAAAAAACCCCCTCCGAATAGCTGGAAAATTAGAAGCGACGATCTGGACGTTTTTCATGGGGGTCATTCGGGTACACCTTGAACGTAGAATGAAGAGATAACGGCGATAATGAAATGATCGCTTTACTTACGTATCTCGAGCTTGACATCCGGGAACTCGTCGAAGTTTGACGTGTCGTCGATCGAGCGTACCTCTACGGGAATAGCCGATGGTCTTTCCCTTATGTGTTCCCAATCAACGCCTCGGAAGAACGGAGCGAGTTTCAACTCTTCTATACCCCGCTGGGATCCTGAAAAATAAATAAATAAATAAAAACGCTTTAGTCACGATGTTTGTCGAGTGAATTTTTCAGGTTGTCATTATTGCACCGTTGAAGTGTTCGAAAATTGATTGTTATTTTCATCTTTTGAAAATACAGCCGGACCTCGGGCACTGACTGAGCTCGAGCCTCGAGCGCCTGGAGTCTCGGGCACGAACCGAAACTGAAGGACCTAACCTTCTTACTAACCAATGAGAATAAAGCACCAGGCCCGTATCATACGTATATCGGTTCCCTCCACTCGTTGAAATTATAAAAAAATTTGTTCATGGGGGGGGGGGGGGGGGTTTCTACATTGTAGCGGCACTGTTCGCTGGAATGAAGATTCAGCCAGAGGCCAGAGACTAGGGGCCGTGTTCGGAAATTGGCTGACAGTACTGTCAGTACTAGAAAATGTACAGTATACGTGACTTGCACTATAGATTTTCTAGTACTGACAGTACTGTCAGCCAATTTCCGAACCTGGCCTAGGAGTCTCTGATTCAGCAGTGCCTGAGTAACAGCTGACCTCAGTGCCAAGACTGCCAAGGGTTAGTCATATAGTCAGTGCCTGAGGCCTGAGGTCCGTCTGTATGTACGTGAGAATGTACTGGCAAAGTTTCCAGGCCTGATTTGATTTAATCCGGCTGGTACCGATAAAACTCTGGAATATATCAGCCATCCACCTGCCACTCAATGACGAAATTTCGGAGATTCATAAACGATTTACGAAGATCTAACATCCCGATGATTTACAGTCGAATCAATAATGCACTGTGACCTGTGACCCGGGTACTGTAAATTCAACCAGGGGTGCCCTAGACCACCCCGTACGTGCCACAAAAACAAAAATTCAACAGTTTTCATTCGCATTTGTTTTTCGATGTGAGAATGTAAAATTCCCGCGTTTTCAGATAAATAGATGTGGGAAATCACACCTCAGCGCTAGTATAATGCGTTTGAAATTCACATTTTCGTTTCTACTTTGTTGGGCTAAAAAATGTTCGATTTTTCACCAATTTTTTATGCGAAAAATATTAGATATAGAATGTTCACTAAGCGGTCTTTATTGAACATGATAATATCTTTTAAAGTTTGACAAAACATGGTATTGGGAGTGGGAGGAGCCACGTATGTCGGCGCGCCGGCCATGATATTCTTTGCTTGCAGACGTCCCAGGTCTTCGACAAGTGATCCGAAGCAAAAAAATCAAACCAATTTTTACCATGTACAATATTGTGCATAAGTCGAACTAGAATTATCCAAAAATATTCAAACGTTTTTATTTTATGAACACAAAACTGCTAAAATTTTTGGCAAAAAACCAAACTTCCCTTTCGATCGCTCACTATTTTCTTATTTTTCAATATTTCTTCTTCATTTCTAGTTCAACTTATACACAATATTGTACAAAGTAAAAATATGTTTGATTTTTTGCTTCAGGTCACCTGTCCAGAACTTAGGACTTCCGCAAGCAAAGAATTTTATCGCCGGCGCACGGACATACGTGGGCCCTCCCACTCCCGATACCATTTTTTGTCAAACATTAAAAAATATTATCATGTTCAATAGAGACCGCTTAGTAAACATACCAAATATTAACATTCTATATTTAATATTTTTCTCAAAAAAAAATTCTCTTAAAAAATCGAACATTTTTTGGCCCAACAAAGTAGAAACCTCTGCCTTAGAATGTTCTGGCGGTACAATCGGAAACAAAAGACATCGAAATATGAAATTTACCAATAGCACTTTACCCGGATAAAAATGGAAAAAAATCAACTGAGTTATAAAACTTAATAACTTATTTTGGCGTTGGATATCTATTTTTCTTCTAAACTTGGTTCTATTATATATATATTTTGCATTTTTATGATGTTTCAAAGCACGAACTTTGTCATTAAATGTACCTTGATTCCAACCTAACAAACCGTAATTTCGTGACTATAAATACTGCTTTTTTTTTTGGCTTAGTTGAAAAAATATCATTGAAGTATGGATAAAATATGTGAGGATCGCATAAACAATAAAAAAAAATCAGTGATATGAGAACGTTTTTGTTAAAAAATACAACATGCATTTCATTGTCTGAAATATGACAACATTGTGACGCTGAGTAAGTATATTTCCCGTAGGTTGGCAGGCTTGTATACGGACCATCCGAGCGTCCAAGACTGACCCCGAATATTTACGTACGGACTGAACTCATTCATTTTTTGTTTTACGCAATGTCAAAGGACGTAGAAAAGTATCGATGACGAGGAAAAACGTTTTGTTACGAAACAAAACGAGTGTATGAGAAGAGATTGGCCCAACAACGCGTTGGTCAAAAACGCAAAGAACTATTTAAATCATCGCGCGCTAGTCCCCACTCCGAGTAACATGCAGTGAAAATGGTACGGTCCAGTTGTGGCGCTTTGTAATGCTCCAAACGTCAATGCTCGTAGCGCCACGGTTTACGGTCCACTAGCGCTACGCCTCCTGCCACCGCTATGCAAATGGACCAGCTTGTAGAGAAAAAAATCCGGGTGAAAAGTGACGCGGTCTAATTCTCGCCAAAACTACGGTTCACTTGGCGCTTCAAACGCTACGGAGCATTTGCAGCGCCGCTATGGACCACTTGGCGCTTCAAACGCTGCGGAGCACTTTGCAACGCCGCAGCGCTCCCGCAGCCTCACCTTTCGAGCTGCGGCGTTTGGAGCGCATTGGAAGCGAAATCGATGACGTAATTGATGACGTACTGCGAGTCGCTTGCAGCATGCTGAAGCGCCAAGTGGATCGGCCATAGCGACGCTGCGAATGATCCGTAGCGTTTGAAGCGCCAAGTGGACCGTACCCGTTTGTCGTACTTCCATGGTATAAATACGTACTAGATAGAATTTTAACGAACTTTAATTAATATCACATAAACGGTGTTGTGAATCACGATGAAATTTTGCCCCAGTTATTTCGTATATTTAAACTGCTCATCTGAAAATTTTCAAAATTATTGGTACTATTTTTATGACATTTTTTTACTTACTACATGCCGAGGATAGCCCATAAGACGCCGGGTAAAAACTGTTAAACTTTAAATTGTAATAAATGTCAAACGGTTTAGTGAATTGACCTGAAACTTTTTCTGTAATTTCTTAACGATATCTTCAACTATCTGCAGAGCTTTCATAATTTTCATAATATTTTTATCAATGTCCAGAACATCCTTAATCTTTACGTGTGAACCAGCGTCGTTATTAGTTTCACAGTTGACACACTTATATTTCAATGTTACGCATATCGATATAAATATGTGCGATTAATTTTGTTCTCGTTCTTGGGGAAAACTCATGAATTATTGTTTCTCAGGAGGCGCATGACTGTCTAGGATATTATACGGAGTTTCAAATTTTGAAATTAGAAATATATTTTGAGTGCTGAAAAAAATTACGTATAGTATGTATGCGTGTGTATGCGTGGAATGAAATTGGCTTTGTTTTTGTCCACGGCGTTAAAGTAAAATGATACATTCTGAGAAATTTTGATGCGCCCGACGGGCAATCATTGAGTTCAAGAGAGATTATTGAATCGGTAGTTTTCCTATTTTCTCCAAAACGACAGATACTTCGGAGAGAAAAAAAAAGAGTGTTATCTCCTGCTCTGTCAAAAGAGGAACAATATGACGCTTTAATTTTTTTCCAAAATATTAAGCGTCTAAGAGAAAAAATGAAAAACCGATTTTTTACCGACTGAGTCGTGCGTCCTTTCACTTTAACCCTTATAATGCCCGGTTGCATAAACGTGGGTTAATCCTGGATCTTGGAACAAATTTTAACCCCAGGGTCGAAATTTGTCCCCGGATTCAGGTTTACGCAACCGGGCATGAGTAATGGTGTTAAGTATTCTTACCACCCTATTTTATATCCATTTTTCGTATATTTTGAGAACTTTTCAACATATTTGATTGCGTTTTTTTTTTTTTTTTTACTATTTCTGATAGTGTACCAATGGGTTTTCAAAACCCAAGAGTAATTATTGCGATTTAATGTAAATTGATATTGTTAGAAGCAAATTGATTGAAAAAAATCGTGAAAATTGAAGAAATAATGTGTGGCTCAAAGGGTTAATGGGGAACCTCTCCGCTGTAACCAGCCTCTGATTATACTTGAGTTAAAAATTTTCTCTTTGACTGCTGAAACTTGAAAAATTCAACGGTCATGCAGACCCAATGATCATTGGATGCTTCTCAAGGATATTTCGATTATTCATGATATATGTATAGACGTACCCAGTCTTCTCTCTGCCTCGCAACAAAATCTCACGATCGTGTCCTTGGCCTCCTCGCTTATCGGCACTTCCGGCGGAAAGACCAGCGTCTCTCGCCAGTTCATCACTTTCCTGTATGTTTCTTGAGGATTCTCACTGCAGAACGGGGGATAACCTGAACATCGAAAAGGATCAAATCATGTAGCAGAGTATAAATTATTAACGAATAAAAAAAAAATAAAAAAAAAAGGGTTTCCGTTCGTGTTGGCATCGTCAATTTCAACGCGTCTACGCACCTATGAGCATCTCGTACATAATTACACCGAGAGACCAACAGTCGCAGGCTGGTCCGTAGCCAGTCTGAAGGAAGACTTCGGGAGCTATGTAGTCGGGTGTACCGACCGTACTGTAGGCAAGTGCCCTTCGATTTCTCTTCCAGCTCTCTGCTCGTCTCTTACTGTCCATAGCACCGCCGCTGCCGCTTCCGCACGATGTCACTGGAAAAATTTCAAAGCGCAAGCCTCGTTGAACCAGCGAACGGATATTCTTATCGAGAGCCCGCGTTTCTCGTATAAGGTAAATGTCCCGGTTAGTGAACATCCAACGGAGGATCCACGTTATTTTTACATTTTTCAATCATATCTGAGTACGATATCCAAAAACTTTGGTTTCATATCAACAATTTCGTTCATGCTGAATGCAATAATCTTGAATTTTTTTTTTTTGTAAAAACGTTCCAAAATCAGGATAAATAAGCAAATTAAAAATGCGTGTTTGATGTTCGAGTTGCTGACGATCCGCCGACTTGCTGGTCCCAGATAATGGTCACGACAGAGTCCCAGTTAATGAACAGTCGGGATAATCAATCCGAAAAAATAGCTATACTTTTATGACATATTTGCTCAGTTCAATTTACATTTATTTGATGAATAAATGAAAAAAAAAATTCAATACTTTGCGCCGAATTTCTAAGGGGATTGGAGAAAAATGAAAACTGTTTAGGTCATGAAACACCAAAATCAACGACTCGGACACGTCATAAATTCGTTGTCCCGGTCAATGACGGAATAAGATGGAAGTGCCAATTTTTAAAGCTAAATTCATAATAATACCGAAAATAATAACTGCACCGAACTTTTTCTAGCTGGCAAGTTGAAAACTGAACCTGTATTTGCGGGTATTGAATCAACGATCCGATAAAAATACTCTTGAATCCTTCTAGAATGTGAATCCATGATTTTTTTAAGCACGAAAGTTATTGCAAATTTTGATGTGAAATATCGCTTGGAACGAAATAGGCCCAGTATATGACCGTGCAGGGTTAAATATGTACCGGATCGTTCAATATCTGGGACGCGGGTTTTCTTGTTTCAGGCAAGATTCAGAGGCTCCAGATTTCCCGCCAATTCACAGCTCCGTTGGCGAGGCACGACGATTATTCGTAAATAATTCAACGTTTTAATTATTATTCTATGATTAAAAAAAAAAAAAATAAAAAAAATTTCCTTCCAATGTATAATCAATCACTCCGCTCAAACCTTTTAAAAGTAACAGCAGAGTAATCGGACATATGGATTTTACTGCAGAGGCAATAAAAATATATGCGATAGGACGAAGTTGCTCATACTCACTGAAATCCGAGGGTTTAGCCTGACTCAAGTCACGGTAAAAATCGGTTCTGTGTGATTTCTTGAGGCCCGTACAGAGACCAAAATCCGAGAGCTTTATGTGGCCTCGCGCATCCAGCAATAGGTTGTCAGGTTTGATATCCCTGCGACAGCACAATGACATGAAACTTTTTCAATTCAATAGAGAACTTGCATAATTTCAACTTTTAAATTATTCAAAAACATAATTTACACAGGTTTTTTCAGTTTCTCATAATTATTTAATTAATTATATCAGCTTGAAAATTGAGTCACATTTCAAATGTATATCACGTGACAGTGATGTCACAGCACTCCAGTGCAGCGGCACCTCTAGCGTCAAAATTAAGAAATTCAAACGGCTAATCATTCCTAATCCAATAAATCTTCGTAATTCGTAAATTCGTAAAAAAAACGGCGATACTCCTCATTACTTTAATTAGTTTCTCGACATTTAATCAGTCGATTCACTCGAAACTTAGCATGATCAATCCTTTGATTCTAAATCTTGATATAATATTTTTAGAATTTACGGGGATTTAGTTTGATTCATTTTGCAACCATTAACGTCTGCAGAAGCTGCTTTCCTATAAGCGACCAAGTTAAATTCATAAATTTATAATTATTACTAAATTATTTAATGAAAAATTCGGACATAATTCATGTATTATTATTCTACGAAGAACTATCATTTCACAAATTCTCAAGAATTTTGACGATTTTTTTAATATCCATCCAGTAATATCTTAAAGCAGCGTGGGATACTTTTCCTTCATATTAGAAAAAAATCTCGCAAAGGAGAACTAATTTCATTCAGGCGTTTCATGGAGTTCTCAATACGGAATGAAAAATCGTGGTATTGCTCACAAAAACGCTTCGTTTTTTTTTTTCAGAATTTCACAAATATTGTTTGTTAAATGGTTTTAAACTTCTTGAGCTACACGTTGATGTCGATAAAACATTATTATGAAAAAAAAAAAAAAAAAAAAATGGTCCAGATGTGTCCAGAAGAGTCGGAACATCTTGGAGACTGATCGGTAGCTACTTTTTTTTATTCGTTAATTTTTATGTGATTGCCCGGTAATGTGAATTGCTCATCTTAGAATCACAACAGTCTTTCCTCGAGTGATCGGCAACTTACCTATGAATAAAACCTAATTTGTGTATCGAGTCGATCGCTAGAGCCGTCTCCGAGATATAAAATTGCGTACACTCCTCGGACAAGGTGTCCTTTTTCATAAGGAGGGTCATCATATCGCCTGTAAATCAAAAATGGGGAAAAAAAATACGTTCAATCTCACGGACACGTGAATCACGAGTTGAAAGTTCAAGTTCACGATTCGAAAGATCTTACCTCCGGGCAAAAATTCCATAATGAGATACAGATTGATGGGATCCTGAAAGCTGTAATACATCTTAACGACCCACTGATGATCGGCCTCGACGAGTACGTCTCTCTCGGCTCTCACATGAGCAACCTGTTCCTTCTCCAGCATATCGGCTTTACGTAGAATCTTCATGGCGTAAACGTGGCCGGTATCTTTCTTCTGTACGAGTCTCACCTAATTTAGAGCGTCGAACGTTGGACATCAGTATGATGCGATTGTCGTGCAGGGTCAATTCTTGTGTTGATATCGAAGGACAAGCCGGAAAGGAAACGAGGAAGTGACGGAAGAAACAAAAGATTCGAGGTGGGGTAGGGGGGGATAAGAGAGAAAAAAAAAATCACTGTATTACCTCGCCAAAAGCGCCGCGACCTATTACTTTAAGGGGCTCGAAGTCCTCGACGCCGAGCCTCGAACGTTTCAGACGTAAGAATTCCGTCTCTTTCTGGGCATGCTGGAGTCTCTTCTCCTGCTTCTGTTGCTCCGAGAGACCTTCGTCCTTCAACGATTCCTCCAATTTGGCTAGCCTCTGCTTACGCTCAATGTGCTGGGCTATGAGGTTGCTATAATAATTCTCCAGGGTTACCTGTGAACGAGAGACACAAGAATTCAGATATCATGCGTATCTTTGGACTCTTTAATCATCCACATAATGATCAAGTACAAGACCACTGGACAGTTACAGTCAACTCGCATACTGACTCATCTAGCTAACTAAGCGGCATAAAGGAACACATAGTTTAGATCAATGCAGATCAAATTTAGATCTACGTAGATAAAATTTATATTTACGAAAATTAATTTTAAATTTACGTAGTTATTTTTTGGACCAAATTCAGATCTACGTGGATCAAATTGGATTTTTTTTATCAAATTTAGATCTGCGTAGATTATAATTTTCAAAAATCGTAGATCTACCTAGGTCACCCTATATAATGGTAGATTTACGTACATATGAGTTGAATCAATGTTATTTTCGGAGGCTTTTACTCATCAGAGCTCCGTTTATCTGCTTAAATCTCAGTAGATTGATTTAGATCTGAGTAGATCTAAACGGAGATCTAGGTCAATCTAACAGAGATCGAGGTAGATCGACGAATTTTCAAAATTCAGATCTAAAAAATGATTGCATGGATCTAAATTATTTGAGATCCATGTAGATCTAAAAATTCTGGGCTCCCATTGCCCACGTGCCTAACTACGCCCCTGGTACTTGTCTCTGGTTAGTCGAAGGGGCAGAGCCGATGGAGTATCAGTGTTCGAAGTGCCAAGTCCCGAGCTGTCTGTATCATTGCCCGGGGTTTTACTTTATTGACAAACTGAGGCGCTCCAGGTCTTAATTGCGAGAAATAGGTGAAGAGACAACGAATAAGTTCATTCGTTTGCATCACCTCGTCTTATTATCAGGTTTGGGTTATATTATCGGAAGGTTTGTTTCATTGTCTACGTTGACGATCGAGTATCCATACAATCGAATCACCAATAGGACCCCGGCAATTGATTGCAATCAATTTAAACCAATGAACAAGACGAAGAAAAAGGAGTCGTAACAATGTCTCTAGCCCTAAAGCTTTCAATACAATTTCGATGTATTGCGATTTTGCGTGATAGGTTTTATTTTTGGAGATACGACACTGTGATGTATTCAACAGCAGGTCTTGAGCCGGCGCAGTGAAATTTGGCACACGAGTCGAGTGTTCAACTCGAGTGTTTCCTAGGTTCCTCCTCATTTCATATACCTGTTTTCTATTCAAGCTTATCGATCCATTACAATCCGTCACGTGGGCAGGCAATGTAAAATAATCGCTATTGAATTGGGGCGGTATCGACTATTTACAAAAACAAGTTCTTCAAAAAGAAACCTGGGTAAGGAACGGTCCAGACCAAGTGAACTCCGAGCAAACTACAATTTTCAGCGGACATCAAGTAGCTCTATGAATGTTGTTTGCTATCCCTACTTGTATAACTATCCATTGAAACTTGAAAAATAAAAATTAATCGGTATGAATGCGTTTTCCGTCCAGAATATTTCCTATTTAACGACTCATTTCCCATAGACTGTACTCAATGGAAATTCGAAGGTGTAAACACTATTCACGTAAAGAAAGAAATAATGATATTTCAGTATATTTTTATTGAGTATTAAAAAAATTGGAATGAAATCGTTATAAGTAAAGTAGTCACTTAAGTGATTTAAATTATTGTTTTATTTACCTTTTTGTACCAAGGGAGAAAGGTTCTAGTTTTGACGGAGCGTATTTTCACCAGTTTGACATTTTTATTAGAGGACTAATAAATCGCTACCAGTCTTTGAAGCAAGTCATTCGCTTCCTTAGTCCAGCTTAGGAGCTATAGATATCACTACCAACCCCGGCGTAATCTTGAAGGTGTAGCTAATACTCCGAGCTTCAAAGTTCTTTCTATGACGGAAGTCATAATGTAGGAAGATGATATAACTGGCCACTCGATTAAATACCCCTTGGGTGTTAGTACGCTTGGGGGAAAGATTTTGAAAGCGTGCAATGCGTGACAGCTGTTGACTGAACTATGTATTTTCTCGCATTGACAATCAATGGGTCCGATTGAGTCTCATTAAAACCCATTGCGACATCCATCGCCACCCATTGAATCTTATTGCGAGCGCATAGTTCAGCCAACGGCCGCGACACGTCGCACGCTCAAGTTCTCTTCCGCAAATGAACTAGGACCCTAGCGGTATTTAGTCGAGTGGTGAGCACACCTGGTGTGCCCCACCATCCTTGTACTTGGGTCGTAGAAGTTCGCTCTATAAAAAGTCGAGCAATCCTTTTTCTTTGGTAAAAAAAAATACATAAGAAGCAAATACAAAATATAAGTCACTCAATTGACTACTTCATTTATAACCGTTTATTACCATTTCTTAACAAAATATTTTGTTTTTAGTTTAAAATTTTGTTTAACATTTACTTAGTTTATTTATTTCCGTAAAACTCTAATTCGCGAACTTTTTCATCAATGCTGGTTGAATACAGTCCGACCTCCGAATAAGAACGGTAAAGCCCCCAAGGGGAAGAGTTTTGTCTATATTTCTGGTACCCCCACCAGGCGCGCGCTCCACGCTCTCGGACTCGCTCTGTCTCTCTCTCTCCTTTTCGATTCACTCGAGCGTGACTCGAGCTCGGAGTTCGAGTCGGAGTGGGGGAAGCGCTCGAACGAGAAATAGGGGAACCGTTCTTATTCCGGGCGTTCTTATTCGGAGGTCGTACTGTATTTGAATCGGAAAGCAAGACGTTTTATCGAAAATTCCCTGAACACACTGAACTCGTTCAAACCCATAAGTCACTTAATATAGAAATTTCATATAGAAAAACCCAGTGTATCAGTTAATCATGATAGAGTCTTACTCATTTAATACACCGATCCAAACCTACCGCGGTGGTAGGTTTGGATCGGTGTATTAAATGAGTAAGTCTCATTGGGCCTATTCAGTTCCATTAAAATTCAATCGGATTCTATCGGTTTTAATAAGATTCAATAGGATTTTCTAAGCAGCGACATTAGCCCTGAGAGAGCACACATTCTATGTAGCCTTTTATTTCTAGTTACAATAAAAAAAAACCTACAAGCCCATTAACTTTTTCCTCAGACAATAACGAGAAGGCTGTCCGTTAATTTGTTAAAGAACCAAAGTTCCTCTCGCATTTCGGACTAAACTCAAACTTTTTTTCTGCGGAACAGTGAGATCGAAGGTGGAGACGAATCACTTCGGTTTGCACTCCTACGGTTATATTGTGCGATATTTGATTCAGAATCATCGCTTTCATATGTTTGAAGTCTGAGTTAGGTAGATCGAGTTTTCTACGCGAATAAAATGTCGGTAACTGATGTTTGGCAGTGAATTTGTTGAGAATCGATCGAGCAGCTCAAATTTCATAACATTTTGGATCTTCCAAAAATTGACTGTTAATGTTTCAACTCAAGCGAAGACTCATTCAAATACTCCACTTTATATTTAATCGTTACGGACGAGGGAAACACATTTCAAAATGTTTATATCAGAGAAAAAACGTCAAGGGAAATAAAAGAAGGTTGGAAAGTCGAAAATTATTTACAGAGGATAAATTCACAGAAATGTGAGTCCCAAAGAGACCCTAAATGATTCATAAAATTTCAATTGGAACCTTGATTGTTAATAATTCATAATATCGTCAATTCGCCAATCTCATTAGAGTCGCAAGGCTACTCATACAATAATTGTGCATTGTTATGAATTTCAATCCTAAGCAGAAATTTAGTTGGGCAAAGGCCTTGGTTCATAACCGAAGCCTGATGGTCCTTGTGGCCAGTTCCAGCATGATTAAAAAATTTACACGAGGGTTCATCGTGTCATAGTCATTGAAAAATACTTTGCGACTTGTTCTTGTTCTTAACCTTAGACGGACTAACTGGGGGACAAATGTGCCCCAAGCCAAGTTCAAGCCTCGCCCTTGAACAAGGTCACGATATTTTTGGATAAGGACCCTGTACTTAATTTATTTATATGTACATAATTTATTCTAACATTTCAAGAGTCGATTTATGTTGGTGTCATGTCCACTGGTCCGTTAACTGTGACGTGGTGTGTATCCAAGTCGCGATTGGGGTACATTTGTCCCCCCAGTGTACCCTCTAAGCTTCTACAGAATGGATTTGTCATTCGTTCATTTATTCATTACATGCGCATGGAAACGCTACTAAAAATTATGAAAATGTGACTTTCTGATTAAAATAATAACTCTGCTAAATTTCAGTTTATTGAAAATCGGTTCCATGCAAGCCTAGAGGGTACCTTGGCCCTCAAAATGTCTTCTGGTTTTTGCTTTTCAGACATTCCGTTTGGCTGTAACCTTGGCCATCGTTTTCAACACTGCCTTCCGCGGACCCTTAATTCAGCGGCCAAAGTGGCCACAATTTATAGTAAACATTTTTTTTTTTCAAATTAAAGCTGAAATTGTGTACTTCAAACCTGTTTTTATTCACTTTTTTCTATTCCTTATACTCTCGACGATTTGCCATAACAAAAAAAATAGATAGAAAATAAGGTTTGAAATTTAGATACCCCCTTAATAAAAACATAGCGTGACAGATATAGATATAATAAAGCGTAGTAAAATAAAGCGTCGTGTTTCATGAATCAGTCCGAGCGCTCGTGCGTACATGTACAGCATGCACGAGTGTGCATGGGTTTGTGAAATCTTGCGTCAGGGCCGTGACGCTTGGTCGAGGGAAGGTTTTGTCCGTGTACAGTTTCGTCGGTGACAGATTAGGCGGTGGACAGTTAGCGGTGTACAGTTCAAACGTTGACGTTATAGTGGGAGGACAATTTATACGATTTTTGGTTTTGCGATGTACAGTCAAGACCGCGATAATTATGGAGTGGACAATTTTGCCCGTGTGACAGTGCCGTTTAGAATAGATACATGGAAGATTAGAGCAAAGATCTAGTTGATTCAAATAGAGTCTATTTGTTCTAACTAATTTTTTTTCTTTGTCTCGCGGCCTAATAGGACTCTATATTTATTGTAAATATTTTTTTAAAATTGATTCGACTGTTTTTTTCTAGTTGGCAAAAATAGTCCAGTTATTTGGACCAAATAACTGTTTATTGAATTCAAGTATATTTTTATTGCGAACGTATAAAATGTTTATTTAAATCAACATTTTTTTAAATTTGCATTTAGCAAAAATGCATTTGACTCAAATAAATATCTATTCAAGGCAACTATATTATAGTTCCAAACTTTTTTATTCCAAAATATAAACAAAAATGAAATATAGCATTTCCATACGCACATAGAAGAGTTACACTGGGGAAAAAAAATCTTGCACCGATTTTTCTCGATAGGATTTTTCCTCCTCGACTGGGACTCGAACCTGGGACCTAGCTATACCTATATGTATCTCTACCTAACATGCTACCCACTACCCTATCGACTGTTTATGAACTATGGTATTTCATATCATGTATTTGACTCGGCAGAGAACACTTGATCAGTTGGATGTTGGGAGCTACTCAAAGGATGGTGATTCTCCCGTCTTCTGCCTTTTATTTCGTATAACCATGTCGGTTTTGAAAGAAATTACAAAATTGAATGTGGTGAATCCAATATGGTGGATCCAAAATTCTAAAAAGGCCATATAACTTGTCAGATTATGATTGAACATTTCCAATGCATCAATTACTGCAAAAACGTCGAACGAGATGCAAACAAAACACGTAAATGATCCAAGGGAATTGAGAAAAAATGCACAAAAAATAAATTAGATGTATGAATATAGTTCATTTAACTACATTTTTTTTGGAATGAAAGACAATGAAAAAATGTAGTAGGAGCAAATAAATTTTTTATTACTTTACTCTTTTAAATTAATATTAATTCAAATAAATAAATAAATTAGAGACAAATATCGTACAATATTTGAATCAAGTATATATTTGCTTGGACTTAATAAAATTCTAGTTATTTCAAAGATAAAGAAATTGAATATATAAAGATAGTACATTTAACTAGATATTTTTTCTGGGTGTGATTGTAAATTTCAATACTAGTGCTTGGAAAGTACGATCCTGTTACGTAATTTCAAACGCTTTTATCGTAAAATTCGAGATCACCTTTGAAATGTACAGAACTGATGCATTGAAATAATTTTTCACGAACAAGTTTATGAAATTCAATTGAGTATTTTTAAAACTCCTGCCACAGCCTTTAAAATTAATACAAAAGTTTTTGGAATTTAGGTGCTCATCGTAGCGTAAATTTCGGTCGATTAAACTTGAAAAATCAAGCACGATTCATTTTAGATTTCATCGACCGTGGTACTTGAAAATTAGGTACGGAGAAATTGTAATATACAAACACTTCATCGTGAATTTCAATACTATAGTGTTTGGAAAATAAGATCTTGTTACGTAATTTCAAGTGCCTTCATGGTAAAATTTGAGATCATCTTTGAAATGTACAGAATCGGTGCAATAAAATAATTTTTCATGAACACGTTTATGAAATTAAATTAACTATTCTTAAAACTCCTGCACAGTCATTAAAATTAAAACAAAAGTTTTTGGAATTTACGATACCGATCTCGATACAAGTCAAGTGACTTTTCGTATTTTTACCTGCGATTGTGGATCCGCCATTTTGAATTTCTTAGCTTCTACTTCAGTTTCGTAATCAGCAATCTCAAAAACCCTCGAGAACAAAGTTCAAGCGAATTCTATTTGAGGTAAAATGAAAGCCTCAAAGCCTTAATGGAGCCGCAATTTTTAATTTTGAAAATCTGACTATGCTGATTCGAAATGAAGTTTATGTATTCGATCCCCGTTACAAAATCAAACTAAAATGAAAATAAAGAGATAAAGTTTTCTCCATATAAATAAACTTTATTTCTTTTATAATGCATTAAAATCTATTCGTCAAATGGTAATATTCGATTTTGTAAGTGTGAGCCAGCATGGAGCTTATACGTAGAATTTGATGCAATGAAATTTAGTAGTAGTCAATATTAGCGTAATAGGTAGCATCCCGGTTTACTAAGGAGGCATTGAGTAGAAAATTTGTATGTAGGCAGTTCGAATCCCGAATCAGACAGAAATTGTGTAACGAGCGAATATCGACGCAGAACTTTTTTTTAAATCTTATATTATTTCTGTTATCATAATAAATGTATTATGATTTTTTTTTAAATTAATTTTCCAGCTGGAAATTTAAGAAACGATTTATGCACAAAAACTTCCAGTACCGGTGCATTAATTTTGAAGCAGTTTTTTACTTGATATTCCATGTATCTACTTCATAAAATTTCAGCGATTGTATGGTAAATTTCAAGTACCCAATTATTGTAATCCTATGTTATCGTCATGATTTTTCATACACCGGCACTTCAAAATTCCAACGTACATGTGCTTGAAATTACATGTACCTTCTTCATAAGATTTCAGTGACTGTTTGGTAAATTTCAAGTACACCGTTATCGTAATCCTGCATTATCGTCTTGCTTTTTCGTAAAACAGCACATTAAAAATTAAATATGGTCTTATATTAATTTCAACAGATTTTTTCCTTAATAGTATAGTACACCAGCACTGTAAACATACGACATGCGTATGCATACAAAAATTAATATACGGTATACGCATCGGAGCTTCCTATACCGCGGTATATTAATTTTCACACAAAAATGTTTTCCAGTGCAAGCAGTGAATGTTGTTGTTGATATTTTTTTAGTTGCACGGAGTGTAGGTACCTTTGCAAACATGCTGTTAAAATTTCGAGTCAGTGTCACTTTTTTTTTTAGGTTCAAGCAAAACCACCTCTAATGATTTTTTTCCATTTTTATTTTTCCATAACTTCCGATTTTCATATGCGCCAATAATTATACTTTTTGGAATGAATACATTCATGATATAAATTTTCTTGAATTCTATAATATATACTCTTTCAAATTCCATTTAATTTTTGTAAATCGATTAATTAGGAACAAAATGAACCACGTTTATCAAAATAAAAGTAGCTTTCGCTTCTTTTTGTGATTTGTTTGTTTAAACAAGTTACTTTACTTGTAGTATATATCCTTTAACGCACTTTTTTAAAATTGCAGATATGGAAAGGATTCTGCGATCAGGAAACGGGTTGAAGACACGAGGACCCCAATTACCCCACAGAGGGAAAAAAAAACAAATTGCCCCGTCTAGGATTAATTAACGATGTTCATTATTTTGAGAGAATTCTAAATTATTCTATTACTTCACGCTTTTCAAGACTGAAAACGATACGTCACAAAACATTTTCCTATGATTGTTTTTTCTCGTTTTAAATCGCAACCTCATATTGTATACATAGGAGTGACTGACCTTGGCCTTGGTTGCCTTGTCCAATGTGTGACCGCTGAATCGGATCGTGCTCTCGGTCGCGGCCATCTCCAGAACCCCTGAAACGAAAACAATACAGTTTTTAATATTTACATTTTTACTTTACGGCTCGTTGAATGTGACCCAAAAATCTCAGTGTCCGTCTCACCTTACGATACGGTACGCTAAGTAGTTATACATTCGCTGAATGAGTGTACAACGGGACTCTGTGTCAGGTAGGTCGAATCTTACGCTCTGTGTACTTTGAAAAAAAAATAAAAAAAACTTATTTACTACTACTTCTAGCGGGGAAAAGAGGAAATGTCGGTGCGGTAGTGCGCGATGAGCAGGGCATGCATGAAACAAGAGAGAGTCCGACCGCTTACAGACTCGCGTGTACCTCTTTCACTTACAATATCTCAAAAACTAAATGGTAAATCTTCCTGAATTTTTTTCACATTATTCATGATATCCCTCTTTAGCTTCTCCTCGTTTTTCATCAACTTCTTAATTTTTAGTCTTGACGGTAGAATAATAATCAACTCTTTGTGCATGCATGGCGTGTGTGTTACGTGTAAATCAAGCCAACTTTGAATGTAAATATCTTGGCTTCGGAATGGTAAAACTTATTTAAATTGCACAGGTTTTTGGATAACGTATTAAGCAACGTGTATACCAAATTTCAACACTTTCGTAATTCAACGGTCCTGAGTGGGAACTACGTTATAACTATATAAACTTGACACACAAATTATCTGCATCATGAGCGGTGTTTTTCACCACCAACAATTACGGTTAGATCGAAACGTGTACAATACTAAAGATTTTTATGAAACAGTTCGTTCGTAATTCATCTCAACTCACTTCACACCTCAAGCTCGGCTGTGCGAAGTTCTGCAGTAATTACATGCTTTTTCTCTGTAACGTTGTGTATAGTCTGTTATACGGAATTTAAGGGTTATGTTGTTCTTTATATGCGCCGGTTTTAAAACGAAATCGTCAATAACACTTATACAGCTGTGAATTCTAAAAAGCATGAAAAACGAAGAATTGCAAAAGATGAATTTGTAAAGGGTGAAATAATTCATGATATAATAATAAGACTAGAAAAAGATTAATTATAACAAGTCAGGTATGATTTTCACTACAGTCGAGAGACGGTTCACCAATATTGTTGGCGTCTACCGACGCCCAACAACATTGTACACACCATTCATGAATTGCAACAATAAATATTCTTCATGTTTTATCATTATACAGTCGAATTTGGTTATAAGCAATCTGGTTATAAGCAATTTCCCCTCCGATTTTTTTCGAATCCGCTCAGCGCGGTCCCCCACCACAAGCCAATTGCTTATAACCGGCAGCATTGCGCATTTCACCGACGCAGTCACACACATTAAGAACGCTACATTGATGCGCTGTAGTGGGGGAGCCAGATTTTACGACTCTTCGACGTTTTTTTTTCCCCTACAGCCCCGAAGGATTGCTTATAACCAAATTCGACTGTATTATGAATTTTATCACCCTTTGAAAATTTATTTTTCAGCCTGAAAATTTATAAAATCATTTATATTTACTTAAGATTAGATAAGCTGCAGAAGAGTTTGTTTATCAACAATAATGCTATTTTACATCTCGTTACACCGTTATAGCACCGATCGACGGGTTAAACTCGACCGACAAAGAAATTCTCCCGAAACAAAAAAATGGCTGTTCCAATTGAGAATAACGTGACTGTAAAATGTTAAATTTCGGGAATTCATATTAGTTGAGTGTCATGTAGCGGCAAGCATATTAGTTATTCCGTAAATGTCAACCAGGTAAAAAATCATACCGAGTTATTAATAATTAAGGTAGATTGCAAATTGGCACCTATAGTCGAATTTTGTAAATTGGAAATACTTATATCAATCCTGAAGCACCTTTTTTAAGACTGCAAAGTTTCATCAGTTCACGTTGCCAACTTTTCCCGCGAGAAATTTCAATTTTAACCCTCCGCGGTCACACGAGGTCGAAAAGACTTCACTTGCAACTTTAACCCAAAATTATTGTAAGCTGTTGGCGGCCAAAGCGACCGGTTGTCTCTCTAACCGTGCTTTGGGCTTCCCTTAGTAAGTAGAGACTAGGATGGGACGATCGTGGCAGCAGTTGCTTTGTGGCAGTCGATGAAAAAAAAATCGTTCGCGAATTGGGGTCATTTTGACCCCCGTGCGACCAGGAAGTGAGTTTTTCGTGAAAAATCGTAATGTTTTTTTTTGTCTGGGATTGCTTTACCTAATCTAAGTATGATTGTGAGAATCGTAAAATTTTTTCTTTCAAGTTCATATGTGTAATTACTCCGAAATTTGTATTATTATAAAATCGGAGTAAAAAATATGTTTCTCTGTGTCGACCGTGGGGGAGCAGTATAACTTTAATGTATATTATTTAACCATTTTTCAAGCCAGTTTTTATAATAAATTGCTCATTTTTCATAATTATCGTTCTTTTTTTCCCATCTCCAGATATAAAAATAAATACCTTTTTTGAAATTCCCACTATGGAGCTATTTTTTCCCTAAACTATCATATTTCAAGAGTAGCACCCTCAAATTTTATGAAAAAAAAATTGGAAATTGCAAGAGTTACGATTTTTTTTAAAGCAAAAGAGGGCATTTTTTACGCATTAACCCCTTCCAGAATTTTTCCGCCATTTTAAAATTCGATTAAAATATAACACCGTCAATTCTACGTTTCAGACTGTTTAAACTAATATCCTAAATTTTTATAAGTTATTCTGAACGATAAGGTCAACGCAACAGCCATTCAAAGATGACTAGGGTCATTGGGACCCCATATGACTAGCGAGTTACAGCCAGGACGTGTAACTGTGGATGGTTAAAATCACCGTTTTAGCGTAGGATATACCGAAAAAATCAGCTCGTCAGAAGTGCAATTGAAAAATGATCCTTTTCAAGTACTCGAGAAGCGATTAATGGAATAATGAATTTATTCACGAAATTGTGGGCTTTCGATAGATTGCATTAAAAAAAAATTGGAATCGCGGAATGTTAGGCAAAGAAATTTCGAATTAATCAACAAAATTTATCAAACAAACTGAATTTATCAAACAGAACTCGGTCAGTTTATGATGTAACCGATCAGACGACAGCCCTCTGTTACGAAGGTGCAATGATTCATGTGAATTTTGAGTAGTTATCAATATCAAACTGTCCGCCCCCTAATCCTTCCATACGCGATGAAATTATATCAACTTTCAAAGTCAATTAAGAGGCTGTACTCTTAAAAAATATTGATTAAAAAATTTTGAACAGTTTTGAGGTTAGCCGAGATGAAATAATTTAACCTACTAGTCAAATAAATGACGAAAAATCGAAATTACTTAAAAAAAATTAATTGAAGTGCTAAAAGACATTCCCACAGTCATTATAAATTCTGAAAACAATAATGTTTACGTTTTATCGTATTTTATAGATTTGTCCAACGAATTTATTGCTAAAATAGTCGATCACATGGCTAGTCCACCACAAGAACTATAACTGAACCTTACGGTTTTATGCGTTTGTATTAATTTTTCAGTCCAAGAATTGTATGCATGTGTACGTATCACGACAGTCTGAAAGGATATAACCGACAAAATTTAGCACCTGCTCCGCGCACATCCTATCTGGCGTTTGCAAATACGTTAAGTTGGAAACGTTTATAGTAAAAATATGGGATTAAGTGTGCAGCAACAGCGGTGAATAACCGTTCGGCGAATGAACTTCTGGTATATAACATTTCCGAGTTGGTAAAACCATAAAGCAGAGATTGGGTACGAAAGCATTATAATAATACAGTAAAAGGATTGAACCAGGTTCCTCAGCTGTCGGTGCCGTTACTCCGTACGTACGGAGTAACAGAAGATATATTACCGACGACTCCATGCACAGATATTTATATGAACAATTTTAGTCGTGTACATATATGTATGCTGAACGGGTATTTTAATGACTTTCTGTGTGTAAAGCAATTCTTTTGACAAGTCTTACGTTAATCATGGACTGTGACTTCCAGCACACAATAGGTTTGTCATGAGTTGAGTAAAATTTTAATGAGAAATTATCGATTATAATTACGCCAAGCAATCGTAATTACTCAATTATTTTAATTGAATTTAATTCGAACTATTGCAATTAAAATTCGCATTGATTACATGATTGTCATTTTGTCGGTCAAAAATGGTTTTTTTGAGATCAGTAACTGAAGTATTCATCGATTACATGCAGCTAAATTCGAACGGATGTCTTAAATATCTCGCCACCGCTGCTGTCGTGCACAAGAATTGGGAACCCAAACCCTATATAAGTGGTGCTAATTTGAAAAGGATGTCTATGTTTCGGTTCGAATTTTTTTAAGCTCATAGAAGGGGCGTTTAATTTTAAAAGGATAAATATTTTGGAGTAAAGCTTTTTTAACCATACACGAGGGGTGCTCATTTTGAGAAGTATTTCTTTGTAATACTTCATTTTGAGAAGCATTACTGCTGCAATGCTCTGGGTCTGTTTGTCGCCCCATTACTAGTGTCCAATTTGAAAAGGACGACTATGTTTGGATTTGAGTCAGGATCAGGAAGCAATAGCGCATAGCACTTGAGACGTACGAAATCCGAAATGTTATATATAATGAATGCATATTTCAGTAATTGCTCTAAAAATATCTTATCATAGTCACATAGAAAGTGCCACATCCATAAATATTAAGACCAGAACTACTAGCTATAAGGGATATAGGTTTGGTTTTATAAATAATTTTCCAGCAGAATAAACATATTATATACGAAACTCTTTGGATTATACGCACGAAGCATCGATTCTACAATTTGGCCTTTAAGGAAGTTCTCGCATCACAAAGTGAATTATAACTGTGTACAGTATCCAATCACACTATAATTCCTTTCCTACTAGGTTAATCAGTCATTTCGAAGCACCTTTTTAAAACAATAGTTCGTATCCTACCCCAGGTAAAAATTTGGTTGGGCATCCCAACTTACAGCCAAATCCCAATTGTGATTTGTTAGGGACACCTTGTTAAGGAAATCCTTTCTGGATTCCAGGTGGATCCCGGGTCGTATCCTCATTGCCGCTGATTAGCGAAACTTGTGAATTCATGAATTTAAATTTCCGGTTTCCACACCCGGAAAGTTGTAACTTTTCCGGAAAATTTAAATCAGCAGGATTTTTTTTTGAGATCTCACAAAAGCAATTTCCGTCTAAAATACCAGCTGGATCCGCAATGTGACGCTGATTGATAATTAAATATTTATATAGAATTGCGCCTTCTATACGCTACATTGTCAAGATATCAGATATTAATTTCATACTTTGAGGGAGGTTTATACCTTGTTGGGCCGAAATATATAAAAAAAATTTTGAATTATCGGAAAGAGTCAAGTCTCTAAAGTGAATACGCTCACTAAATTTGAAGTCACAATTGGACTCCAAGCCAAAATAACGGCCGACACGAAAGATTCCACTGTATCAAAAGAGGCAAGATTGGCCCGAAAACTGGAAAGGACGGCCCAAGAAGAAACTTTAGTAGAAACGGAAGGTGAACTTTATGGTCCTAAGATAGCAAATTAGGTTTTGGTATGAAACTTTTCATTTCATACACACATGAACTTCAGTCAAACTTTAAACGTTTTTTTTTTCGCGAAACTATGTTTTCCAAGTTCACAGAGGTGCTCCAACACACCCTAGATGATCAATCATTATGAAATTTGGTAGAAACGTGCACAACAAAAATCTTTATTAGTTCAATTAGAATTATTCTAAAGAGTTAAAAAGTTTTTTGTTCATAAAATTTACGACTAAAATTTTACGACCCAACAACGGGTAGAAACCTCCCTTAATTCTTCGTAGTTTTTATGCGATTCAACTGTTGATTAATAAAAAAAAATTCAATTTTCACTCGATTCTTTCGACACATCGTCTCGCGAGCCTAGTTAACAACTTTCATTTTTTAAATAAAGTTCCTCACAAAATTCTCAATGACTTTTTCCGTAACTATTATCCATACATACGGGGCATCCAATGTCACCTCGATCAACGGTTGACCCTGAAATCGAATATAAAAGCTATCAAGCGCGGCAATAACTCAGAAAATAGTATTGTCACTTGTCAGCTTAAAAGCACGTAAGAATTCTCACAAAAGCAAGGAAAAAAAATCCACGAGTTTTGATTGAATCTCAAATATTTCAAGTGCACGAAATAGCCCAGACGCGATCTGATCCCGTCAAAAAATTCTAAATTTCATACAAAACTTTTTCGGATTTACGAAGTGGCCGAAATTTAAAAAGTTGCTAGGTATCGTACACTCAAAGTATTTGCGGCAAATTAAAAAAAAATTGTAAGCTGGGAGTTTTTTAAGTGCCACTATTGCGCTAATTAATTATAGACGAAAAGATTTTTTATTCTACTCTAATATATTATATATACACCTATCCATGTGTATTCATTTATCTATTTAAACTAGCTGAACAAAATTCTCGAGCCTCACTACAATTCAAGTGTATATAGTAAATGTGAACCAGTAGAGTGTAATGCTCAAGTTGCTGGAGTGTTCACTTGCTCGTCGTCGCCGGTATACTTGGCTGTCGCGTGGCGCGTACACAAAACAGCTTTCAAGTATATACAATATATCTGTGCATATAAATATATTAGTTGATGATATATACGAGGCCGAGAGTGCCCGGTAGGGCTTCCCTCCGCGTCGAACGTCATTATCAGATCCTTAGAGACCTATATATATATATATACACACACACACACATATAGGTATATATGTATGCGTATATGTACATGAACATTTGCCAGTAAAACTACAGTGGCTCAAGCGAGTAGACCTTGCAACCAGTTAACAAAATTTACGCTCGTTGCGTAAGTTTTATACGTACGTCTGTATATGTGTCTGTAAGCGCTCGAGCACACGGTGAACATAATAAAAAAAAACGAGAACGAGAGATCGGCGAGTTCAAGAGAGTGGGCGCAGCAGATAGAAGTAGGTGTGTAGGTACGAGTTGATAAATAGAGTGTACCTCAGACACAGTTCCTCGTTACAGTTTGCAATATGAAGGCTCAGTTGTTCTATATCATGGGAAGCAGTAAGTGTGGCATCAGCGATATATATATACGTCATAGCATTAGTGAAACGATGTGATATACCAAGATAGGGAAATCGAGAGGATGACTTATTTTGGCCAAGGAGACGACTGCATCAACCTCGAACTAGACCGATAGAACGGCGTCGATGCTATACGTACACACTTATATGTCCTCGATTTGATGTCTCTATCTAACGTTGAGCTTCACAAGTATCTTTTTACATTATATAAATATTTTACCACCGCTGCCTTGTACAAGAATTGGTGATAGCGAGCAGATTCTCAGTAGGCAGGGTCCCAGTGCGAGCGGGGCCTTAGTAGACGGTGCGCCCAACCCAACCCAACCCTATATAGTGAGAGGGCTTGTAGTGCCCGAGTCGTGGGTTCCCCTAGTATATGTTGTATACACTAGGACTTCGTACGGCTTGGGTACCAAGCATTCTCGCTCCCAAACAAAACGCAAACCGAACCCAAACGGGACACCTCTCACAAATAGTGTGAAAGAGTCTAGCTCAACCCAAAAGAACCTCTTGTATAGGTTTGGGCTCCCAATTCTTCTGCACCAATCTCCATATTCGTCCGTTACCACAACTTGATAAGCAGCTAATGAAGACAAGGCTTACGTTATCTTAAGTCCCAAAACATTAAATTTTAATTATGACTTAAATTCCAGACTGATTGAACCCCAAGAGTCCTTATCTCAGACATCCAATATTATTTTTATTTTGTTTTCATTGAAATTGCACGGCAATATCTGAACCAGTGAATTCGTCCTATAGATATATTTCCTATTTGGGAAGGCACATTTAAAACTCTACCAGAGGCATCTCTCCGGAAAACAACTATACTAGAAAATAGCTCTATTGGAACAACGCGACCAGAAAGCAGCTCTTCCCGAGCAACTTTCACAAATTGCGTCCCCACCGAATAATAACTCTCTCAGAGTACAAGTCTCCAGGAAGAATTTTACCGAACAACATGTGTACCACACGTGGCAATTCTACCAGGCAGGAGGTATTGCAAACATTTCTACGCCAAACCATCAATATACGTGGCCCATGTTCGAGAAATTAGGAAGGCTCGATCATGCCACGGATTGACTTGAGGTAACTTTGGATAACACAAATGGCAACTCGAAAATTCATAGATTAAACGCTGCGGTGGAATATCTTCGCAGTTATTCTTTCACGGACGACCTACATATGTAACCTTTCCATGAGTTCAAACGGCAATACAAAGGTCAAGCGATTGGTAACCGCTAGAGGTCAAAACAAGTGGTAATCAGGTTTCCGTAAATAGTCCATTAGTTTAGGTCCGCCCCTATACCCTCGTATGTTTGAAGGCGCATTACAC
Source organism: Rhorus exstirpatorius (assembly GCA_963564615.1). NCBI lineage: Eukaryota > Metazoa > Arthropoda > Insecta > Hymenoptera > Ichneumonidae > Rhorus > Rhorus exstirpatorius. The sequence goes on from OY751321.1 coordinate 9,394,849, forward strand.
CTCCCTCAGTTTCTCTATTTAATTATCGAAACTCCGACATTGGATTCACAATAGACAACCTAGGCAATTGCCAAGTATTAAATTTCGTTGAGATCGAATATATAACAGTTTGGTTCTCGACCGACCATATTGATGGGGCCATTATGAACTTTGAAATGTTTACTACAAAAACCAATACTCCCTAACATCAGATTACTTTCGGTTTTTCAATCTATACCATATCGCCGTCAACATTTTGATTTGTTGTATTATTTGATGTTTTCCTGCTATGCACGTTTTTTAAGTATGACAATCGGAGTCTAATTTCATGAAAATCGATTAACATTTCCACCGCAGTCATTAAAACAAGACTGATTAATTCATGAAAAAACAGAGACCTCGGTTCGTTACGTCAACAAACAGCCACGTTATACTTGAGGCTTCAAAAATGTTATTAATAATCGTTGTTATCTCACAAAATTAATGTCACCGGACTTGGAAGCCCGAATTTGTCCATTTTTTTTTACAATACTGCGACAAAGACAGATTTTTAGCATCTAACTCAACCCTTTTAGACTCAAACTTCACCTCAAGCTCCTATTTTCAAACTCCACGGCCATAGTCGGGTCATTCATAGTCAAAATTTAGAGCCCAATTTAGTACTCGCAGTGTACAGATGAACCTCTTATATCACAGTTTAATTTTAAACTCTCATTTTTAACCTCCAAGTCCTCCGGGAACCACAACTTAGCATCCAATTTAATACTCATAGAGTCCGATATAAAGCCGAAATTTAGCGCCTACGTTGATCGTCGCAGTGCCTAGAAGAACCTCTTGATAATGTTTAACCTCTAAATCCTATTTTCTACCTGTAAGTCCTCCAGAATTTTAATAAGAAATTACTTCCAAGCGTAAACGGATAAATCTTTTAAAATATTTCTGTTTATTGAAAAACATGTATTGTCTTTATTTCAACTTTAGCAGGATTAAACGTTTTACAATAATTACATTTTACAATAACTTTTGGAATGTACGTATCTTTGCATTGCATCGCTTTCATTACGTCGCGTCGTTGGAGAATGGCGCGGGTTTTATGAGGTTCTCGTAAGAACTTCATTTTACCCTCAATTGCAGCTGCAGCCGAATGTAGCGAGAGTTTTCGTGAGATCCACATTTGAACCTAGACAGCTGCCCTTTATTCGGTATCTACGAATTTTAGGCGCCAAAGAGGATTTCGATTTTTATACATAGTGAATCTATCTAGGCCCTTAAGAACCTCCCAGCGGTAGAAGTTGGAGGTTTGAAGCAGCCGTTAAATCTCGACTCGGGTTGTGCTAAGGCCATATCATTTTCATGATGGGGATTCCAATTACTTTTATGGAGCATACTCTGACATACTTTTTCGTAATCCTTATCGATTCTGTCGTTGGGCTTTGCGTGTTTTGAATATTTAAAAAAAAAAAAACCGACAAAATACAAAAGAAGAGCGGCGGGTATAACGATCGAATTTTGGGTACTCCTTTCTCCGGCATGTTAACACAACTGGTGCGAAGAAGTCTCAGTTGATCGTCAATCACTCGGCGTATATATGCGTGAATTTCGCATACGGTATATGTGTGTTAATATATATGGTCTGCAGATGGCAAAGTCGTAAATGGGACGTGATTGCATCGAGTATTACTGCGTATTTGCGAGCTTGCTGACTAAAATACATCGTAACTGATCATGCGCTTCGGTGAGAGTAAGCTCCCCAGCGTCGTCGTCTTCGGATACGAATAGCTAATGGATTGGAATCGCAAGCGCGAAAACCGCATTATATGCTCTCTTCGCAATTCCAGTATAGGAGCCCGGGGATTTTAATGCACGATGACGATGTTATAAGTCTCGTCAGGTAAAAAGACTGTAATATATAAATATCGCTCGTCGGGAGTGCGAATAGCTAGGCGTGCACTCGCGGATTACTACCGCGTTGATGCACCACAGGATGGGAAATCGTGTGAAAGTGAAAATTCTCTGAGTTTGTGCAACGAGAGCGAGAGTTCGTCATGCATTAATCGTTTGTGTGGATATAATATATGCGCGTATGAATGATTTGTCGGAGTGACAGGGCATGGTGATGACGAAAATGGTCGCATCAATGAACTTTGAAAATATGTATATATATATTTATCATTATGATAAATATTTTCTCCGTGTACAAGAATTTGAAAGCCAACCTAACCCAAATGAGTGACTTGTTCTTCAGTTTTTTTTTTTTTTTGGTTGGGTTAAGTTTGGAATTAAGGACATTCCCGTGTAGAAAATTGTTAGGGCGTCCCAATTTAAAAAGAGGCCCCTTATGGGCATCAACAGGGCATCCCCTATAGAGGCTTCCTCACTGTTGCCTAACTGGGGCCAAGTCAGGGTTTATTTCGGCATCCAAGTTTATTTTGTTTGGGCTTGCCCAATCTGTGCCAAAGTTGGGCCAAGTCGGGGTTTATTTAGGCATCCAAGTTAATTTTGTTCAGGCTTGCCTAATCTGTGCCAAAGTTGGGCCAAGTCGGGGTTTATTTAGGCATCCAAGTTAATTTTGTTCAGGCTTGCCCAATCTGTGCCAATGTTGGGCCAAGTCGGGGTTTATTTAGGCATCCAAGTTAATTTTGTTAAGGCTTGCCCAATCTGTGCCAAAGTTGGGCCAAGTCAGGGTTTATTTAGGCATCCAAGTTAATTTTGTTCACGCTTGCCTAATCTGTGCCAAAGTTGGGCCAAGTCGGGGTTTATTTAGGCATCCAAGTTAATTTTGTTCAGGCGTGCCCAATCTGTGCCAATGTTGGGCCAAGTCGGGGTTTATTTAGGCATCCAAGTAAAACTCATTTGTTAATTAACAATTAAATATATTTTTTCACTATATATCACCTTTTTACCGAATATCATGCTGGTTCATCCAGCCCGGCGAGACAGCGCTTTTAATTAGAACTCGTAGATTAATGTCATTTTAATACACTAGAGTCATAAGATATCAATGGCGTAGTGGTAGAGTGTCGGTCGTCAGGTAGGTCGTTAGGTAGTTCTCAGTTAAAATCTCAGGTAGGATAGAAATTAATTTCGACGAAATAACGTCCGGACTACGAAGCCGCAAACATTCGTAAAAAAAAAAAAATTTCCAGCGCGTTAATTTTTTTTTAAAATGATTATTTAAGGATAGAAAGTGCTGAACTCGCCGATTCGAGGATAGCGGGTTCGAATCCCACTCAGTGACGTTTTTTTTTTTGCAAAATTTACAGGATTTTTAAAAATAATGAAATAACAATACTGAATTCATTCATCGATCATTCCTAATTGCTAATTTATCGATAATAAACTAATAATGGGCCAATTTCGGCTTGTCTCACGTATTTGATTTGGCCCCATATGCGCGGTAAAACTTGGGCCAATTCGGGCGACCAAAATAGGCCCAAGTTTGAAAGCCTGTATGGGGCCAAAATACTTAAGCGGGACAAGCCACTGTTGGCCCAATACAGGTGACCAAACTTGGGCCAATTGTTGGGTCCAACAATGGCCCAATACTGAAGACCAAACTTGGGCCAATTCGGGCGACCAAAATAGGCCCAAGTTTGAAAGCCTGTAAGGGGCCAAAATACTTAAGCGGGACAGGCCACCGTTGGCCCAATACAGGTGACCAAACTTGGGCCTAGATAATATCGAGGAAAATTAACTTGGCCCCAGTTAGCGCCCGGAAAAAATTTCTACACGGGTTTATGCTTGAGCTTTACGAAACCCTAGCATAAGGGTGTCCAAATTGGAGAACCTTATATAAGGAATGTTCAATATATGATAGGCATTACTATCAGGTTTTTTTTTTGCTCGGGAAGCGAGATTGAGTAGCGCCCATCCGCACCAAACTCTGGTAAAGCAGTAATATGTAAATTAACATTTTGGTCGTATCAACTCTTAAAAAGTTGGTGAGTGACGAAACGATATTTTTATCGAAATATCGAAATTTTCGAGTTTCATTGTCCCCATTTTATTCGTCCTGTGATTGGTCGGTTGGCGGACAAGGATTGACACAACTGTCAGTTTGACGGTTGTGACAGTGATTAGTCGATCATTTAAACTAGATTGGAGCGCTGCAGCGCTGTCAGAAAACCGTTCGCGCGCGTGAGCGCGTGTGGTGGACCCTAGTCCTTCTCGTAAAAAGTTGGTGTGTCACGATGTATATCGAAATATCGAAATCTCGAACACAGTGTCACCGTTTTATTCGTGCTGTGATTGGTCGGTTGGCGGACAAGGATTCGTGATCAAGTTTCGTTCGTCAGTTTGTCGGTTGTTAGTTTGTCACAACTGTCAATTTGACAGTGATTAGTCGATTATCGAAGCTAGATTGGAGCGCTGCAGCGCTGCCGGAAAACCGCTCACGCGCGCGATGGACCCTAGTCGAGGATAAAAGGTTTAGGATGATTGGGTACAATAACGAGCAATATCGATGTCAATTTAAAAAAATTAAAAAAAAAAAGAAACTACATAAACTTAAAACGCATGAAAGGTAGTGGCACTGCACCTGGGATATGTCTAGATATGTATATCCATGTGTATAGGAATTTAAATCTCACTTGGCTCGTAATAACTCTCAAAATATGTGGGCACTCGTCAATTTTTCATTTTGTACCTGTGATATATACGATATCACAGACCAAAGTATGATATTGCGTGATATATATAGCACAAAAGTTTTATTATAAAAAAAAAAGTACTCTGGGAGTTCACTTTCTTCCATTGTGAACGGCGTTCTCAACTCACCACGCGATGTATCCCATGTTGAAGTAGTAAACTTTGTACGTGTAAATTTCGGCATCCGTGTGGGCAAATTACTTTTTTTTTTTATTAAAAAAAAAACTCGAATACATTCCTTTATAACATTTATGAATTCTGACACAGGAAGTAAAAATCGATCTATCTGACGCATCCTCAACTCGTCAAGACTCGTCAGTTTTTTTTATTGTGAAAAACAAAATTGAATTTCTCTCAAAAGCCTTGACACCTCAATAAATTATAATTACTTCAAATCAGTCCTATTCAATAATAATCGGAAAAAGCTTTGTCGTTACCAGAACTATGGGTTCTGACTTGCGACCGCTATGTTGCGCATCCGATCGAGATCGCTATCGCGAACAAAGTTGGCCCCTAATAGTATATAAGCGAGCAAGCCAACCGAGATTGTATTACTCTGGTTTCGGTCAAAAATAAAACTTTGACATAACCACGAAGCTTTGAGGACTTTTTTTTATATCTCCTGCTCCAACATTGACAATAGAATTATGGCTTTTGTGGGGGAAAATTGAGGTAACAAAAATGGCTCTACAAAAAATATGAAATATATATGAAACAAACACCGCACACAAACCAGATCTCAATTATTGTCTCTTTGACAATTGCAACTATACATATCGTAACATCTTTTGTAATTATCACGATATAAACGTTACCCAGTACGATGCAGTATCGTTAAGTGGATCAAAATAGCCTAGTAATTCCAACTAAGAACCCAGTTTTATCGAAAATATTTTTTTAACATTGATTTAACTAAAATGTATCGTTACTATGGCTATGCGAGATCTTAACTCTGACTGATAGGTTATAGTCAAAAATAAATATTTGAACGAACACATGATAAGCTTTCTGAAATTATATTATCGAGTTGCCTTGACTATATGCAATTTGTTCCAATAATTAATCAAATGAATTTGCGGTTTTTTTAAATCATAAATTTATGATTTCCTATTATCATTTTTCTTTTTCTCTCGGTGCACATATCGCACTTACGAATATTTGATGAAAAAGAAATAATGATCGTTCGCCATACGTATTTGGTCACAAGATTTTTCCACGTGCAACAAAGGTAATTCGCTTTGTCGCATCAGCTCAAATGGGATATGTATGAATGCAGGTGGTTTCCATCGTTTTAGCGGTACGACACTGTCGTTCCCCCGTCGTTCGAAAGTTTCACGCGTTCCGACAGAAAGAGCCCCGACAGAGGACATAATAGACAAGCCTATTCCAGAGCTGCCTCGTAAGTTACCTATATACACTCTTGGCTCTCGTATGTGTCGTTTGCACGGATATATAATACACATGAGGAGTATAACGTATACAATACCACTCGAAACTTTATATACACGAGTACAAGAGCGATATATGCCGCAACTGCAGTGCAGGGGCAACGCGACTAAAACGGGATATTTTTTTTTTGTTACCGGGCTCACGATCTTCCGCGAGTCTTATACGAAACAAGGTATGACAGTGTAGCGATATACACCTCTCACTGAGGGACTTTTGCTACTTTCAACGACCGAAAGACATACTCCGTGCTAAGTGGGCTTCGAAATTTTTTTGAAAAAATATAAACTTTTTGCTCTTCTCCTGGTTAATTTGAATAGGTTTGTAATTATATTTCTCTGAATGGAAACAATGAATTGAGGTATAGCTTATGGGAGCCATCGTGGAGCTGATACGAGCAGCGGCGAATGCGGGACGGGGCAGGGCGACGTGCATGCGCTACCGCGTCTTTCCTTTCATTGGAAGTTTCTCTTTCACTCATATTATCCAAACAACTATACGGTAAAACCATTGCCACAGTTTCGACATACACTCCATTAGAGTATTCTTTTTTCAACGGTATTTTTTTTCCTTTTCATTTGCCGTATATAAAGGCAGCAAAATCAGCTTTATATGCCGACGGGTAGATGGGATCTCGTCAATTCCAAATGTTAAATTTGTCGACTTTCGTTGAGCTTATAGTTGGTTCATAGTCTGTCGAAATGATTGACATTTGTATGTGTGCGAATTAACGTACGCGGCATTGTGTCAGAAAAATTTCAAGCCAGTTGTCACTGACCGTCGCAAAACAGAATTATAAATTGGGAAATTCCGAGGGAGGCAGTGGCATAGCAGTATCGTGCTCGGCTTACACGCAGTGGGTCCGGGTTCGATTCCCTACTGGCACCGAAAGAATTTTTCAATGTGTTTTTGTCTGAACTCCGGTGGTTAAGAATCGTAAAAATAGTAAATTTACGATTGAATAACACAACTAAGAGAAAGGACTGGGCAATGGCGAAGCTCCACATACAGAAGGTCCCACCTACGACCGTAGTGCTTGTGCGCTCGTTGTTTACAATCGTCAACGCTTAGACTAGCTACGACACCGTGAGAGCGAGTCCGGGACAAAGGCAAAAGAGAAAGAGAAAGATGTGTGGTGCAAGGAGCCCGTAACCTTGCAGGGATCGATGTATAAACGTACATAAAACTTTGAACATTTAGTAATCAATAAAGAGCATTGTAGTGTTGAGCTTCTTCATATATGATATAGATCGAATTGTACTAAGGATGCCCGTACCGATTACGGATTCTGTGCACCATTAATGACTATAGGATCGCGGAATGTTTGAAAATAATGACTCCTAAAAAAGTACACGAAAACAAGTATGAGTAAGAATCTTCATGGGCAGGGTTTTCCGAATACAAACGGTAGCACTGCAATCTGTGAAAGCAAATATATAAAATCTTTTTTTTTAAGCGGACTTAAAAATCCTTCGTTATAAAAAGAACAAAATAATTGTGCAACAAAGATCTCTGTTAGAATCGGGAAACGCTAAGAATTCTTCTGCTAAAGCAGGATTCTTCTGCCAGCCCCTTGCCGAAACAGAGACTTCAGTTGGAATTGGTTGTTTTGTTAATTCTTTGGGTTTTTAGAAATTGAATTTGTTTCTATCTCACGCTCTCGAAAGTGGCACAACATTACGATCAATTACTAAGTTAATTATACTTGAAGTTAGATTTCGTACCCAGATAATCTGCCAAAGGAGCAAAAGTCGATTCACCGCGACATTAGAGATACTATCGAAGAACAGTTTTTCGAGTTGGTCCTGCATCTTATCATGTTCATATTTTTAGCCCTAAATGAGAAATAAAAAAATAATTCGGGAATGAAAATGTTTGATAAATCCACCGATAACTGGATTACCCAATGAAAAATTCCGTACTATTTTTGTACAGGGTATTTCAAGTTTTTTTTTTCCCCTGAGAGATCGCCAACAAGAAAGACCCAACGATAGCACTGTGAATCTGCAAGTAAGGCCCGGTTCCACAACACGACTTTAAACCTAGTTTATCGTAAAAACTCGGTTTAAATCGCTAAAGACTGCCTGCCATTGGCTGAAATCAAAGTTAAACTCAGTTTAACTCTTAAACCTGGTTTAAAGTCGTGTTGTGGAACCGGGCCTAAGTGTATGAAAGGGGTTCTAAATATTTCAAAAGGCAGCGTTGTGGTTTCATAAAGGTACATAGCACAAGTACTCGTGACAACAATCTATCACGACCTCTATGTAGATCGACGAGCGCCAAGAATTGCGCCAACAGATTGTCTGAAGCTACGGAGCCTCTGTGACTCACGCACAATGTTGTATATAGCTATGGACTACGCGCGAGCTCAAACGTTTTCATCTACGCTAATCGACAAAAAAAACATAGGGTACGCGAGCGGTAAAAATCTCGTAAATCACCATCTCGTTACAAAAATTTACACCGCTATTACTTGATGCCAGGGCAGCAGAGGGTAATGTTAAAAAAAAAATACAGTGAATAAAATTAGTACTTAAACAAAAATTGTATCTAAAAAGCATAACGATCTACGCAGCCCAAATAAAATCTATGAGAAGGCTAACAACACAAGTGTACATTATATACATTGTAATTACTTTTACCATTTTTGTTATTCACTGTATTATTATTATTACGATTCATCTTTGTTATTATATCATGTGGATTACCCCGTTTATCCATGAATCATTTCAAGCTCATCAGCAAAAGTATGTTGTTACGAACTACGAAAGAAATAAGGAAACCAACAACTTTCGTCTCACTTAATACGAGGCCGAAAAGCGTAACGAACGTTTCACCACGTAATTTGTCTGTTTTGACGACGTGTAAGTGTGTGTTTATACCACGAGTCTCGTGTGACCTCTGCGACCGGTGAGCACAAAATCCCACTTGTTTCCCGCGTAACTGTAAGATTCGACAGCCACGTCGTCGTCGTCCGCGTTTGTCTCGTCGTCTTCCTCTTTGCCCTCAACTGTCACTGGTGTTAGCCGCGCCATTCGGCAAGAAACCTCGACTCATACGATCCGTGAGTCGTCGCGGAACCGAGCTCTCTGAGCTCCCGAGGAGACGAATGGAAGTTGGAATATATCGTGTGTACAGCGAATAGAGAAGCTGTTAGTGGCGCGCGTCGGAGAGCCCGAAGACTATTCAGCCATGCGCAAGCGATACATCTAGTATAGGAGTCAGTGGTAGTTGGTTTACAGTATATATAGAAACGGGTTTCGCGAAGCGGGAACCTGAGAGAGAGAAAAATAAAGAGAGAGAGAGAGAGAGAGTGAGAGAGTGAACGAACGAGCAGTGTGTCGGAAGTCGCTATACTATACGAAGGAACGGGTCGTGCCCTCTAGTTCGCTCAGCTGCCCCTTTCCCCTGCACTGTCCCGCATCGTTCGACGCGGGAATCTCTTCACTCTTTCTAGTCGAACGACTGTTAGCGACCGAGCGAATGGGGGCCGTGCAGCATCGAGAGACAATGAACCGAGAGTCGTCACGGAGCGGTTCCTCATTATCAGAGCAAAAGTCGGACCCGGAGATCGCCGGTCATCGATGCGAGTCCCGGTACTGCGTACAGTTAATCATTGCATAACTCTACCATGTAAAGGTTAATTTATCCCTACGTATGGTTTCATCATACATATAGCTTTTCGGCACTCCCTTTCCCTTTTTACCTTTCCAATACCATCTCTTGCGACCACCAGCCGTTCAATCCCCATCTTATCGAAGTCACAAAAGAGTACGAGGAAACTGAAGAGGTACCGATAGATTCGATGCCTACTTAAGTCATCTAGTCATAATGAGATTAATCCGGAGGTGTAATACCGGAGTGCTAGGAAAGCAGCTTTCTCAATAATGATTCGATACACCGGTCAGTGGAGACCCAACTCACTATCCGACTATCAAGAACTAGCCGAGCGACACCACTAAAACTTCATCCCTACGTTGCATCTATAATCCGAGATATTGGGACCTGGATCGTTTTAAGGTGTGATTCATCCAAACGACCCGGGTCGCAGGAACAAAATCAGCAGCAATATCTATTGGTGTCGGCTGGAAATAGAAGCCAGGTCCACCGCTTGTAAGCCGAATCAGCGGAGTTGAATTTTTTACCCTACTTTAAACCTGCACATACTAAACATAACCTTATTTAGCGCTTTTTGGTCCTACCACCCTATTTAGAACCTTGATACCGCTATCTTTTTCATATTTGTACCTCTTGCGATCCTTGAGGTCGTACTATAGCCTATTCTAGTACTATTTCTACTAATCCTCTCAAAGGAGATACTATTTTAAATTCTCGACATCCTCAAGAAGTAAGACAGTCTAATTCCAATATTAATTTCAATATTCAATTATTGAAACTCCAGCGGCCAATTTTTTCATGGATCCAGGATCCCTATCTCTCCTCTCCCATTTTATATTGTATCTAAATTGTACGGTAGAGGACCTATTAGAGCCTTGAGGATTTTGAGGACCTATACAGATTTTGAAGATTTTAAATCTACACGTGGAAGAAATATAAACATTTGTCAAGTTTGGGCCTAGAATAGGATCTCTACTGAAGGGTAAACTTCTCAATCTCTTTGTCTCGAATGACGAGAACACGAAGGGGCCAATGGGCCGCATGGTTTCAACCCCCCGATCGGAAAATACTGAGCCTTTTTGTTCCTAGCGACCAAAGGATAAACACTCGACTCGGACGAGGTGCTCCGAGTCTAGAAAGAACGAAGGGACGAGGATTCTTATTCTGAACTCTTACGCAACAAACATGACTGTTGTTCTCCATATTCACAGTCTCTTATTTAAATTATTCTACTATTGTATCGGTAATTGATTGATCCACATTTTGCGAGATCCTTGTAATAATTGGGAAAATAGATTGCATAGTCTAATTCATTTGAATCTCAATAGAAAAAAACTTATTTACTACACTACTCCATACAAAATAGTCCTTTGTAGATCCTATTGCGTCCTACGGAACTTTGCAGACTTCACCGTAGTGTCAAAATTTCGAGCCGGGGAGTCACACCTACCCATCGCACGTGACGTCCCAGCTATGGGGAACTTTGTTGGTCAGTGTTAAAGTCAGTGAAGAACTGTATTGCATTAATTAAATTTCGTTCAGGCAACTCAGAGATAAATGTCCCAGCCGTTGTCCCTAGAACCCAGAACCAGCAATTCTACGAGAGGTAGCTACCCAACACATCGGCGCAGAACAGGTGTAACAATAAGAGATGGCGCATGCGCGATGATTCGCAGATGCGGTAGTGGTGAAGCTCTAAGGGGATGAAATTTAACTTGTGCAGAACCGCCTTCGTATCATTTTCCGATGCTTTCTACCGCAACAAAAGCTACATCGACACGTGCAGCAATCGTTGGAAGAACAAAAGTATGCGCGCTTTATCATTTATGCGAGGCACCACTGTACACGTATGTACCGGACTTCATGGAGCACGAAACTCGGTCTCTCGGAACGCCGTATATTGAAATGGAATATATCAGTATCATTACCCGATACTCTCGGCGAAAGAGATATACGGTTGATACCATCGTCTCGTGGAATGTCTGTAAACATCACGTGAGATATCATAATATAATGAACCCAACATGTGCTCGTGCGCGCGCGCGCGTGTGTGTGTGTGTGTGTGTGTGTGTGTGTGTGTGAAAGTAACATTGGAAACCATTGGGCTAAAAGAAAGAGATGGAAGAACGTTGAGAATCGTGTCTTACGTGCAGCGTATCGGTTTTTGGGTCATCACGTAACCCAAATTCTGTGCTAGCGATGTATTACGTATAAACTAGTACATCTCTTGGTCGGATCGATGCGTTTAGCAGTAGGACTTTACATACATAATATAATTCAGAAAAAATCTAGTTTAGAGTGATCTAGTAATCTACATTATTGTAACTTAACGAGACATATTGAAACATAAGTAATATGCATGACCATGACATCTAAGTAATATTCATAATAACTCGTTTCCCAGAAATTGCTATTTTATATTTTTGGGATTAAGTTATTTCTTTTAGACAGTACATGGAAAAGGTTTATCGCAATATAGAGTAGTCTGATTCTTCGGATTTCGCGATGGTAAGCTATAACCCGGAAGTAACCGGTTTATAGGAACAATTCAGAAAAAAGTGGAGCACGAACACTCTTATCCAAATCATCCTCATGTTCGTATCACGTGGGAATCATTGTGTTACAAAACATACACAAATTGCGGAAGATAATTGCAGCAGTACAGTGACTTGAAAAAAGATCATATATTGTGATGAATATGTATTGGTTTATTGGTATCGGGCCCACATGACTCAAATTGGTCACATCGTTATATTGTTTATGGTGCACTTTAGTATGTGAACTTTCGTCCTCTCTCTCTCTCTCTCTCTCTCTCTCTCTCTCTCTCTCTCTCTCTCTCTTTCTCTAACTCAGAAGTTTAAGACTTTAGGCATAAGGGAACGTGAAGTATTCGAAAGACAATGAACCTGATGCTCATTGTCTCGACTGTGACCCGCATTTTATCGAACTCTGAGATCTTGGTCGTTCGCCCGAATCTCATAGAGCATAGTACAAAACTATGAATGTATGTGCGAGGACGAAACCGTACAGCCCGTCTCTCGTTTCTATGAATCTTGAGCGGTTCATCATGCAACGTTGCACTATCATTGTTGTGCATCGAATATGCATCAAACGACTTTGTTTAGTGCCTGTACATTATATACACGTAGATGTCTGTGAAACAGATTAAAGTATAGAGTCCCGTCGAGAGACACCGACCCTTGAGGATGTTCCCCATTATCTTCACACAAGTGACCTACTTTGAGCTATTAGGGTTGTTCGGACGTTTTGCTTTCTTCGCATTGCTTCGCTAATCGACGCACCTCAACCTTGCCACACAAAATAATTTCTCTCGTGAAGCGCGAGAACAGTGAAAAGATGTCGATAACTGCCTCATTCATTTTGAAATTCCGGAAAATGGCTAAAGTTGTTGGAAAATGGCGTTGGTACGTGTGCACGACGCAAAACCGACTAAAAGTCGAATGGGACCAGCAGAAATTTCGTGATCTTCACTTTTCTATCTCCCTTTTCGATACTGGGGACGGTGTATAATTTAAAAATTTGTATAGTATGTCCGGCTAGTGACTCTCTATCGCTTTGAAATTTTTCATGACGATCACAAATGTCAATTTGTGACACCACAAGAAAAAACGTGACACTGGTGTATCTTTGGTAAATGCGATAAGTTTAAAAAGCGGTAATTCCGATCAAATTATCTTAAGTTTGGAACAGCCAATGGCTTTGAAATTATACAGACGTCCGGAAACCATCTTGATTGACACATTGGCGACGTTTCAAACAGTTCTTAATAAAATGATACGACGGCGGTACAATGTTAATGCGATATACCAGACTCTTGAATCGCTTCGAAAACGCAACTTGTACTTTCGCCGAAACGGTACCATCGATCGAAATAAAATTTTATTTAGCCAAAGCAAATTTTTGACAAAAAGCGTTGAAAGTTCTTTACTTTTTATCGAATCTGGACCGTCACGGAAAAAGTACGAGACTCTAACCTCCTGGGACACTGGATCTTAAGCAATAGTATTCCTTTGGCAGGCCTCATTAACGAAAGTACCATCTACGGACAATTAGACCCTTTAACTAATCTTGGACATGCGATTGGTTTAAAGGTCAATGAACTGTTTCGTATTTTTTAATGCCTGAACATTTTTGCCTTTTATTCATTCTGGGCAGAATCGGTGCACGAAATTTGTCTCTCTCTCTCTCTTTCAAATATATTTAAATTTACATTGTTTTTTATTCCACTACCCGTCTTTCGTCTGAATCATCCTTGAGTCGTCGTGCATATGGATACAGTCGAGGACTCTACCTCGCTCAGCACCACGAACTCGAAGGCTTTTTCAATAATGGTGTGCCCCGCGGACACGTAAGTACACCGACGGTATACACAAGATATCCACTCCCGTACATCCAATCCAATTTTAGCGCCTGAGTCCATAGCGCAGTGACAGGCAGAGGGGCAAAAATAACTTTTAAACTTGCCACACGCTCTTCGATTACAATCGAAACAGCGAGCTAATAATAGCCATATCTCTATATTATATAAATATTTTACCCGCTACTGACGGGTACGAGAATTGAAGATCTATATAAGGGATGTCCAATTTTAAAAGGACTAATGTTTAGGTTTTTCTGGGTTGAGGTTTTGGACACCTCCATAAAACCGGTACCCAATTTAAAAAGAATGACTCTGTTTGGGATTGGGTTGAACTTATTAAAACCTTTTTTCAAGCGGTGTGCAATTTTAAAAGAATGACTCTGTTCGGGTTTGTTTGGGTTGGGTGTCGAGGGCGCATTGTACCTGAGCTCCACAAAAGCCTAGCGTATTTAGCTCTCTACATCATATGTATATCTAATCGCCCCCATTGAAGAACTTTGAACTCAAACATATATAACGGCTTTTATTGTTTGGGCTAGGCGTTACGACACTAACTAACTATACATATATAAAGGGTGTCTTGTTTGGGTCGGGTTTTGGTTCATGGGCGCGTACCGCATAATCCAAACACAACCTAAACACAGTCATTATCGAGGTAATTATTTTCATATTGGATACCCCTTATATACGTTTGGGTTTCAAATTCCTGTAACCGGGAGCGGTGGCGAAATAAATATAGGTAGATAGATAGATAGATATTGATCGAACGTGTGTTGTTAAAAATTCAAGATTAAGAATTATCATCATCGTCATCGCAATGATGAGTCGAATGCAATTTGTGCAAGATTCTTCAATCATTTTTCAATAATACGTGAATCAAACAACCATTTGAAAAAAAAAATTATTTCTGGTCTTTCTATTCTTTATCCACGTTTCTTCAATTATCTACTTTTCTCTTTGTCCCATGGTCTCTTGGTGTAAGTATATGTGCATCATCGAAAGATGATTGACTTGGAATATTACTGATATAGACAACACTCAATTCTTACGAGAGAATCAGAGATGGACATGCACGCTTCGGTTTAAATAAATAAAAAAAATTGTTACTGAAAAATATTTATAAATTATTAAAACAATCATTATTTCAAATAATTCACAATTATTTTTTCGCGATGATTCATTTTAAGTTATTATCTAATTTTTTTTTTATTTTTTCTTCGAGAACGGTCGGCAATAACGAGTAGAGTCAAATTTGAAATGAAAAAAAAAAAATAAATAAATAGATGACAATAAAACAAATTTTAAAGCGCATTGAATGGTAAAAAATCTAAACCTGAGAAACGTTTACGATTATTCAATGATTCTTGACATCATAAAAATTGTCATTTTCGAAAAGGTCGACAGGTAAAGTTTTTCCTCGGATCATTTTGCATTATTTATTTTTTTTTTTTTAATTTCAAACGCAATTTTTCATTGAACCGAGCCAGCCGAATGAAACGATATATCAGATCGCAGGAGAGAATAGCATAATGTGTACGTAGGTAAATGCGGACACGAGAAAGAGAGGGGGATGAGCCAAACCGGAAGTGCGACAACTCTCGTCACCCAGTGACGGTTGTCCCCCTTTTCCAATTCACGGGCGCACGTGTACACGTTATTCGCGCAAGATAATGTAGATATTTCGAAATATGTATAGCTAGGAAGTATATACATCACAGCTGCTGATCCCGTGCCAATTGTTACGGGCAGTACGTAAGAAAAATATATACGGAAAGAGATTCGAGTCACACAAATCTTATTATTTGATACCTACTGGGACCATTTTGGTTTGTTCAACTGAAGGCACTATTATTCCTCTCTAGAAATTTACAAAAATTGAGCTTGAGTTTTGTCGAATTCATTACACTAAAGACCATTCGAAATAACGCAAGTTAAAAACATACATGGGAATTCGTAAAGTTGGTTGGTTGGCTTATTAAACTGTATAAGTATCGATACTTTGATTTGAACCTCATCAAAACGGTACAAAAACTTTTAACGCAGGTTTTTTTTTTAATTTGTTTTGGATACGGCCAACCACGATATCTTGACAACCAATTGGCTGATTCACCTCAAATTTTGGTATCGGTTGACCATTTTTAATTTTAGTAATGAAACTAAGTCAAAGTTTTTTTTTCATGACACTTGAGGATAAAAAGTTTGGAAAATATTATATTTACATAATAAAAAATCGTTATGATCGTGCCAAGTTGCTCGTATTTTCATATTGACAGGATATCATTAACGGATGGTTGGAATTGACTCTTGGGGAAGAACGATTATAGGGTTTTTAGAATTTATGAAATTTTTAATTTCTTGAAAATGTATCGTACCTAATTCAGAGCTACAATTTAAAAACTAGGAAGCCGGAGATAAAGTTTCAAGTTGCAGTGTGCACATTGCTTATTCCTCGTAATTTTTCAAATATCCATGACTTTTCCAAAATTTGCGAAAACTTCCTGATAGAGAAAACGTGAATTCAGAAAAATTACGAGAAGGCAATATGCACGATTCAACTTGTCTTTTTTTCCTTTGAGTAAAATATTTTCGTGTCCGCGATATTCTTGAGTACCTACGAGCTGCATATACCCGTCCGAAATCGTGAAAGCGTGAATTCACCGCAAAGTTAGAAGCCACGCACGCAGTTAGGGAAAAAAAATAACGAAACGAATCACGATGATTCTTTTTTTTATATAAAAATACATGTTCTTAGATTTTTAGAGCATACTTGAAAATAAGAGAGAACCTTTTTGTTATTTTCGCGAAAAATTAGCCCTTTAGAGCTCTCGTTGGGCTTAAAGAAAAAAAAAAAAAAAAAAAAAACAATTTAATTGCTTTGGGTCTACCGAGTGCGCGTGGATAAAAAAATTTCTTTCGCATCTAAAAATAACATTCGATGAAAATTTCCGTACATCGCGATCAAAATTTTAATGTAATAAAAATCAATTATGTTGGATATACTAAAATCGTCGAGTCAATGTAAATGATAATTATCATTATAATTATAATAATTATTATTATAATTATTATAATTATTATAATAATGCAAAAAAAATATCACGTGAGCAGATTGAAAAAAAGTTTATTCGTCGTATATTCAATAGCTATTCAAAATATACGACTTGGCAATAAATTAGTCCAATTTGGAAAACTGGTTTATTAGATAGCCTTGTGCAATTACATTCTCCAGAATTTTGAAAAAATAAACTTTTTAAAAAATTATTATTCATTATTCTCTGTAGCTTGTGGAATGTTAAAAATAATTGAGATATTTCAAGTAATGATGAAGATATGACGAAAAACGTGAGCGTGCCGAAAAAAAAAAATTTCATTGTTCAGAATATTTTTCTCTACTATATCTCAAGCTATTTTTTCGAATTTTTTTTAAATAAGACTTTCATAAACAATCAAAAGGTAAAATTTTTCGTGAAAAAAATTAATTTTTACTCAAAATTTCATAAGTTATTTATATTTTTGTAATTCAAAAAAATGGCTCGAAGGACTACAGCAACAATAATACTTTGCAATAATTTATTGAAATTTTCGAGATTCATTCACCTGGCTACGTGAAATCGTGTAGAATATGAGGCGGTGTTGTGACTGCAGTGTACGGTAGACAGTCGAAAAATAAAAATTATTTTAATAAATAATTGTCAATAATTATTATTTTCATACGTGACAATTAAATATTTCGTTTATATTACACTGCTACCGTTAAAAAAAAATTAACGAGTTTCAAAGAGTTCGCGATGAGACCAGTAATACAGCGGTGCTGTGGATATGCAAACGTCGTCGAAATGTGTACCCGCGCGCCAACGCGGTGGCGGACTCCTCGCGATCACTGATGCCGGTATATGAGCGTGAAGATTGCTGGGCTTCTAGCCGAGTGTGAGTCACAGTGCTGCATTAGCTTTTAAGCTCTCGCTTTTCTATAGATGGATCGCAAGTCTCTCGGAGCTTTATCAGTGTTGATACTGTACAAACGCATGTGCACTTGATGCATACATATCGAACTCTCTGCTTGTATACCTATCGACCATTCAATGCCAAACAAACTCAATTTCATTACCGATTTTCCATTTATTATAAGGAATGAAAAAAACATCAATTTGACGCTATCGTCGTATATATTGACGTTACATCTCTTGATTAAAAAAAAATATATATGAACATTTCGAAGAATTATTTTGATAAGAATAATAAACATCCTCGTTCCCTTCGAGTGCTTTTAACACTAATTTATTTTAAAAATACAGACATGAATAAAATCGTGAAAAATCAACAGTGCTACAGTGACTCGGTGATCGACAACTGTATCAGTGACAGTACTAGCAACCAACAATTCTATCAGTGACAATAATAACGACCGACAACTCTACCAGAGAACAGGCCTACCAGAAATGTAATGCACAAACATCTCTACCAAATAAAAACTTTCCCAGCAAACTAGTCTCCGGGAATAGGACCTATCGCAGGATAAAACTCTACCAGATCAGAGCCTTGTCCGAGTTAGATCATTATAGCGCCAGCTCTTGTTCCCGGCAGAAGTTGCCATCCGGCAGGTTTATTCTGGAGACTTGTTTGTTTTTTCTCTAGGAAAACTGATACTTGGTAGAGTGCTATGTACGCGCACTATCTTTTCTTTTAAAGTTGTTATTAGGTAGAGTTTTGTTTCCATATGCCTGTTTTCTGCTTGAATTGTTGGTCGGTAGAGTTTCAACTGGTAGATTTGTAAATATGCCACTCGCGCGATGTAATTTACAGTTAATTATGATAAATTTTTTGTGCAACTTCATTCTGGAATCATGAAACACTTTGTCCTCGGGTAGAACTCCGCAGTTCGCCAATGCTCCGCCAGGTGATTTCTACTGGAGTCCCTTACGCAAGATGAGCAGCGCTACACTATCTATACGGTCCAAACCGGCTCCACGATTCACATCGTTATACCAAGCCAAAAATAATTATCTTGCTGAAAGTATGGCCAAGTCATACTTGGCCTCGCGTATTTCATCGAGTTCATGCTGTATTTTTATTATGGTAGGAGTTTTGGCGATGAGTCGTGAATCGATGTATTTACATCCTGAATCACGTAGCCTGTCGAAGAAATGGTTCAGCACAGTGGCTCATGTTCATCTCCCGATCCTTTCTCTACTTATTCCCCTGGTTCTCAAGGCAAGGCTATTCTCCCTAGAACGTCGGCTAGAGTTAACGCTGCCCTGAATAGCAAATAAAAAGTTATCGAGGCATCTACTCTCCCGTACAGGCGGTCAATGATTACACGATGCAATGCACGAATTGTTTTATTTTCCTTTTTTCCGACAACGCCAAAGATTTCAAAAATTCTCATTATTTTGATATTTGACTGAATACGATTCATTCAAATATACTATAAAGTTTTTTAAATACTGTCAGCTTGAACAAATAATGAAGCGAAAAAAAACAATTTAGCAACGATAAAACTTCGTTGAATAGTGTCTGTAATAGCATGAACTCTACCGAATATACGTATACAGTCAAACCTCGGGCACTGACGTCAGCTGTTACTCGGGCACTGCGGAATCTACAGTGGCGCTACAATATAGAACCCCCATGAACAAAAAAATTTATAATTTCAAGGAGTGGAGGGTACCGATATACGTATGATACGAGCCTGGTGCTTTATTCTCATTGGTTAGTAAGAAGGTTAGGTCTTTCGGTCAGTGCCCGAGGCTCCTGTGCTCGAGCTCAGTCAGTGCCCGAGGTCCGACTGTATTGCCATTTTACAGAGCGTGTTAAATGTATAAATCTCGGTATTACGACGGACACTTGAGTGTATACGTGAACGAAAGTTAGCGATAGCGTGCTCCATACACGTAGACGTATCGATTCACCCAGGTTTCGCGAGACATTCAATCCGCTTTTTGGTGCAAACTGCACTGTAGCCTTGCAAACATACTGCAAAACATTTGAGTCAGTTGTGTGTGTGTGCTTCTTCGAGTTCTCTCGCTACATGTATAATGTAACTGAACAGTTTGAGCCGCGGTGATGAGGGAGTGTGCACATATACCCGTTGAAGCATGCACAGTGCTCAGCTATCACACGCAAATGACTCGATGCGGAGTAAAAGAGGAAGAACAAGAGAAAGAAAGGAGGCAAAAGCCGACGTAACCCTTTCTGCGCGCACTATGACCTACATTCCCTTCCAAACGCTTATATATCCGTGTTTCGGAGGCGTCACACATTCTCGGGCCCGCGGTACTTGCTTAAATCCTATCCTGTACGTATTATGCGCGCGCGCGCGCGTGTTTGTGTGTGTGTGTGTTTGCGTGGGAGTCAGCGAGTGTGCGCGTGTGTGTGTATTAGTCGGTAAGCAAGCCGGACAAATCGAGGAGAAAGGCATAGTATACCTTTGACGTTAACGTGTTTATCTATATAAACACACTTTTTTTTACCTACACTGTCAAATATAAATTTACATATATCTAGTTAGAATGTATTAGTAATGAGAACGTCACGACCAAGGTCCTCGGAGGGGGGGGGGGGGGGAGAGAAATCACGCGAATAAAACACTGAATGTGTCGTAGCGATTTGACCTAGACTTTACGTAAAATTATCTGTGTGTGTGTGGGCGCGCATTTTTTGTACATAAAGTAACCTTTGATGTCTTTAATATTCAGCTCTGTTGGACTGGAGTTCTAAAACTTTGGTGCATTTGTATTATAGTGGAATAGATACGTTACATCACTATATATACTTGTGCGTGCGTGCGTGCATGTGTGTGTTATATGTGAGTACAAAATATAAGAAAAATTACCATGAAGTTATGGAAACCCGGAAAGATCGCATCGGTAACTTAATTCAGATCCAAAACTAATAAAAATTATCATATACTGTTTTGCATTTTTTTTTTCCTTTTTATTTAAAGTCACACTTTTACCATTTTATCGTTTATCTCTTTCGTATGCTGCGAAAACCTTAGATGCGATTACGAACAAACAAAAACTTTGGTAAACAAAATGTCGTTTGTATTTACGCGGAACAGGGACAATGCTAAAAATCAATTGAGATCGAGGATGCAACTTTAAGATTATAAAATGTGTTGAAAAAAATTTGTACCAATCGCGTCTCTTCGCTCAACGTTTTCGTTCTAAGGTTTTTAGTAAATGACTTTTTTTCGTGCTATTTCGGATATTCTTTCTCAAAATCCTTCGATGACCGCCGATTTCCATAATCTTACAAGAAATTTTGTAATATACAAATCGCGTTATGTTCATAGGGATGAGGACAATGGTAGCAAGAATCAAATTAAGATCCTTCATTTAAAAATAAAATCTCAAAATACATTCAAGAATTTTTTTCTCAGGCGAAATCTCATATCGTAAAAATTCCCATAAGATTATATCCACGCAAGATCTTATATGGTATTTTATGTGGGAATTTCAAATAGGGATTTGCAATGGGGTTTACAAGCTCCTCTATTTGGTGTCTTGGGGCATGTAACTCTCAACTACTGATGGTATCAGTCTGGCCCACTACTCTATGAGAATAACTTATCGTACGTGAGTACAACTGATTAAAATTAGATCCCCATTTTTTTTTTACGCAATAAAGCGAATCATTAATCCAGGCTTTCAAAGGTGTACGATTTTCGAAACTTCGTCGCGAATCACCAAATCCGAAAAATCGTTTATTTGCGCTGTGGCTGGGACATTGAATCGTTGAGCGGAAAGTAAATTTTCCGGAGACAGGTGTTTTCATTTTTCATGCGGGAAAACCGTCTAAAGGATCGCCTATATGGTTATCAGCAGTTTTCCCATGCAGTCGTGGGAATGCGATACCGTAACGGGGAGTAAGATAGCTGCGGACGCATATCAGGGGAGAAGTGGTCGCAGAAAATAGTCCGAAAAGTGAATTTTACTCGAGGGAAAAGCTTTATAAATTTGAAATAATGAAAGTAGATATATTACACACAGAAATATAAATGTTTGGTTATCGTGTGACTCGTCAAAGCAAAACATCGAAATTTGAGCGGGATTGGCAAAATGGATAGGAATTATCCATGTTTTTTTCTGTGCAGGCAAACATTTTTAAACTGAAAGCTGGCTGGATGTAGATGACTTTAGAGAATATTTTTCCATATGGATCGTCCTAAGAGTTTTCCACCAGTACAACACACAGGCAGCCTGTCAGGTGCCCAAAAGGTACCAGTGTCTTTTTCGACCGCTAGCGCTGCTGTAAAAAGGAATATAATGGCGCCTGCTAGCTAGTGCCCTGGATAATGCCTAAATGGCGTCTGATGAAACAAATTTCACCGCTTTTAAGACGCTTTTTTGTGACGTGAAAGCATCTATATGAACACTTTTGAGGCATCTTCTCGAGATGTTTTAAATACTCTCTAAGAGGTACTTTAACTTTCAATAAGGGATTTTTCAGGTTGCTCTCATAATAAAGAAAATTTTCTTCGATGCGTAAAAATTTCGTCAAATTTTTTACACCTCTAGACTATAAAATGAAACGTTTTACCACACACGTGTCATTGCAGTCGCTTTTAAAACACTTTAACGTGTATTGTTTTTTTTTTTCATCCAATAGTACATTAAAATAACACACGTTAAAGTGTGTTAAAAGTGACTGCCATGCATAAGAAAGGAAATAACTCGTTTGGTAACACACGCTTTATTTAACGGTGTAAGACATCTTATGAGAATCAGCTTCGGAAGATGATTATTGCAAACGCCTTTTAGCCAACTTCAAGGCGGCTTGTTGACTGATTGATAAAGCGTTCAGATAGAAAGATATCGATACGGAAATCCGATGATGCCTTTTGAGGATATTTCTGACAACATTCCTGTCTGGATAAAAAAAATTTCAAATCTTCATACTCATTCTGAACATTGCTCAAGTCTCCTTAAAATTGTGAAAAGTTTCAATGGTTTCCCCATAAAAAATGTCTAGCTAATTATTATTGTATTTTTTGATAAAAAATAATACGATTGTACCTTCGGGAGAATCTTTCTTATCTATACTGCACTGCAAAACCTCTGGTAATTATAACCGCCTTAACCGCTTGACTTTGACTAGTCTCCTGTGGCACATGTCATTCGGGACAATATCCAGTAGAGAAGTCGACTTGTGTACTAATTTTTTTTTTTTTTTATACAACTCGCTGCCCCAGGACTCCTGAAAGCGCTGCTCGTTTCTTATTCAAAAATCGAAAATTTAAAACTTTTTCCTTCATTAACATAGAAACATTACGTATTCTCATGCGGGATATTTTTGCGTCAGGTTGCAAAGTGCACGTGTATGAAAACTCATACATACGTAGATGAAGCCCCCTTGCAAATACAATGTGAATTTTGATTTTCTCATAATAGAAATTTCATATTTATGGATTTATCAAAATCCCTAATACACAGACTTTGCAGTCTTAAAAAAAAGTTCTTCGGGATTAAGCTATTTCCATTTCACAAAATTCTCGAATAGGTGCCAATGTGCAACGTAATTTTCAAACGGAATTTTTTTTTATACTGCCCATTGATTTACAGGAGCGCAGGTACTCGACGCTTATCGATTTTCAACAAGGACTTTACGTGACCCTATTGGAGAGAAATAATGGCAGGAAAAAATTATACTTTTACATCAAGTCCCTCCTTTAAAAGCACGATATCCGTCGATTCGATCGAGCCCGCGGAGGGATTAGCTGACGCGTCACGCCGTCGAAACAAACCGGACAAGTCCAGTTGTATCAGCCGAGTTCAGCGGTAAAAGAGAATCGAGAAACAAACGCCAGAGCGGGAGGCGACAGAAACGACGTTGACGATGTCTCGACTATTGCGCAAATGCACACGATATATAACCACAAAGATCTGAGGGGGAGGCACAGCGGCAAAGGGAGGGTCATTATAGATTTCATCGAGGTTATGCTGAGCTGAAAGTTTTGGTATTTCGCTCGGTCGACCGACGCACCCGCGCCTCTGTCGACCGCAACACCGATGAGTTAGCCAAGCTCATTGTCTCCGGTCTTACAGCTTCGCTTTTTTTTTCCTCCAGAAAAAGTGTTTACTCGTGAGCTGCCTGTTTTTATTTCTACATAACACGTTTTAAATCGAACATTTTGTTGAATTTATATTTTTTGAAAGCTCGTTATTTCATTTTCTTCGATATTCCAAGTTTTAATCATATATTTTTCTCAAGATCGCATTGAATTCTTTTTGCACTAGCTGCATAACCTGAGCGAGAGCTCGTGAATGATCTTGCGCAATCTCTGTTTCTGTTTTTTTTTTTTATCGTCACATATGTTACGTTAGCAATTTATCGTTTTACATTGCTGCTCTTGTGGCTCGAAGCGTTCAAATGGAAGAAGTGATGTGAGGCCTGAAGTTTGCCAATTATAGCGGCTTTCTTTACTATTTGTTCTTGATTCAGAGAGCGTGTGAAAATGATAAGTCCAATGGCGTATGTAGGTCTCAAATATATTATACGAAAATCGTCCAAATGGGCATGCCTTGTATAAGGTATCAAAAAGCCCAATCTAAACGAACTCAAATAGAGTCATCCTGCTCAAATTGGCTATCATTTATACGTGAGTGTTGAAAAATCCAACCCCATTAGTCATCCTTATGAAATTGGCGACCCTTCACACATGGGCATTAAAAATTGCATCCCAAACACAAATTCAGGCACAGGCACCCTTTTCGACCCTTTATACAGGGTCGAAGTCCAATCCGAACAAACCCAGTCATTCTTTTCAAATTAGATACCACCCTTTAGATTCGCAATTCTCGCGGTCCCCTACGCAGTGTGTCGGCCAATACAGGAACTGCTCTTAATATTTGTTTGACAAGCTTGAACATATAAACAATGAACATTACCAGAGTTTCATATTTATTTTTCTCATTTTCGTTGAATTTTGATCCATACAGTTTATGTGCAATGATTCAGAGAGTATGTACGCTGATGTATTATATAATTTCATATGCATTTTTGTTTAAATATCGGCGAGATAATCATAACCAAAGCTCAGAGCTTGATTTGGAATGTCTCTTACAGACTCTGTAAAACACCATGAGAAAGAATCGGAATGAACTATAGGTACAAGGAAGTATATACTTTCAATGGAAGTTATACATGAAATGGTCTGTCAAAACCAGCTCATTTGCAGAACAAGGCTAAGCGTATTTTTTCACACATCTAATAGCCCTTATGTGCCCGGACTTCAGAACTTCTTTACGTTCAATCATTTCGCGAAAATTTTCATTTTCTTTCATGAAATCACATATTTTTGGGCAACGAAGTTAAGGTTGAGACGAGCGAGACATGTTATTCAATGTATTTGACTAGCCGGAGTGACTGGACCACGGAAATGCGGTAACGCCAGCGCCATGATCAACCGGGAGCATCGCGAATATGGCTGTCAGAAAGCCCAGCCTCAGCAGTCATCCGTTTCAAATTGGAAACCCTCTAAGAATGGGTGCCAGAAATACCATCCCAAACAAATACAAACGATCATTATTTATTTCAATGGGCATCCTTAGAATCAAGAGTTCAAAAAGCCCAATCAGAACAAACCCAAACAGAGACATCCTGTTAAAATCGGACACACTTTATACACGGGGCGTCAACTAGTCCAACTCAAACCAACCCAATCATCCTTTTTGAATTAAGGACTTTTTACATAGGGCTGTCGGGAAGCCCAATCCCAACAGTCATCCTTTTCAAATTGGACACCCTATGAACATGGGTGCCAGAAATACTAACCCAAACAAACCCAAACAATAATTCTGTTTCCAAATAGGCGTCTTTTGAATTAAGACGTCAAAAAGCCCGATCTAAACAAACCCTAACAGAGTCATCCTGATAAAATCAGGCATCCTTCATACACGGGGCGTCAACAAGTCCAACTTAAACAAACCCAGTCATCCTTATCAAATTAGGCACCCTTTACATAGGGCTGTCGGAAAACCCAACCCTAACAGTCATCCTTTTTAAACTGGACACCCTATAAACATGGGTGCCAGAAATACCAACGCAAACAAACCCAAACAGAGTCATCCTGTTAAAATCGGACACCTTTCATACAGAGGTGTCAAAAAGTCCAACCCAAACAAACCCAAAACAAGCATCCTATTCAAATTTGATACTCTTTATACAGGGCCCTATATATGCTTCCAATTCTCGCACACGATAGTTGCGGCGAAATATTAATATAATATGGAGAGATGCACCCGGAAAAGGCTCTAGAAACGCTACTTAGGTGCTGTCATCAAGTTTGCGGTAGGGTATATTTTTCGATCCCGTTGGACCTTAAGTATACTATGCATATGTATATAAATGGTTGGTACATATTTCTCAACCGAGTACAATCCTTTCTCGGTCCCTCGGGGGTCTTCTCGTATCTTCTTTTTCCGGTCCACGGAGCGGAAATGATCTCTCTCTCTCTCTCTCTCTCTCTCTCTCTCTCTCTCTCTGCCTCTTTCTTGATGTATACCGGCGACACGGACCGCGAATCTAACGTCTCGTCATTCATCGTCACTGTGCGCGACGACGATATAATGACAGAGTAACAGCGTGAATAAAATACGAAAGTCATCGTCGTCTCTGCGGTTTTCATTCTGTAATGTATATATCTACTAATGTCATCGATAAACGTCAGTCTCCTATCCCCCCCGCCGCTGTCGCAATATGTTCCAATGTATCACGGTATATCAATCATCAAGTATAGATATATATTAACATATGTACATGGATTTTCCGAGTGATGAATTGATGAATAAATATGGAGTCGAGAATCAATTATTGGAGGTAAAATCGTGCGAACGACGATGACGAAAACGACGACGAAGCCGCGCATATTTATGAAACGAGAGCGAGTTCACGGCGCATCAGCTGACGCAGACTGTTCGATCCGGAGCACGCGGAGATTCCCGGCTGTTACTACTTGCGTCGCTCGCTCACGTGATATCCATACTCACTTGTATAATATAGGTATGACTGATTCTTAGGAAAACCGATGGACTTGTGGGCCTCGTGGTGTCAAAATTTTTCATAATTTTTATCAAACTTTCAACCCGACCCATTTTAGGCCATGCAGCATCATTGACTTTTCGTAATTTTTCGAAGGTCGTTTCAAAACATATTTTTATTCAGCCAGTAAGAATAGCAAATAAAATCGGGAAAAATTTTTGGCTTTGGAGGAATGTTTTGACTTTGGGGAATAACTTGAGATAATAAAAATGACTAAGAAAAACTGTTTTTCGTCATGAGGCGTCATGTTCATGGACTCAAACAGTTCATTCGAATCCCTCGCAGCTATATTGCCTACAAGATGAATTTTCCAGAAAGAGGTAAACCGCTTTTTAGGCGTAAAAAAATTAATTAATAATAAAAAAACTTTTTGATATTTATTCTTCTTTTTCGATCGTTAAGTACAGCCTCTTTGCAATCGAAGACCTTACAATATCGCAAGAATCCACGATCAAAGATACTCGTAAAAAAAAAAAAATCTTCCAACTTGCCACAGCGCTTGCACCAAAACTATTGATCTTACCGGAGTTATTATTATTATTATTATTATTATTATTATTATTATTATTATTCATTTTGTGGAAAATATCTTCGTCAATATTAATTATAGTCCGTTTGATCGCAAGATTAACCGGAAACGAGTTCTTCGAGAAAAATACATTTTTCTCGACTCATCTTTCGAAATTTATGGTAAAACCAGGGGAGAAATACTCAAGTACAATCTGACGATAAAGTAAACAGCGTGACGAATATAAAGTGTTTTATTTCAATCCAATGAGCTTAAGAGACATAAATAATATTATTTATAAAAAATTATTTATAAAAGTAAAGAAAAAAAGAAAAATACATTTATCGAGATAAAACATCGCACACGGTTGGTTACTATATGGACTCTCGGTTGTTCTAGCGTCTCGCGCCCGCGCGTCTCCACTCTCTTTGGCGCGCCAGACCATATCACGGTCCGTTTCTACTTCCCCGTCGAGATTCATACCAGACGCCTTTAAAGCTATCTGATGAAACTTTTTTCACCAAGAAATACGCGCTTGTTTTTTTTTTTAACACAGAAGTACCGTTAATTATATTAAAAAAAAAAAATTTCGCTTGAATAAAATTTATTTAAGAATTTGTTCATTGTGCAATTATCGCACAAGTATTTCAACGAAAATTTCACGGTTATTACGAAGTTGAGGAAAACGGGAAAATGACGTTCGAGAAGCCATGACGGACATGCTTATTGGAAAGAGTCTCTGAGTTCTAATTCCTGACCAACGTCGGGATTCAATTATTAAGGTTCATCATTTATTACACGTATATGAACAATTCCACCAAATCCTGTACGCAAATCCGCCTTCAAAATAATCGATATTTTTTTTCATTTGTTCTTTTCATTATTTATGTCTAGAAAATGAGATTTCTCGACCATGAAAGGTCCACCGCTTCAATTGATCGGGCTTCGCGTAATTATACGTTTTCCCTTAGAGATTATCTACTCCAATATGACGTATCTGCAAACGCTTGAAATGAAAATTAAAAACAAAGCTTTTCGTTGGAAATTTTCTTAATTTTCCGAAAATGATCATTTTTTTTCTCTTATGTCATTTTCATAGGGAAAATAAAACAATAAGACTTAAAACGTTAAATTCACCCTGTTCTCCATCTTTTTTTGACAATCTGATTATTTTATTAGAAAATTCAGAAAATTTCCGACGAAAACCGTATTGCAAAATTTTCCGCTCGTTTATCGCCTAGCCATAGTTTTTTTTGTAACATGTAAACGGAAATATCATAGCAAAAAAATGCTCAAAACATTTTTAAAAAAATTAAAAAAAAAAAAAAACTATGGCTAAGCGATGAACCAGCGGAAAATTTTGCGATAGGGTTTTCGTCGGAATTTTTTTGAATTATCCCAAAAAAGAATCAGATTTTCAAAAAAAAAAAGACGGAGAACAGGGTGAAATTAACGTTTTAAGTTTTATTTTTCGATTTTCCCGATAAAAATGACGTGAGAAAAAAATGACCATCATTTTCGGAAAATTCAGAAAATTTCCAACAAAAAGGTATGTTTTTAATTTTCATCTTAACCGTTTTCAGATACGTCAGGTTGGAGTAGAGAATTTCCAAGGGAAACGTATAATTACGCGAAGCCCGATCAATTGAAGCGGTGGGCTTTTCATGGTCGAGAAATCTCGTTTTCTAGACATAAATAATGAAAAGAATAAAGAAAAAAAATATGGATTTGTTTCAAGCCGGATTTGGGTACAGGATTTAGTGAAATTGTCCATATATATATACGCACGTTTCTGGTCGGTGAGATTTTGGAGGAGATTACAAGAAAAATTTATAAATTTCTTTGACGAAACTGTTGTGTAATCGATGTTCCGTCTCATTTCGGTAACACGTTGATAGAAATAATAAAAAAATATATATGTATTTATCGGGTTTATATAAATCGTAGTACTTTTTATACAATACGATTTAATAATCGGTCTAATGATAATTCCAAAATGGATTCAAGTTTTACCTAGTTTAAGCGACAACGCGCCTGGTAAATGAAATTTAACTTTCAATAAAAGACAACAAGAATAAGCTCGAAAGATATTTACTGCTAGGATGTTTCGGACAGATTGCAAGTCAAATTTATATGAATATTTTCGAGATAAATAGAAAGTCCGCCTGGGTGTGTAAATTTTTCGAAGTATTTTTTTTAGTTTTCACTCAAGAATGTCCGAAAAATATTTTCTGACTGAAATACTTCTCAAAAAGTGAGCGACTGCCATTTTTCCGTTTTGCCCTGAAACTTTCACCCAGCTGACTTAATTCGGTTCGTACGTCGAGAAAACTAATCGATTTACGCAAACGGAAAAAATTAATTGATCCAAACGAAACTTGCAACTTGGTCAGATTTTTATTTATACGAAACAAATTTTATTTCATTCAATTAAAATTCATTTCAATAAAATAATATTTTTTTTTTTAGAGTGGATGTAATTGTTACGCGAGTAACTGACAAACAATGAAGTGATGAAAAAAATAAAATAAATAATTATCAAAGAGCCCAAAGGTAATCGAATTGATTTGTGAAAATGCTAGTGCAGTCTGAAATATCGCTCGAGACTAACTCATTCGTGCAATGTCGAATTCCAACAATCTCCCCCGCCCCCTCCCAGTTTCACTTTTTCGGAACAGTTTACGAAATTTCAGCTATAGGGGAGAAAACCGGGGCAAAGTGGGCACGTGAGAAAAAAATTGGATTTTTTTCACATGTTTTTTGTTCTCAAAAATCGTTTTCTTTGAATATTTTTTGTTTCTGATACAACCCAAACACGAATCTGAAACCAAATTTATTATTCTCAAAAGATTTTTAAAAAAAATTTCTTCTGAGAAATGAGACTTTTGAGAAATGAGTCGTTATAAAGCTACACGTGAACAATCGGCTTATTGCGTTTGTTTGCTTCCATTTTTAGCAAATTGCCTTGGTACCCATGTTTATCAATTTCCATTTTCAGCTGAGAAGTGAAACACTAGAAGAGCATTTCTATGAAGAAATGCTATTTCTATATATATTTCTATAATCTTGTGAGGTTAGACCTCACAAGATTAGCAAATCATCATATTTGACGACTCATTTCTCAAAAAACTTTTGAAGAAAAAATATTTTTGAGGAAAATTTTTTTTTTTTTTCTTAAAGAAAGAAAGCTTTTTGAGAAAAAATTAATTTTTCTCAGAAACACAAAAATTCGATTTTTTTTTTTTGATAAAGCAAAATTTTCATTGGGAACTATAATTTTTCGGAGGAAAAACTACTTTCGAAAGAAAAAAATAGATTTTTTTTTTTGCAAATTTTCGGGATATAACCCAAACGACGGTTCTAATATTTTAGATATTTTTACACGCAACAAATCAAATTTTCGCAATTTTCGAACGGCAAATATCGAGGACGGATTATCTGGAGATATTACACTTACGTCACGTGACTAGTGACTATGCAACGTTTTCGTCTGAAACCCGTTAATAGAAAGTATGATAACAATAACAATAATGATAATTAGACCGAGAGTATAAAAGGTCATGAGTCTCCGGTAGATCTCGTCTGTACCACACATTCTGTTTCCATTAGCAGTCACGCTACTCTTTCATTCATCCCTGCCTTTTTATATATAATTAATGTATGTACTCGTTCGTGTGCACAGTGCTCGCTTCAGGTAGGCAAAATCATCACCGTATCACAATCATAGGATTGATTTTATAACAGTGCTACACTTCGAGCCTACGATGGACGATGATACACAACGTCAAATTTTTCTTGAATTAAAAATGCCTATGAGGTATTCCACGAGTTATAGGACGGTTTTTAGCTCGGGGTAGGCGATTTTTACGCCCGTCTAGGTATTTAAATCCTATCTTCTCTATCATCCAAAGAACCTTCAATAGTTACACAAAATATTATCGGCATAGAAAATAACGCGACTGCGACTATACCAAAGCTGTTATTGGACGTAACTTTGACTTTGACGCAATCTTGGATCTAAAATAACGAAGAAAAAATGGCACCATTAAATTTTAAGATAGTTCTACCGTTTTTACTCCTTAAAATTTTTTTGACATTTTCTAGCTGCAATAGTTATAATTTTGCCTAAAGGCGTGTAAAGTTTCAAAGAAACTGACCAGCCCAAATTTGATTTCCAAAGTTGCCGTTGGAATCAGCAACTTTATCATGTATTACCCATACCGAAGCCATGGAAATGTCCTGCTTTGTCCGGTCGATTTTGAATGCATCTTTAGATTTTAACAAAACACCACAAATTGGTACAGTGGCACTACACGGACATTGTGTGAAAATTTCAGAATGATCGACCATCTAATTTTTCGGGTATCATGAGCCAAAGTTACGCACTAATGGCCTTGAGCCGTCCAACTCTCTCTTGTTTCGTGCGTGCCGTTCAAACCTCTAGAACTCCGCCAATTTTTCGAATTTCTTAATAATATATGGAGGGAATATTTTCAAGGCTATAAGCTATATGAAAATGAAAAAACCGAAAAATCGATTTTTTGATCGAAAAAAAAAACGGATCCCCCCCCCCCAACGGGAAACATGTGCCCTTTTTTTAATAATTCACCATTAAATTTCGGGAAAATGATTTTTCACCCAGAAATTAGACAAAAATGGAAAGAATGGATTTTATTTTTTTTGTTCGGACAGAACCCAAATTCAGACTTTATATTCTTCATTGTTTTTTTATAACAGTAGTCTGCGAATATTTGATTGAAATATGGAAAAAATTTTGCGTTGTCATTTTTTTTTGTTTCATTGTACACTAGGACCTCGATATAATGGCCCTCGATTTAACCCTTTGCCGGATCATCGAGAATCCCCACTCAGCAGCCAGGCGCTGAGCGGCGAGAGTGGGGATGGCGCGCTCAGGCCCGTGCGCTCGGTCTTATTCAAAAATTTTAGGCGCTTCCACATAAAAAAGAATGAGCGGGAATAATCGCTTTAATGCAACGCGGCAAATACGGCCCTGACGCGCGGTGGAGTGGGAGCTCCACGCACGCACTAACACACGGCCACAGTCGCACACAGCGCTGTCCCGCGCGCTCATTGGTTGGTCCCTCTCTCCACGCTCACCGATACTTTTCGTGAGCTTGATCCGGCAATGGGTTAATAGACAGTCCCCACCATGTCGCATTTATCGATCGGTTTTTCGCGTGGTGGGAGATGGTGGGGGACGCTTAAAGTCTCCCCGATCAGGCCCGTAGCACGGAGTGCCGATGCGCAGATACAGCATGGACGGACATACGTTACCTCGATTTAACAAGGTGCGATGCGGAGCCGGTCCCGCCACTGGCCGTTAAATCGAGGTTATAGTGTAATGGATTTTTGAAAAATTTTATTCCTTCGAAATACTCTGGTATTAAACATCTACTGGAAAAAATGGTGCTGTGTAAACGGTTGCGGTGAGGGTGGTGAATAATTTAGGTGGCAATAAGAAAATATAGACGATGGAAAGGGTAAATAATGTACCTAATTTTACGTTACTTAAAGTTATACCGTTTTGTTCTATAGTGGAATCAATTGCGCACGGGTATAATAATTTTTGGAATTCTGAGTAGAAATTAGCACTGTTGGGACTTGCGGGTCGTAATCGCAAGCAATACCACTACAAGACGAAGCTTCTAACTAACTAACCAGTTAGTTACTAGCAAAGTTACAAGTTCGCGAATATCTATTTAGTTAGTTGAATAACTCGTTAACTAGCTGTTGAGTGAGTTACTTAATCATCTGAATCAATTAGTAAATCGATTAGTTAACCCATCAGCTAACTTCGTTATTTAGCAAACTAACTGACTTACCGACTAGTCACCTAGTAAGTCAATTGATCAACTGACTATCCTTAACTAAGTAGCTTAGTTGATTAGCTAAGGAGCTTAGTCAGTTACAATAAAGCTAAGTCACTACCTACCTAACTACTAACTGGCTCAGTTAGTTATTTAACTGGCTAACGGGATGGTTAGTCGCTAACCAACTAAGAAATATAAATGCTACTATATACTTATAGTTACCGAGTAACCATCTAACTAACTAAATGTAAAAAGCCTCTGTAACAATGAGCAAAAAGTGACGGTAAAATAAAAATCTCTGACAATAGTTACACGGTGTCGTGCAATTTTTTGACATATTCCAGATAGTTATCGTGCATGGAATAAAATAGATGTGAATTCACACCTTACACCTTCGGTTTATACCATGGCACAGCATTCGGTTAACACAAATTTCATGGATATATATATATATATATACACACACACCGTGGCAGTTCTTCACAGAGTTAAATGTTAAAATTTCTCACGGATTTAAAATTCTCCAGGTAACTTCAACATCGTACAACCGTCACGTCAGTCTACCAACCGCTTAAAGCTCTGCTCATGGTGTACGCCATTTGAGAAGTATGGCAACTCTATCTAGTGCAGTGTTACAATAAAAAATCAATAATCTAAATTTTTTTTCTAAAGTCCACCCTTGCGAAAAACACTACACACATACACACACATAGTATATGAATATAAAGGTGGGTCTGACACCCGCACGCTACGCGCACTCATTCACAACTGATTCGACTGATACATAGCTTCCCCATCGAGCCTGGCTCTCAAACTTGAAATAACAAGTGCCCGATCGATTATCGGCGAAGCATCACGGGTCTCTTTCTCACGCGTACAGCAAACTTTTTGCGCGTCATTTCTTTTTTTTTTTTTTTTTCTTCATCTTCCATCTCCAGGGTTCCCTCTCGTGCTCTTTTCGGTTCTCTCTATCCATCGCTTCTTTGCTTTCGTTTCATCGGGCTTATCCTACACGATGTCAGTGGTCGGTTCTACGTCGTCACGGCAACGGCCTAGATTTAGTTCATGCGGGATCGAGTCGAACCTCGTGCGAAGGGTAAGGAGGTGAATTAAGTCGAACGCGAAAGAACGATCGAGTAGACAATTTGGGGCGTCTCTCTAAACGGTCGGAGAATTCGAGACATTGGTGATGACGATGAGACATATATATATATATATGTTGGAATTATTGCATTGGTAACCGCCCGATTTGTGAATGATGCTTGTAAAAAAAAAAGAAAATAATGAATCAAGAAGACCGGCTATATTAAATGTGTTTTTCTGAGGTTGCCTTTTATCACGCTCTCTAAGCAATGATCTCGCAATCCACAGGGGCTCCTAAAAATTTCCTGAACCGACAATCGTTTCGCTCAATGACGAATTCCCCATGACTCCATGATTCTTGCGCATCAAAGTCATTTTTCGACATTGCTCTCCCTTCATCACCACTCGCCATTGTCCCTGATTCAAGCTGACGCGCTGCTCGATCTTTGTTCTTTTTTATTCTCCTCCTCTGTCTTTGTTCCGCAAGTTTCCGCGCTATATGGCACATGTACCGAGGAAAAAACGCGAGAGCACTGGATTCTCGGTTCGGCTAACACGGAAACACGAGACACGGGTCTCCCACGAACAACGACCTAGCAACTAGCCGGGATATGAAAGAAATTACGCCAAGTCAAGAAAAATATTCGTACGATTGAGAGAGAGAGAGAGAGAGAGAGAAAATTTTTTAATTTTTATTGTTCCAGTTTCATGAATGACTTTCCAGCTCATCATGGTTTTGAAAAATCGTCGCTCGCGATCAATTTCCGGCTCACTGCGCACGAAGACAACGTAAAATTTATGCCCGTCGATGTCTCAGTGGTAACGGAGCTTGAACTCGTTTGAATAAAAACAGCATAGTTCAACTTTTGTTTCACCTGGCGCCGGTATCCTGGCGCGTCACTTTTGCATAGCAGGTGAAAATTAGAGTTCATTGGAGAGCTACTTGAGCAGTGCTGGAGATTTTAAATATTTATCATTACTCAGGTACATTTACAATTTTACTTTAAACTTCGCTACCTAATAACGATGCTACTAGAACGCAAGTTCCCTGAACTTACCCGTGTAGAAAATTGTTGGGGCGTCCCAATTTAAAAAGAGGCCCCTTATGGGCATCAACAGGGCATCCCCTATAGAGGCTTCCTCACTGTTGCCTAACTGGGGCCAAGTCAGGGTTTATTTAGGCATCCAAGTTTATTTTGTTTGGGCTTGCCCAATCTGTGCCAAAGTTGGGCCAAGTCGGGGTTTATTTAGGCATCCAAGTTAATTTTGTTAAGGCTTGCCCAATCTGTGCCAAAGTTGGGCCAAGTCAGGGTTTATTTAGGCATCCAAGTTAATTTTGTTCACGCTTGCCTAATCTGTGCCAAAGTTGGGCCAAGTCGGGGTTTATTTAGACATCCAAGTTAATTTTGTTAAGGCTTGCCCAATCTGTGCCAAAGTTGGGCCAAATCAGGGTTTATTCAGGCATCCAAGTTAATTTTGTTTGGGCTTGCCCAATCTGTGCCAAAGTTGGGCCAAGTCGGGGTTTATTTAGGCATCCAAGTTAATTTTGTTCAGGCTTGCCTAATCTGTGCCAAAGTTGGGCCAAGTTGGGGTTTATTTAGGCATCCAAGTTAATTTTGTTCAGGCTTGCCCAATCTGTGCCAAAGTTGGGCCAAGTCGGGGTTCATTTAGGCATCCAAGTTAATTTTGTTCAGGCTTGCCTAATCTGTGCCAAAGTTGGGCCAAGTCGGGGTTTATTTAGGCATCCAAGTTAATTTTGTTCAGGCTTGCCCAATCTGTGCCAATGTTGGGCCAAGTCGGGGTTCATTTAGGCATCCAAGTTAATTTTGTTCAGGCTTGCCTAATCTGTGCCAAAGTTGGGCCAAGTCGGGGTTTATTTAGGCATCCAAGTTAATTTTGTTCAGGCTTGCCCAATCTGTGCCAATGTTGGGCCAAGTCGGGGTTTATTTAGGCATCCAAGTTAATTTTGTTAAGGCTTGCCCAATCTGTGCCAAAGTTGGGCCAAATCAGGGTTTATTCAGGCATCCAAGTTAATTTTGTTTGGGCTTGCCCAATCTGTGCCAAAGTTGGGCCAAGTCGGGGTTTATTTAGGCATCCAAGTTAATTTTGTTCAGGCTTGCCTAATCTGTGCCAAAGTTGGGCCAAGTTGGGGTTTATTTAGGCATCCAAGTTAATTTTGTTCAGGCTTGCCCAATCTGTGCCAAAGTTGGGCCAAGTCGGGGTTCATTTAGGCATCCAAGTTAATTTTGTTCAGGCTTGCCCAATCTGTGCCAAAGTTGGGCCAAGTCAGGGTTTATTTGGGCATCCAAGTTAATTTTGTTCAGGCTTGCCTAATCTGTGCCAAAGTTGGGCCAAGTCAGGGTTTATTTAGGCATCCATGTTAATTTTGTTAAGGCTTGCCCAATCTGTGCCAAAGTTGGGCCAAGTCAGGGTTTATTTATGCATCCAAGTTAATTTTGTTCAGGCTTGCCCAATCTGTGCCAATGTTGGGCCAAGTCGGGGTTTATTTAGGCATCCAAGTAAAACTCATTTGTTAATTAACAATTAAATATATTTTTTCACTATATATCACCTTTTTACCGAATATCATGCTGGTTCATCCAGCCCGGCGAGACAGCGCTTTTAATTAGAACTCGTAGATTAATGTCATTTTAATACACTAGAGTCATAAGATATGAATGGCGTAGTGGTAGAGTGTCGGTCGTCAGGTAGGTCGTTAGGTAGTTCCCAGTTAAAATCTCAGGTAGGATAGAAATTAATTTCGACGAAATAACGTCCGGACTACGAAGCCGCAAACATTCGTAAAAAAAAAAAATCTCCAGCGCGTTAATTTTTTTTTAAAATGATTATTTAAGGATAGAAAGTGCTGAACTCGCCGATTCGAGGATAGCGGGTTCGAATCCCACTCAGTGACGTTTTTTTTTTTTTGCAAAATTTACAGGATTTTTAAAAATAATGAAATAACAATGCTGAATTTATTCATCGATCATTCCTAATTGCTAATTTATCGATAATAAACTAATAATGGGCCAATTTTGGCTTGTCTCACGTATTTGATTTGGCCCCATATGCGCGGTAAAACTTGGGCCAATTCGGGCGACCAAAATAGGCCCAAGTTTAAAAGCCTGTATGGGGCCAAAATACTTAAGCGGGACAAGCCACTGTTGGCCCAATACAGGTGACCAAACTTGGGCCAATTGTTGAGTCCAACAATGGCCCAATACTGAAGACCAAACTTGGGCCAATTCGGGCGACCAAAATAGGCCCAAGTTTGAAAGCCTGTAAGGGGCCAAATACTTAAGCGGGACAGGCCACCGTTGGCCCAATACAGGTGACCAGACTTGGGCCTAGATAATATCGAGGAAAATTAACTTGGCCCCAGTTAGCGCCCGGAAAAAATTTCTACACGGGTACAGCTCAGGGAAATCGCAACTCTACTAGACATGAACCACGGCTAATAATATCTTTAACCCTATGACATATCTATGAGAGTGAGACTTTCGCGAACATCTCTATTCAAATCTACACTGAGGAAAAAATTTAGTTGGATCCCCAACGCTCATGGACGCTCAAACGAATTTTTAGTTAGGAGAAACAAAAATTTCGATTACCTCCAACATATTTTGGTCGTCTAAAGCGAATTATTGATGCACAAACTAATACTTTGATTGTACCAATTAAAAATATGTTTGAACGTCCGTGAACGCAGGCATTGGGAATCCAACTCAATTTTTTTCTCAGGGTACCGAATAACAACTATCCGGTGATAATGATGGTAAGTTGCCGATAGCCAACTATTATTTGAACGCATATGTTCACCATCGAGCTGTTAGTCGTGGCTCATGCCTGGTAGAGTCGTCTCGTGTGGTAGAGTTTTTATTCTGTAGGCTTGTTCGAGTGGGGGGGTTAATTCTGCTACAGTTATTATCGAGTAATAAAGTTTTAGAGTAAAGTTGAGAGTAAAATTGTAGGTATGCCTGAGAAGTGATAAATACATTAAAAATCTTCACCACTGACTGATTAGCCCGTCACTGATCTCTAATTGGTACTTTCTACGGTGGATCCACATTTACAGGCCCATCCAACATTCAAAATTCAGTCAGTCCAAAGTTGTAATTGTGCCATTGCTCGCGCGGGCTATACATCTGCCTTGTGTCGAACTCGGTAATCTCATAATGAACCGAAAGTCGAAAAACTGGTAAACTGTTTTGAGCAAAGCAGCTGACCTCTGGCTCAAGTCAATGAGAAACTTGAATTGGACACGATCTTGGACTGGACCGGAATTAAACTTTGACGGCCCAAATTTACACAAACTTTTCCTAATTCTTTCACTTTTTTTATTGCAAAATTCGAGTAGGCGGGGGAATTTGTTCGTCTTGACCGATACCGGTGAGGTAATAAGTGTCTGATACTTCCAAGTTTTATTTTTATTGAGTCGAGAAAAGACGTTGCTACTTCTCTTGATTTATATCAGGAGTCACATATGCCCAAGTTATAATTAATAACTTTCTAGTGCTATTCGTATATGCTTTAAATAGGTAAATTTTGCTGCTTTCAGGGGGCCAAACGACGGATCTCGAACTAACATTCCCACTGTCAGAAAATACAACGAAGTTGAAATTGAAAAAAATTCTATTTCATGACTTCCTCCATCAATTCCAAATAGTTAGGAGTGTCAGAAACATTCGTGAATTTAACGAATAGCCCAGTCTCTAATTTCGGATTTTCTGTACACTCTAAAGTTCAATAAATTCGAAGACAGCGGAACATTTAAAATTTCGACTTGGTATACCGCAAGACACGTGCCGAAAAGTTTTAACTTTGTTTCGTTAAATTCTTCAACATAAACCTACTGGCATCCAAGGCCTGATAACAGGCCCTAAAATTGAGCTAAATATATAGTATAGGCTATAAATCTTACAGTAGATTTATTTCCAGATACGTGAAATCTTATCAATCGTGAAATCAATATTACCTGCAAACATTTTTCGATGTATCCGCAGTTTTCTTTTTTTTTTTTCTTTTAATGATCGATAATGTTATCTTCTGGTAACTCTGACAATCTCGAGGGTACTTGATTCAGCAACGCGTATTTCGAAGAGAAGACACGCGAGTGCTTCAGTTCAATCTATCGCGCAGATCAGCAAAATGACGTAAAACAAACATTTATATAAACGTGGTGTAATATTGGAGAGGAACTAGAAGACGGGATATGCCGGTCATCCAGAGTGACGGTGCGTCAGCGATGATAAAAGCGACTTGAGTATGGCAAAGTTATGTAGGTACAGATATGTACAGTTTATCTACACATAGATGATAGTTGGATATTTTTGATCAATCGTTTGGTAGATATACAGGCATTCTGGAAGACCAAGAGCAGTGGACGCAATCGGTGTCGCGGTTTCGGCGATCTTCCAGCAATTAAGGAGATTGGTCACCCAACGCATAATGATAAGAATTCGTTCAAATTTATTAAGGATACTCGCGAATAGGTATAACGACTATGCGCAAAATTTCAAGTCACTCCTCTGCATAGTTTTTCCGTAATTAATTATTGAAATTGTAATCTTATACGTGGGCGACCATAGCTAAATCGTACGTATCTCATGAAATACTTTATAACAACGTTAAAAATAATAAGAATTTAATGAAAATGGATCCAGATAATCCTCACATCTTTGGGAAGAAGTTCGCAAAGAGCGAAATGCTAC
The DNA here is from genome assembly GCA_963564615.1 of Rhorus exstirpatorius. Taxonomy (NCBI): domain Eukaryota; kingdom Metazoa; phylum Arthropoda; class Insecta; order Hymenoptera; family Ichneumonidae; genus Rhorus; species Rhorus exstirpatorius. Next base: position 9,435,094 of record OY751321.1, read on the forward strand.
ATGTGCATAGTTATTAAGAAATTCTAAAAATAAAACAGTTCTCGTTGTGTATTACAATGTTCGCTCGGGAACTTGTGCCGCAGACCTCTCTCTCGCACGCTACCCGCCCGGCAACCCGCGCACAAGCAATCCGTCCCCGATTTTCCCCGTCCCGCACGGAGGTATCCACCCTCCTTAAAGCAGTATTGGCCTCGGCCAATACTGAACGGGATACAGTTTTTCTGAGTTTCTGATGATTATATACAACTGAGACACAATAAAATGTAGCCAACTGTATTGACAAGGTTTACCGCGGTTTCCCAGTATCGTCGTGCAAATGCGATACAGTTGTGCATTAGAAAAGTGTGACTGTGGAAAACAGTTGGCGGATTCTCAAGGATTGAAATGGAAATATAGAAACAAAGGAGGAAGGGACGTGAAAACACCTGGAAAAGGGATTCGATGGAAATGCGGATAAAAAAAAATTCTTGAATTCTATAAATAATCTGAAGAGCCTTGGAAAAATATAGAGCTATCCTTTGGTTCTTCAATTTTTTTATTGAAAATTCGTAACAACCCCTCTTCAAATATTTTCGATCATCGAATTCCAAATTGATGAAATAGCAAACTTATTTATTTCACGGAGCATTCAATAAATTTTCCTAACTTTTTGAAGAACAGCGCAGATATCTTCGAGAGACTCTTTTACATATGGAACCTGATTTGATGTAAGATTTGCAGTGGAACAGTGCCATGCAGTCGAGGATTTTCAAAACGTTAATAACTGTGAACTGTGTATAGTTGAACTGTCTATAGTTGAATGACAAGTGGATCACAAGTGAATGACAAGTGGACAGGTTACGGATCACGTCCATTTCAGGCCTGTTACGCAGTTTCTGATGTGGTAGTGATCCGGCTCCTGATCAGGCACGGCTCAAGAGCCTGACCCAGTCCTGATGTTGCCCCGATTATGGAGCCAAATGAAAAACGCGGGTCAAATCGGCATGATAAATGTTGTTTATTATTAATAAATTAGCAATTAGGAACGAGTTCAAAACTGTTGTTCCTTTATTTTTGAAAACCCTGTAAATTTTGCAAAAAAAAATTGTCATTGACCGGGATTTGAACCCAATATCCTCCAACCGATGAATTCAGCACTTTCAATCCTCAAATAATCATTTTAAAAAAAATTTGGAGATTTAATTTTTTCACGAGTGTTTCCGTTTTCGCAGTCCGGACGTTTTTCCGTAGAAATTAATTTTGAGCCTTCCTGAGATTTTACCTGAGACCTACCTAAAGACCTACCTAACGAATGCTGTTAATTTCGCTGTTAATTTCTTATTATTTTCTTGTATTTATATATTTATTTTTTTCCTCCGACTACCGCCATTATTCGTCTGATCGATATTTATACTTTATCCCCCCGCCTATATACACTCAGTGCACAAGGGGAAAAAGTGAGGACAACTAAACGCCAGCGACCACAGTGGCGAATTTTGGTTCTAATGGCTGTTGACGAGTGTTCAATAAAAATTGGTTGTCATCATCTAGCAAACTGTTTTAAATAAATATGATTGTGCCTTGTGAGCTCTCATTTTCTTTTACCTATGGCTATAATGAATTCGTTATTCATTTAAAAAAAAACTTCGACATATTCACATTGCTTCATTATTTAATTAAAAAAAAAATACGACCCCTCGTTTATTCGCGCTATTGGATGTCATACAATGTGCTATCCGTAAAAAAAAAAAACTGGACAGAAGCGACGCCAGTTGGCTTCGTACACTTAGCGAATCCACCCTCAAGGCTAAAACACTCCATGTGGCTTATCACTTGGCTACTTGGATTAGATATTGTTGCCAACGACGTGAACGATGAGGTAGGCTCGTTGACACTGCACTTCGCGATTGGCAAAAATTACAATTGTCACTGCGATACTTTTAGTTCGCACGAAACTCCTGCGCGTCACTTCGTTCTGTATAATACACGGTACTACATAAGAGCTGGTAGCTCATACGTATTATCATAAAGTGTATATTTATATTTTTATCATTTATCAACGCTCCTTTCGAGCAACCTCAAACGCTCACTATTTTCAAAATTTATTTAAGCTCGAGAGACCAAAGTAAAGGGTGAGTGAGATTTTTGAAATTTTTTTTTAATTCTATTGTTCTCAAGATTGGTCAACTTTCAATTTTGAGAATGTTTTTGCTTTAACTCGTTGTATCTTCGGGATGAAAAAAGCGTGAGAAACATATCGAAAACGTACCTAGTTTCATTTTTTAATGATATCCCGAACGAATATATTTTTAAATCTTCACGAGTAGCGCAAATGTCAGATAAAAAAAATTGTTATTTATCGACACAAAGTTTGACACCCTCAATTTTTCTACATGTTTGGTCTGGATTTCCTGTTATCAGTGTCAAAGCTACAGAAGTTTTGAAAATGACGAGGGTTCACAGTTGTTCGAAGTGAGAGGGCGCATCTCATGTTTGGGGGGGATTTTAATTTTTTGAATCCGCAGAACTGTTGAAAAAAATTCCCACTCTACTTTTCTCAGCTTTCTCGGCCCCTTTGGAATGTTCGAGGGCTTAATGTCAACCTTTATACCTCGAAACTGTCATACTGGTTCTGATTGATGACTCGGTTATCTATGTTATGAAAAAAAATTATATACGTTCGACAGCAGTTGCTGCACTTTCTTGAATACGTAATAAAATATCGAGTTGAATAAAATAAGAGTTATGTTGTGGTGGAGTTGTAATTTAGTAGGCTTGTTCTGGCAACCCAAGTTCTGGTAGAGTTGTTTCGTGGTGGAGTTGTGATTTGGTAGGCTCATTTGGAAAGCCCAAGTTCCAATAGAATTTTTTGGTGGTAGAGTTTTAATTTGGTAGGCTTGTTCAGCGAGCCCAAGTTCTAATAGAGTTTTGAGCTGGTGAACCTGAGTTCTGATAGAATTGTTATTGGGTAGCGAAGTTTCGGATGGTAACCGTGCCCAAGGGCACGTTTACAATTCCGTTTACTGCGGAATACCTGTCTGATACAAGTGGCTCTATCAAACCAGTACACGGTTAAGCGGTCATCCATCCCAGTATAATTTATTTACAGTGCAGCAATACATTCTTTCAAGCCCTTCCGGAAACTAAATTAGTTATTTTAATTATAGCCTGGAGCTAACATTTTTTTAACATGGTACGTTCACCGCCAAGAAAAAGTGAGCTGTATCGTGATCCTTAAATGTGTTATGTGCATGAATTAGCGGAGCCGAGCGATCTTCGATTCTTTCGGATTCATCGTTTGGCCTCTAGGGACAGTGTTGTCGTCACTCGACATAGACAAGAGATTGAATGAAATAGCCGAGCAATCGAGAGACTTTTCCGCGATATTAACTCTAATTGCGGACACGGGGCATGTATAAGATAGAACGGCAGTTAGCGCACAAGCAGCGAATGCAGGATCGTCGTGATGCGCACGATGTAAAAAGAGAAAGAGAGATAGAGAAAGAACGAGTCGTAGAGTCCCATCGACCCAGATCTTCCGCGTACTCTCTGTGACCACATCCATATCAGCAGAGTGCACCGAGATTATCGAGCGATGCTAAATTGGAAATAAGCTGATGTAGGCGCGCGTGCGAGGGCAATTACTAACGGGCAATTACTAACATAGCGAAGCCATGAGCAATGATGAAGAGATCTCAGATGATTGTTTAATGATTTTCATAATTTACTCTTATCATTATAATTGAACGTATTCATTTTATAATATTTCTGACGAGCGTTATATCGTGATTGAATTTTTCCAAGCACATTTTGATTCGATTTTGCACCAAGGAGTCTTTTAGAATTTACATTATATTATTTATTTACATGAAAAATTATTACATTATATATTTTTTATTATTACGTGCGTTCATTCTTGTAAAATGTATTGGATTTATGAGTTCAACTCTTACAATGCATGATAAATATCATTATTATTATTCATTATCATTAAATAAATTGTAAATCCTTAGTATAACCCGTCTGCAAAGGGTAAGGTCGCTGGAAACCTGGCCTTGAAGCTTCTATACGGGATACATCCCAATTATTGAGAAACTAATGAATCGATAAATTGTGATTGTCAAAAAAAAGTTACCGCAATTTAGTATCTATGACCATGCCCACTATAATTATTATTATTACTATTTTCTCCATTATTACCAATGCAATATTGTAATAACAATCAGTTTTGTTATTGGTACTATAAAACATAAGAGGTATGAAAAATATCGATTGCTCAACGTACGTATACGTGGCAGTAACGTACAGAGTGAATTTCCCTGCGAAATTCAAAAAGTCTCATTACTGACCGGACAAGTGCCTTCATCATACACTTATGGAGATTAGTCGCACCCATGTATGAACTTACATATACATCGTATACACGTAAACGGCTAAAAATAAGAATAACGAATTGCACCGCTACTCACGATGGTGATGACGTGGCACGACACTCCCGCAATTTATTGTTTTTTTTTTTTTTTTTTTTTTTTTTTAAATAAAAAAATGCGTGTTTACAAACCGTTTTCATCAATCATCGATACGAAACTGTATCAGATAAATATTGAAAAAATCGATTAAGCTAAAAATGGCAACGATTGTAATGGAGTTGGCGATGCCTGGACAAACGAAAAGAAAACTACGCAAAGAGCTGAAGCTTTGCCCAGTTTGGAAGATCGGATTTCAGATATATCTAACATCAACGCTCTTGCTACACTCGTCCTCGCATACTTATCATCATATGAAATTGTTTTTTCGCGTTAATTTAAATGAATCGTGTTCGAAAGACGCGCCCTCGCGAGCACGACTTTTGGGCGGCGATCGAAATCACGTGAGCACTCATACATATGCACTCATATCGGGCGTTGTCGGCTATCATCGGAGACCACTGAACACGTGAGCCAATCGTAACGTCAAAAACGCGGTAACGAGGCGTGGTCTTAGATATACTTCTTACACAAGGATTATGCAAAAAAAAACTCCTATTTAGGTACAATACGTCCAATGCAGGCAACATAAGAGGTGTTCGATTAAAAAAGGATTATTCTGTTTGGGTTTGTGTGGGTTCAGCTTTTTGGAAATTCTTTGTAACGGGCGTTCAATTTAAAAAGGATAACACTTTTTGGGTTTGTCCGATGTGTGGGCTTTCCGATGGCCCAATATTTAAAGGGTGTCCAAATTGAAAAGGATCACTTTTCGGGCTTGTTTGGGTCGAGAATCGAGAGGCAAGGGCATGACTCCCAAGCCACGCAAGCCCCTAGTATATGTAATAGGACATTTCGTGCCAACTCGATGAAACATAAATCTGGGAAAGTACTGAATAATCTGGGATAGCAGGCATAAAAAGGTTAATTTTTTTATTATTATTATCCCCGAATAAACAAATAAATAAAAATATGTAAACCGTGGATGAAATAAACTCCATAATTGTTGAATATTTCCAAAAGGACTTTTTTTTTAAAATCAGCAACAGGTAGTGGAAAAATGGAGTTTGAGCATGCTCTATGTGTACACTATATACCGAGTAGAAATTTATGTCCGGACCTGATCAGGGTGGTTTGCCTTAACGTCAGATCAGGTTCACATCAAGCTGCTGAATCAGGCCTTGATCAGGTTGATAACGTCACGTCCTATAAGGACCAGATCCAGATATAATTCGGTTACCCTGATCGCGAACAGTTATACAATCTAACTATATATATTAATGTATACAAGAAAAAAAAACTACATAAATGATCGTTAAACGAATTATAAAATTCATTATTTTTGAAAATCCTGTAAATTTTGCAAAAAAAAAAGTCATCGTGTGGGATTTGAACCAGAGACCCTTCAACCAACGAATTCAACACTTTCGAACCATAAGTAATTATGAAAAAAAAAAATGAACGCTGCGGAAATTATTTCTTTTACGAGTGTTTCCGACTTATTAATCCGGACGTTATTTCATCGAAATTATTTTTCATTCTACCTCTACAGGACCGGGAGCCGATATATCGGCTCGAAAGTGGTGTTATCTTTTTTGCCATCCAATGCATTGACATAGACAGGACAGTTGTTCTAGGACTTGAAACTAAAAAGTCGAAGAAAAAAGGCCCGGTCCTGTGAAGGTTAACTAAGACCTACCTAACGACTGGCCACTATCACCTATGCCACCGATTCCTTATGACTTTCTTGCACTTAAATGACATGTTTGTTACATAGGCTAACACATCGGAGAATCTTGAAATGACAGATGAAAATGTGGAGAATCCATAGCCTATACAATATAGATGGCTCAATAGGAATGAGCACAATTTTCACAATTTTAATCCTCTGAATGCCAAAAGGGTGTAACTCCCCTAAAAAAATGAACGCCTATATAAACATGTGTAAACGACTGACACATGTCGTAATTACTATGGCATTTCGAAACAAATACAATAAAATAGAGTTTGAAAACATTTTTTTCGAAAGACCAAAGTATGTAACGCTATATACGTGAATGATCACAAGATTTTTCTAGATGCAGATACGCTCCTTATGAGTGAGGCAGTGATATTTGATGAATTTCTCAGTTCGATCGAATCTTCAATGCCAAAAGAGCGTAAGCGACTAATTTTTTTAAAGAAGAGATACGCCTTATCGGCAGTAAGGTTCAACAGATTGCTAATTTCAATCGAATTGTTACTGCCATAATGGCGTATAAGCGCCGTTATAGTTACGCCCTTTTGGCAGCGTTTCTACTTCCAAATACCCTGCGGTGTAGCGTTTACGCCTTTTTGGAAGTAGTCAACTTTTTGGCACTACGACCCTTCAATATGAATAAATAAATAAATACACAATGACATATGCATACAATTAAAATGTAAAAAATATATTCATATTTAAAATAAAATATAAAATATATTATATAATTTTTATAAAAACAATCAAATATAGTCATAATAAAATAGTGATTAATTAATAATAATATTATTATTATTAATATTGGTAATTATGAGGAATTAATAATAGGTATTAGCCAGTAATTTAATTAAATTTATATACCGATATGGGGACACCTGCCTTGCCCTGTCGGGCTTAAGGTAGTACCTCCACAGGATAGTTAAATGAGGAAATGGTCGAAATTTGGCATACAGGTTATTTAATATGTTATCCGAACATCTGCGCAATTTAAATAAGCTTGACCATCCCGAACCCGAGATATTTACACTCAAAGTTGGCTTGATTTACACGTAAGATATGCGCCATGTATGCGCAATAGTTAGTTATTAATTCTACCGTCAAAACTAAAATTAAGAAATTTATGAAAAACGGGGAGAAGCTAGAGAGGGATGTCACGAGTAATGTGAAAAAAATTCAGGAAGATTTACCATTTAGTTTTTGAGATATTGTAAGTGAAAGAGGTACGCGCGAGCCTGTGAGCAGTCCGACTCTGTGTTGTTTCATGCGTGCCCGCTCACCACGCTTCACCTTGCCAATGTTTCCGGCTTATTCCCCGCCGCCGGTCGCGGAGGTACTACCTTAAGGCTCCTTCATACACTGGGCGCATAGTTTTTCTGCTCATTTACGGAACTATTAGTTTCTATTGATTTCGCAACCTCTTCGATACCGGCCCAGTGTATTTGGGAGAACCTACAATTTTAGGTGGGTTTCAAACCACCGAGCGCGCAGAAAAAGCATTTGGAAAAATCCATTGGTGCCGGCCGCGGGATTCGAACCCTGGCCACCTGCGTGGCAGTCCAGAGTTGGACCAACTGGGCTACTGCTCGCTCATTAAATTTATATATTATGTTCTTTATTTCTTCAACTTTATATTAAATGAGAAAAATGAATAGCCTTGTCGGCTCCTACTCCAGCTCGGATGCAAGAAGTTTCAGGCTATCCACACAAGATCAAAGTTTTTTTATTTCATCTAACATGCGTTGGCAGGATCTCATCCGTGCATAATGTAAATAATGTAAGGCCCTATGACACACGACATACCAAAATATGATCCGCCCTTTATCCGGACGTATAAGGATCATCGATGTGGTTTTTATCAGGGATACCTGAAAAAATCTCAATGGTGTCAGCCTGATAAGGTGAATATCAGGTCAGCCTTAAAGGAAGTAGCCTGATATGAGCCTGATGAGGGCCACATCAGGTGTGCTCCCATAAGACATGCCTTACGTAAACCTGATCCGTGCCGGATGCGTCATCAAGCAGGTCCTATCAAATTTATGCTCGGGCTCCCGACCAAAAGTTTATCCGATTAGTATTTCAACACTTCACCATGTGATAAAAATTTTTTTAATCAACGATATTGAAGATGCGTGAAACATTGATTTTGAATAATAATAATAAAAATGCCAAAAATTTACTAAAAAATCGTGTAAAAAAAATCTTCAAAAAAGCATCAGTAACATTTCTTTCTTGTCATATATAACGGATTTATTTATGTTTTTGAATACTCGTGAATTTTTCCAAAATTTTCTCTCTTTTTTGATTTTTTATTTTGAGAAGTGGATGGACAGTCTTAACTTTCAGATATTTTTTCATATAGAAACGTACACTGGAAAAGTTTCCGGGCCATTGAATGAACATTTCATACGTACACAGCCTTTAAAAAATTCGAAAAGAAGAGTTTCAAAAAAAAAGGTCACTTTCTAAACCAATGCATACCAATATTTAAAAAATCAATAAATTCATTTGATCCAAGAAGAAAAAAAAATATCTGACGATTTTATTAACAACTTTTTGTTTCGGCCAATTTTTTAATAACTTTTCAGCATTATTATTGTTATTCAAAATTTAAGTTTTTCGAACCTCCCAAATGCTCGATCTTATTTTTAAATTTTTATTCCATTGCGAAGTGCTTAAAATTCTCACCATATCTCACATTTGGCTTGAAATGTATACGTGAAGCATCCTTAAGAAAATTTGGGCGTTTTTTTTAGTGTTTCAGCAATAGTATGAAAAAGCGTGGACCAAATCGCAGAGGGTTAGACGTTGATTTGGGTTTGCACTGGGTTCTTCCCATATGTGTGTATAATAAAAAAAGAATGGAGGAAAAAAAGCGCATGATATAATATGATGTATATACATATGTCTCAGTGAAGAGTTAACGAACGTGCAGGAAAACGAGGCACGAGCACGTAGCACACTTGGATCGTCTCAAATGGTTGTCTCTCGTTTCGGATAAGCGACCAGGTATTTCTTATTCGTCCGCTGTTATGACAAATAATAGACAGGCAAAGAGAGAGAGAGAGAGAGAGAGAGAGAAAGAGAGAGAGAGAGAGAGAGAGAGAGAGAGAGAGAGAGAGAGAGAGAGAGAGAGAGAGAGAGAGAGAGAGAGAGAGGGAGAGAGAGAGAGAGGTTGCACTGGCACGAGTCACGCACGTTCTCGTGACAGAGATATCCAAAGAGATTTTGCAAAAAGAGTTATATTTACGTATAATATGGCTCGGAGAGACGAAATGTATAATACTCCACTTTTCTGTCACCGTAATAATCTACCTCTATATATTACTGGATGTTACTACGGTGCTCGTGTATGAGACAAAAGTCGTGACTGGCAAAGTCGGAAACGGAACGTGGGAGGTATTACGAGGGAGGTCGAAAAGGTTCCTGCTCCGAGAGTCATATACTATTAGTCACTGTATATGTTGAGTTTAGTAGAACGTAAAAACCCGTTGCCGATACAGTAAAGCCTCACGACGACCAATCGCGAATCTGTTACGTGCTAGGAAAATAAAAAAAGAATTACCAGGGCATTCCCTAAATTGCTATTCAGAACGCTCAAATTCCTCCATACAGTAACGCGGTTGCTTCGGTGATATACCAATAGGACACAGTTTGCTATTGCGAGAAGCGCCCCGGCCCTGCGCCACCTAGCGCCGATTTCGCAAACTATGTGGCCCAATTTCGTTTAGTCGTTCATGCAGGATCAATTGATCGATAAGGCAGTATTTTATTTGTCAATACACTTTTAATTATAGCCGAACAAGTAACCATAAGTTGCTCTCATAGTAAATCAGTAAGAATTTATGACTACTCTCCGGTGGTCCGAAAGTACGGGCGACCTTACGTGATTAGCGATTTCACATCTATTTTAACACTCGACAGACTACTCCACTTAAAATACCGTAAGAAATATACGAACATGAGGGATTTTCTGGGAATGGCACGAGCCCATGTGATGGTCCTGTTAATACTGTTCTAAGGCACCCCTACGAGGAGGTGGCTCATCTATCCTCTACCATTCATAAATATTTCCGTACCCGTACAAATCCCTTCCAAAATTGGCGATTGTTTTAAAATTGAAAATAAATCATATTTCTGCAAACAGTCGTCGTCATGACGACAATATAAATAAATCACATATTGTCAAGGCGATCGTACGTGTTAACATAAATACAATACAAGTAGTTGAGGCGACATCTATATAATTATCTTATAAAACACAAATAATTTCACGTTTTATATAAGAAAAATCCAAATGTGATAATATATGTTCATTTTTAGCACGACGTATTCAACAATTTATTGAGCTACCTACGTAACGAGAGAGGGTGTTGGTGGGTAGGAAGGGGAATAATCGTAATAATAAAAAAAAATGGATCACCCTGAACATTATTGTGAACCGGGGAGTTGACGGAATCGGGGTTAATTGGCAAGATAGAAGCTGGAGGATTGGTCTGATGACGGAATCGATGTTCTCCGGTATGTCATGCATAGCTGTTTCACTATAGCGTAATTCCTATGTAAGGGGAAAGCCCCGACGTTGTACCTCGAGTCGCGAGAGTTGCATATCGATCGCTCAAATAACAGTTACTCCTAACTCCAGGGCTTTGCGCGCTGAATCGCTCGGGCAAAAGTGGGCGAGAGCACAAATCGCAAACTCAAGCTCGATCGCGTCCAAATGTCTATTACTCATGTAAATATATATTTATACATGTGTGTGTGTGTGTGTGTGTGTGTGTGTGTGTGTGTGTGTGTGTGTGTGTGTGTGTGTGTGTGTGTGCGTGCGTGTGTGCGCGCGCGCGCGCGCGTGTGTGTGTGTGTGTCCTTATCGAGACTATGAGGGCGACCAAGCGACAATCCATACCTGGAACATATATGAGGTTCTCGAGCCCAACTTTTCGATATTACCGCTATACCCCCGAGCTCTCCCGATGATCGTTTAATTCGTGGCACGCACGACGAGCCAACGATCGAATGAAAAAAAAAAAAAAAAAAAAAACAAGAACAAGACCCGATTTCACACAGAGGAACAGTGTGGGCTCTTTTGCGTCACGTTTCAAATAGCCGAGAGCTCAAGTACCACTTAATCTCTCTTATCGAATAACACACGTATCGACTGCTGGCTAACAAAAGGGCCTAACCCAGACTTTCTACGAATTTTTTTACCATCCCGTATTGCCGTTAAAAAAGAATACTAATTCGGTAAAAAAAAAAACTATGTATATACTGGTAGATCATCACTGGGACAAGGAGTCCATAAAATCAAGAACTATGTCCCTGTCGAAGATCCGCAACGCGAGAGTATATCATTGCCACGTGAGTTGGGCCCTTTTTGGTCAGTATATTTTCATCTCCATCTGCATACAGCTCCTGTAAAAAAATCCCCGTCATACTGCGACTCTGCCAAATAGGAAAGCGCATTGAACCCTAACCACATGACACCCAGAACCATTCATGTACATACATATATTCCTTTTTTTAATTGCCCTTCGGGAAATTTGCTCTCTCCAAGTGTTTTCGATACTCAAGTTGAAATTTTGCGCCTATTTTAATACTCTGAGACTCCAACCTCTTTAGATTCCAGCTTCACCGCAAACTTCTATTTTGAACATCCACGTCTATAGTCGAGTCCATAGTCGAAATTAAGCACCAAACTTAGTAATCGTAGCGTACAGATGAACTTCTTGTAACAATGCTAAAGCTTAAACTTTCATTTTGAACCTACAAGTCCCCTGGGACCACAATTTAGCATCCACTTTAATGCTCATAAAGTCGGATGTAAAGTCAAAATTGAGGGCCTACGTTGATCCTCGTAGTGCCTAGATAAACCTCTCGATAGTGTTCGACCTCGAGATCCCATTTTCAAACTGGAAGTTCTCCAGAATTATAATAAGTACACATGTTATGATAATTATGACACCAGTGTAGGTAATATATCTCGAAACGCCTTTAACAGTGTAGCCTCTGTTACTTTTGAAATGAGGGTTCCCCGGAAATGACTTCTAAGCGTAAACGGATAAATCTTTCCAAATATTTCTGTTTATTCAGAAACGTAATTTCTCTTTAAAGCTACAGGCAGAACTGAAAATTTTCCAGTATTGTTACATTTTACAATAACTTTTAGAATGAAAGTATCTTTGCATTGCATCACTTTCATTGCGTCATTGGTGGGTGTGGAGGGTTTTTATGAGGTTCTCGTAAGATTCTCATTTGACTCTGAACGCAGCTGCGGTCGAGTGTGGCAAGGGTCTTGCGAGGTTTTCGTGAGATCCTCATTTGACCCTAAAAGGATTCCCACTTCTATGCAGAGTGAACCTCTCATGACCCTCAAGAACCTCCCAGCTGTAGGAGCTGGAGGTTTAAAGAAGGCACTAAATTTCCAATCGGGTAAAGTTGTTTCTGGTTGTCTGGGACCATCGATAAGGAGAATCTTATATTTATAGTTGGAGCACACCACATCGGTCAATTGTACCAGCTAAATATCATTTGGACCGATATGATGGCGAGCCCGAAGGACGCGGGGTCAGGGGAGCCTCGTAAAACTCGTCATAAATATTCATCATTCCCTCCACAAAAAAAAAGGTTTCTCATCAACATAAATTGTTTATCTATCCTCTTGTTTGTGACGAACCTGAGAGGTAGGATTTGGCGCAGGTGATATAGCCGCACATACGGCCGATTTTTGTCCACAGGGTCTTGAGAATCTCCGAGCTGTACATCTGGCCCCTGTCACCAGTTGCGTTGGAAATTTCCGGATTTTTCATTTGTACACAGCGTTGATTCACCCAACAAAAACGTGAAATATCTACTTATACATAACTGATTGCTATTTTTTACACACGCACAAACAACATATACACACACACACACACACACACACACACACACACACACACATACATACGAATCTTTTGCACTATGCACACGGATGTTCCACGCGAGCTCTCGTCACGCTGCCGTGATTAGGGGACAATAAAACAAAATCACATGGAAGGAAAAAGAAAAAAAAATAGAAAGCACGAGCAGCACGAGTTCGATGTCTCCTGCTGAGACTGACGTGTCTATGACTATGAAATCTTTTGTAGTACAAGGCAGGTGTAATTCGGAGCTCATTCGTGGCTCCTCAGCAGTCCAGAAGAATACGAATTATATATACATATGTACGCATAATATAAGGTTTATACTCGTTTAAATCCAGTAGTACAGTATCGTGGATATAACGCGAACTCGCGACCAGACCACGGAACGGTGAATCTACTAAGCACGAAGTGGAGATTCCCGGTCCCAGTTCATATAATATATATATATATATATTATATTATACAAGGCGAAACACACCGGTATGTGTCCTCGATGCTCTCGAATGAGCGAGATGCCTCTCTATTTTCTTTCCTCCTTTTTTTTTCTTCACTCCAATCGCGTGTCTCGCTCTTCGAACATAACGTAAACTCTCATCTAATCCAAGTGTCGCGTGATAACGTTTTATCCACGATATATCGTGACGAAGGAAAGAGCCAGATCTCGGCGAAACATCGAGATTCAGTTGCCACTTCGATATCTCGCATCGCGAAACAAGGTAAAAAAACAAAGCAAAAAAAAAGTGTAACAATAGTGCGGGGAGAAGATCAAAGAATTGGGCTCGACGCAAGAGTCTCTAATCACGAGAAATTTAAACGTCTTATTCTGCCTTTCTTTTTTTTTTTTAATTCTTTTTTATCTTTCTCGGAGCCCGAATTGTACGAGGATCACTGGCACTCGAAGAAATTACAGATTTTCGTGTGTTCTTGAATTCTCCTGTTTCACATATAATTCGGCACCATCCGTATAATGAACACGGTGTATTATAAACGCGTGTATATATATTCCGACGTAATCACTGCTGTAAATCCAGTTCTGCTGGTTTTACGATCGTTTCCGATTCGGTTCTTTTTCGTGTCATTTTTTTGTTTCTTTTTTTTCTTATCCTTTTTCACGTTATACCAGTCGTGGTGATAATAATTCGTGAGTCGCTGAGACGTTAAATACGAGCGAACGAAGCCCGATAAACAATCTGTGGAAGAGACCGATGTTACAGTATTGGCCGATCCCGCGTGTGTCCGAGCGTGACTGACTAACTCGCGACTGACAGGGGGACCGCGATCGGGCACAAACGGGCAAGAACGACAGCCACTTCGAGGGACGAGGATACTTGCTGGTGGACTGCGTGTGACGCAACCCATGTCATTCCACGCAATGAATATATATATATATACGTATAATATACATTAAATTTTTATTTACATACTTATCATATATATACAGATATATGTATATGCATGCATATACACACAAGTATGTGACAGGGTATTTTCGAGGACACTCAAGAACTTGCTAGATAGTATTAAAGTTCCCAGCATAACAAGAAAACTGCCTGCGTAGGACATTTTTTTCCTTAACTAGGGTTAAACCGAACCTCGACCTTGGACGTGGGCTTAAATTGGAAGCTGGGACGAGCTTAAGCTTAGACTCACGTTCGAAATTGTTCCGTTCTTATTGCAAGTTCGTATTCAAGTTTCAAACTGTATCTGAATTCACGTGCCAAGCGAAGGTCAAGTCAGAGTCGCAATTCAAGTCCGAACTTGATTTCAAAAAGTTTGAGTTTTGCGAAATTCAAGAGCATTTGGACTTAACTGAGGGATCCTAAGCTTAACTTCTTCACTGGCAAGGACGCATATAGCCGTCCTAAACTGAAGAGGACATTTCTGGCAAGGACGCATATATATGCGTCCAGTGTCATAAACGAGGATTCAGGATGATTCTGGTGGGTGAACGACCGTTTACAGGGAATCTTTGGGTCGCTGAACACGAATCTGGTGTGAAATTTTCAAAATTCCTAATGACCGATCCAATATGGCTGACCGAAAATTTTGGAAAATCTGAAAATTCGGCGAATTTAGACGAAATTGATGTTCAGGGGTTTTTTGACTCGCTAAACACGAATTTTGTGTCAAAATTTGAAAATTCAAAATGGCTGATCCGATATGGCAACCATAATTTTGAAAAATCTTAAAATCTGGCGAATCATTATGAATTAATTTTGGTACTTGAGGGTTGTTTCGGTATTCATGGGTGGTTTTGAGCAAGTGTAAAATTATGACAAAGCGTTATTTGTGAGCTCGTTCTCCGACTTTTTTTCACTGCCAGAAATGTCTACCTAGGTCTCAAAATCGTCTGCTAGTGAAGAGGTTAAGCAACAAGATTTAGGACAAGCTAAAATTTAAATTGGAACTTCAGTGACAACTTTTTCCAACCACAACACGAAAACAATTCTCAACTAAGTCTCAAATTATAACTTTATTTTGAACTTAAAATAAGATTTTATTACGGAATTGAGTTCGAAATTAAATTTGTGCCAAAGTTCGAAACTTGAATGTTCAAATGGAGAATCACGTTTCAACTCAAGTCTAAACTTAAGTTCGTCTGAATCTGGGACGCGGTTTGAGCCCTTCAATAAAGTACAAGTAACAGCAGGAAATGAAACTCGACCTCACTCATAGAATCAACTCTGAACCAAGTTTCAACTCAAGTCGTAACCTGAATGCAAAATAATTTAAGCTGAGTTCGACCTTAGATTCAAACTAAAGTACTCGAGTACAGGCTCAGGTTGGAACTTAATCCAAAATACTAAAAATTATATATACGATCATGTTCAAACTTGGCTTTCTCACGGTCTCAGTTTTAAGTTCAGTTAAAACCTATACACTTGATCAAGTTGTGACTCAAGCTCAAACCCAAATTCATTCTGAACCTAAATTAAGAAGAAAATTCGAATTCAAGCTTTAAGTCGAGTTTTGCTGACGACACTCGATTCGACTCTCAAATTTTATTTGACGTAAGCTTGAACCAAAAGTTCTTCGACGTAATCCAGCAGCGTAGGCAATATATTTACGGTTGCCAGTGGTTTTGGGGCAAGATAGCCTAAAACTTACATGCATGGAGAGTCTCTAATCCTACTTCTAACTAGAGACGCACGTTATGTTGTATAAAATATTTTTATTGTATTTACTCGACGTCGAAACGCTACCATTTCTCTTGATATATACGTAAAACCAGTATTTCAGTGAAATTTCCCAGCTTCGAAATATTATTTCAGTGGCATGTGGCATTAAAAACATAATCATCGATTTCATCATCGTTACATAAAATTCATACGAATGGTGTTAAAACGTAAAATAAATAAAATTATAAAAAGAAAATAAAACAAATCTACTCACTCGGAAAAAATAATTATTTTTTAAATAACCGAATTATTCGGAAAAAATTAAATTATTTCAAAATATCGAATTATTCAAAAAATTCGATTCTAAATTCGAATAGAATGCTAGTATTCGATTCGACTTGATCATTATTCGCACACCCCTAGTATAAGCTCAAGGACAGCATAATATATCGTGATACGTATCTTTAAATCCGTGAAATAGGAAGGGAAATAATTCTGATCGCGGCCTTGATCGGGGCCCGTCAAGCCCCCATCCACTTTTGTAGCGTATCAGTGATCGTAGTACGTAATCGTGATCGTCATCATCGTCCTCGAGGCAATATCTATACAAGCTCTCATCTCGTACGATGACGACAGTCTGCCTGGATTTTGTCATTATAGTTGTATATTGTCGTCGCTGATCTTACGATTAAAAATAAAATTGAAAAAGAAAACATACTTAGACCGCGACGTTTTCATGCCCACGCCTCATTTAATTCATAGCAGGAAAAGCAATGTACGATCGAGAGCTCCTTCTCTTTCTCTTTTTCTTGTCTCGCGATAAGCAGGTACGAAAGTTCTGTAATGGCCAGTTAATAAAAGTTCTGTTCCCATGCAAATGTATAATATGTATGCCCTGTCTGCGTTTCTGACCTCGCTACGTAACCGCGCAGTGGAGTGAAAATGAAATGTGTTATTGAAAGGATTAATATAATTTATATACGTATAGTATCTATACTAGAGTTTTGTTAGGTGCGAGCGCTAAGCATCCTCGCTTCCGAGCCAAACAGTGATCCTTTGAAAACCGGACACCCCTCGTGTAGGGTTATCAACAATCTTAACCCAACCGGAGTAATCCTTTTCAAATCGGATACCCGTTGTATACGGGCATTAAAAAGCCAAGCCGAGACAGAATCATCCTTTTTATATTGGACACCCCTTGTATAGGGGCGTCAGATAGGTCAACTCAAACAAACTCAGGATCATCCCTTTCAAATTGAACATCCCTCGGTATGAAAAGCCCAATCCGAAAAAAACCCAAACAGAGCTTTTTAAATTATAAACTTCTCGTGCATGTGCGTTAACAGTCTAACCCAAACAAACCGAAACAGAGATGTCTTTTTAAAATTGGACATACCTTGTACAGCAACGTTGAAAGAATAAACCCAAACAGTCTTCCTTTTTAGATTGAACATCATATCGATGGTTAAATTCCATAGGGGCGTATAAGCTATGCTTATCCACAACCGATACGCTCCGTTAGCATTCATTAGTCCATCGATATATGTGTGCGGATATCAAAAGCCCAATCCAAACAAACCCAAACAGTTATCCTTTTCAAATTGGATACCCCTCACATAGGACTGTAATTCTTGTACACGGCAGCGCTAGTGGCCAACTATCTATAATAATATACCGAGAGATATTTCAAGGCATCGGATACTTTGTTAATGGCTCATCGAGCCCTAGAGAACTGCGGACCCCTTAACTATTCCTTATTTTCATGATTCAGAGTTTTTTAAAGCGATGATCAAGATCGTCGCGTCGTCAAACTATCGCCCTGCGATTCAATTCGATAGAACTAGACTCGTGCATGATGACGGAGAAAGTTAAGGAAAATCGTAAGCTGCAACAATCTAATCTCACTTTTAGTTTGGTCAACTACTTTCTCCGTTATTATGATGAATTTTGTCGTTTACATGCCTTGAAGCTTAGACGACAACAGTGCAGAGCGACAATAACGTGACCACTTTCCCTCAAGACTTTAATTAAACGTTGTTTTACTTTAAAAAAAAAAAAGGTCACTTATAGCAGAAATACATGAAATCGCGATTTAGTGGCCGCTATACGCCTCAGCTATTCCGATAATTGTACAAATTCGTGAGATGAATTTCGATCCTGATCATAAAGTAAGATAATCGAGAAGCAGGGCTTTTGTTATTGGAACTATACAAATATTAAAAAAAAATACAAAAAAAATATTCGTAACCACAACTTTATTATAATTCAACGCGCTACGTAACATCTTAAAATTCCGACTATATCAGCGGATAAAAATCGAAATTACGAAGCGTTGATCATATAATAACTTTTTTTAGAATTAAAAAAATTTTAACGAGAGCAATTCCATAAGTATCGTAGTCTAAAACTCTTCTAACTAATGTACCTGTAATATTGTCAATCCCTGGACCTCTTCCAATTGACATTTTTTGTAGAACGCATAAAGCCCTCGTGGTTGAGTGTCTCGAGGTTACAATGCTAATAATTTTAATGATCGTTCTAATTAAACTTTATCCTCTCGGCAGTTTGTGCGAGTTTATATTATAAAATACTGCACTGCATATCTTTATATCTGTGGGAATTTCGTTCTGTGATATGTGTACGCTGTTGGCAATACCTGCTGCGAGTGTGTCCTCCATTCGGAAGCGTGGGAGAAAAAGATACAATTATATGTGGTATGTGAGCCTAAGAAATGTACGGAATAGTGTGTTGTATGGATGTACATTCATCGAGGTATGTCAGACGCGAGCAGAGACATGTCTTTTGTGAAAAAAAAAAAAACAAATGTATTTCACGTAACGGGAATAATCAGCACGGTTGGCGATAATGTAGTTCATAAATGTTATGCGCAGAGCGATTAGAAAAAAGACAAAGTGATAAACTTGACAACTCCAAACAAAACCTCAAGTCGTTAATTTTTCCAAAAAATCATTAAGGATGTTCCTCTGTTTGTTTGCGGGACGAGTCGTCCGAGGGGGGTCCCTATGCTTATACACAGGCAGGGCTTAGTGGTGCCAACGTCAAATCCTCACTCATCTCGACCAGTTAATTTTTTTTTTCGAAATCAGAATTAGAACTGTCAGGTTTCGTTTCAATGCTATTCGATAGTAAGTGGCATTAATAACAACGTATAAAAATTATAGTAATATGCTCCGGTAAGTTTTTGAAATATTAACGTTTATGTTAAAAAAAAATTAAAAATTCACGTTTTCCCAGCTTCAACTCCAAACGCTGTCCGAACTATTCAAGATAGAGAAAATTGCCCAATAACAATTTTGTAGAAAATTAAATTTTCTATAAAAAAGTCCGCGACGGTATACATAAAAAGTCAGTAGCGGATAAGTGAGAGGTGTCCGAAGTGGCGTGACGATGAAGTGTGATTTTTGTGAAATCGCAGAATAGCAGACCCATGACATGTTAAATTACATATCACCACGTCAGCATTGAATTAAAAATGCATAAAAATTCATACATTAACTGGGCACAACGAGAAAACCATTACCGCCCAAAAAACTTTATTTATAACTAAATTCAAATAAAGCCACCTACTTAAAATGGTTTTTTTAAAATTATTTTTAAAACTTTGGACGCCTCCCACGCCTCAATAATTAACTTTAGATATATGCCGTCGCGGACTTTTTTTTAGAGAATTTAGTTACCTATAAAATGATTTATGAGAAATTTTCCTCTATTATGTATAGTTTGAGCAGCGTTTAGAGTTGAAGCACAAAAAGAGCGAAATTTTCATTGTTTCTATTTTTCCCTTGCCAAAATGTATAGAGGGATAATAACGCACATTTTATAAGTTATTATTTATGCCATATACTATGAAAAGACGCTAAAAAAATTCCAGGATTTTATTCTGAAAAAAAAAGCCTGATTCGACAAGTTGAGTTCGGCAACATTGTCCGTCGCGTCTAAAATCGACTAAAATCGTCGCGTCTAAAATCTAGTGGAGTTTATAACGTTTTTTTTGTTACATTCGTTTTCCGGACTGGGTTTCCATTTTCGTATCTCGATCCGACAGGATACGAGAGGCCTATAGCGCAAAACCTTAAATGGATTCAAATCAACTGTTTATTTTTCGGAAATTACTTTATAGGCATTGTTTTATCATTATATAGTAGTCTGTTTAATCTTTAACAACAAAATAGGAAAAAAAAAATCCTATCTCCGGGGCTTGTATCCTCTGACCAACCTTTATCCGCGCATCAAACTTAAACCAAACAACATAAATATATACATCGTATGAAGATTACTTTTTTTAATTTTTGGTTTATTTTTTGTTTGCTGATGCTTCAATAATGATTCCGGTCTCGACGAAAACTCGTATATTTGCCTCGCCAACAAGACCATCACCACTGACGCCCTACAATTCGGCGTCACCACTGATGCCCCACAGTCCTTGATTAAGTTTTTTTTTTCCATCAGGCTTGTCATTTTCGAGGTATTTCCCTAGCAGCGATTCTCAAATCGCGAGTTTTATAAAAATAATATCACAAACGTCGAGCTAAATGTATAAATTTCGTCCTCGCAAAGCCACCTCGGGAAAAGGGATCGCTGGAAGTTGAGTCTATAAAAGGTTGCTGGATTAGCACAATGAGCTTGTACATACGTCCAACGAGGCACCTCTTAGACTCAAGTCCCAGAAATCCCAACTCGCGAGGTGTATCCTAAGGTCAAAGTGCATGCTTTTCGAGGGTGAAAATCGAGGAGAAAAAGATAGAGCTACAAAAAAATAAAACAGGTAAGTGTATGAACTGTTCTTGAAATTTTTTTTTTCTAATTACTCGGTGTCAAGACACTGCCCGGGTCTCTTGATGTAGGGATGTGGTGCCCGTATATTGGCACAAAGTTTCATACTACTATAGTGATCGTGTCGACTAACTGTAAAGCCCGTGAGCGAGTGAGCGAAAAAGCAGCCAGGCCGAAACGGAGCGACGAAGAAAGTATTATTATATATTCAAGTGGGCACTAAATTATATATACATATATATATATATATGAAATGTGTGAACCATCATTCTCGCCTCGGGTACTCGAATATAGTACAGTACACTTGTACACGGAGAAAAATGCTCTGTCCAAAATACCGTAATCGAGGTTACATTTACCGAACTCGCTAGTTCCTATATGGATAGTGTGCCTGTACGGTAATTCTCATTACATTTGTCTGGTAAATTGGGAACTTAGAAGTCTGATTCGCGGAGCCAGTCCCAAGTGTCAGAATTACTAAAAGTAAGGTAGATTTACTCCATTTACGTATAGTCTGCAGTTACTAGTCAGTGCGGTAACTACGACTGGAAGTCGACGCTTGGCTCGAGTTTGCTCGCATATCGAGCCAATAATAAATATAGTTTATTATTTATAAATTAGCAATTAGAGATGATCGATGAACGAATTTAAAACTGTTATTCCATTATTATTAAAAACCCTGTAAATTTTGCAAAAAAAAAAAACGTCATGGACCGGGATTCGAACCCGCTATCTTCCAATCGACGAATTCAGCACTTTCGATCCTCAAATAATTATTAAAAAAAAAAATTAAAGATTTAGAGATTTTTTTTTTTACGAGTGTTTCCGGCTTGGTAGTCCGGACGTTTTTCCGTCGAAAATAATTTTGAACCTACCTGAGATTTCACCTGAGACCTACCTAACGACCTACCTAACGACCTACCTAACGACTGACACGCTACCACTACGCTATTGATTCCTTAGGACTTTTTTGTGAGCAAGCGGATTTGGCATATATATTCGTGGATGTGTGTATGTGTGGGTGCATCGAGGCTCAGCTTTTATATTCGGTTTGACATAGAAAAGACACGTCTTTAATTTCACTGCGAGTTGTTACCCTGATTCCGATTTGGCCTCGTAACGAGATTCGATCATTTTCCAACTCACATATCGATAAATTTTTTCATCTCCAGCATTGAAATCCTCACGATTATTTCTCGAATCGTCGCATTGATCAAGCGTTAATTTGAGAGGAATAAAAGATCCCACTTGAATTTTAAATTAGATGAAATTATAAATTCGAATTCATAAATTTAATTCACCAATTCAATGAACGACACGAATACGATATCTTTTCTGGGTCGCATAATTTGCAAAAGAAAAAAAAACGTTATCACGCCCATCGGATTCGGATAATTCAATTTTCATGAGAACTGTGCTGGCAAAAAGTCTCGCGGATCTCATTGTGGAGGCATCGAAACATTTGTTAACGCGAGATGTTTGTTGAAATCATGGAGTACAGTAGCAATAGGTCGTCGTTACAACGAAATCGTGAAAATGAACGAGGGGAGGGGTCCTATATGCTCATACACAAGCCGCATGCAGTAATGCCAACCCAATTTTTCGACGAATGAAAACTTTTCCGGGACCGAAAAAAGTGGAGAATAGTCATTTTTTGACTAATTAAGCGTCGGAGAATAAGCAATGAAAATAATAAATTCCATTTATTTTTTAATTCATTTGTGATACGTATCTTGGGGCTTGGGACTATTTCATTAATTTACTATAACTCATGATAGGTGCGGTCAATCGGTTTCAGTTATTTACTAGGTTTTCTTAAGGGGGGGGGGGGGGGGGGATCCTGCGTTAGAAGATCCAAAAAAGCTTATTTTCGAGGATTTTTTTGGAAGGGAAAAAACAACTTAGACCAGCGAACTTTGGGGTATATTTTCTCATGTATTTAAAGTGTAAAAATAATTTTTTTTCAAGTAAATACAATAATAAACCGCAGAGCAATGAGCCCTTTCCGTGAGCGCCTTGCCACTGTAGTTTCCAATTGGCGGGAAAGATGCAGTTCGTAATTCTTGTCAGAAACAAAAAAACGAAAAAAATTTACAATCATAATATATTTTTCTTCTGGGTGAACTAAAAAAAAGTTTAAATAATCATGAAATCATAACTTTTTTCAGGTTTGAAAAGAAAAAATGTATACTATTTTCAAAAAAAAAATCGCTTTAACGTGCTGTAAAAGTTATTTCAAAATACTTTTTCAACAATTTTGTTAGTTCACTTAGAAGAGAATTCAATACCGAAGAGAACTTTGGTTCGAGCCGATAGGTCGTTTAGTTTTTGTGCTATCACGCCCGCCAATTCAGAAGAATGGAAAAAATTAAAACTCAAAAAAAAGCGCTCTAATAAAGTGTTCAGTAGCGCTCACACCTGCTCGACGCCCCCTTTGCGTTCGGCTTCGTATCACCGAAAACACTTTGGCATCTGTAACTTTGTGAATATATTCTTGGATAGTTTATCCATCGATTTAGGCAAAAAAACGAATTTTTGGACCTTCTAAAGCAGAATCCCCCCTTAACCATCGTTGGAACACTTGTTTTTCAGGCCTTCGAATCCTTTGATGTGAACACTATAGAGCTTTAAAGGATATTCCAATTTCTCAAATTGTTTCGAGAGCTTTTAAATAATCGGGAAAAAATCATGATCACTTCTCAGAGTGTCTATAGAATATTATCCAAAAGTCAGTCAAGTGAAATGTCAAACAGATTTTTCAATAAAAATTGAAATTTGTACATCGCAATCGTGTGCAACGTGATGTTGTCATAAAAACGTGACGATACTTCTGCAGTACTGAACCATGCTTAATTATATAATTATGAAATTTTTTACCCAGGGAAATTAATAATCCCTCAAGATGACCCTACTTTAGGATGAAACTACAATAAATAAAATTTATTCTTCTATGTTTCTTTGAAAATTACCTCGAATTTCACAGTTTAAGGTATATATATGTGCAACAGTAGTGCAAGGAATAGCTCAAGGTAGTCCTTGCACTTGGACACCTATTGGAGAATTTTGTGAATTGAAAATATTTTAAGCCTAAAAAATGTTTTTTTTTTAAACTGCAAAGTTTCATATCATGTTGCAAGAAATTTTTCGATTTTAAAATCGCTACTTTTTAGCATTGGTTATACGAAAAAATCAGCTGGCCATAACTTGAATTGAAAAATGGCGATACTCAAATACTAGAGAAGTGATTCATTTGATAATCAATTTGTTCGCGAAATTATGAGCTTTCAATAGATTACATAAAAAAAAGTATAGGGTCGCGGAAAGAAATTTCGAATCAGTCAGTTTACGATGTAACCGAACAGTCGACAGCCCACTGCTACGAGTGTAGCAGTTTTATGCGAATTTTAACCCGTAAACGCCACACTAGTGCAAATTTGCACCACCTAAAATTTCTTTTTTGTGAATTTTTGAACATTCTTGTTCTGATTTTGTCGTATTTTCACTGAATGAATAATATTTATCGCATTTAAAATGATATGATATGACCTTCGGATTCCTGAGAAACTATTACCCCAAAAAACACTGGTTATCGAATAGTTTTAGATTATTTATACGAGAGTTATAGTACATTGAAAATTCAAAATCCCAAATCGCACTAGTGTGGCATGTATGTATGCTCAATAGAGGTGTGGTTTTTACGGGCTAAGTATTTATCGACATGAAATTGTCCGGCCTGATTATTTCCGTGCGTTATGAAATTATAATTAATTATCAAAATCAATTAAGAGTTATTTAATCATACAATATATTTATCAAAAAACTTGCAACAGTTTTGAGGTTAACCGAGATGAAATGATTCAAGGGACTAGTCGAATAGATGACAAAAAATCGGTGCTATGAAAAAAAAAAAAATCGAATGCTAAAAGACATCTCCACAGTTATTGTAAATTTTCACAAATACTTTTATCTGTTATCAGATTTTCTAGCTTTCTCCATCAATTTTATTCCTATAATAGTCAATCACACAACTAGTCTGCCACCGAGGACTACATCACGCAATGTTAGCCCTAATCAGTATACTAGGATAGGTGATCACCTAGCCGTGCACTGACTCGCACGCCGAAGACCAAGCGGAAGACAATTATATTTCTGAGTTTCTCGTGACGATACAACTGAAACTCGAGTGAAAACGTAGTCGCCTGTATCAGCCAGGTGTTTCGCAGTTTCCCTGTGCACACATGTAAATGCAATGCGATAGTGGATTAGAAAGAAGGAGGCTGCGAACGACTCTAGTAAATACTTTAGTAACGTCTCAAGAAATGGAATGGAAATGTGGACGACGGGTTAGGGCCGTGAAAACATCATTGAAATTACCATTACGTTACGGATCACTTGAAAATGATATTTTTAATAAAGCAGAGGGAGCAGAGTGTACCCGCAATGCGGGAAATGTCCAAAAGTAAACCCTCTACCGATCGTCGAAAGTGCAAAATTAATGTAAATTCATTATCCGCGATACGATCTATATAATTCTCAACGTAATTTTATATCTCTAAGACTTTATATCCGCAAGTATATGTGAGAATCCTGATTAGATATATTAAAAATTAAAAATTACGCCCGTTCACGCAACCGTTATATCGGGAGGTTTAAGATTCAGGGCAGCATGCGTCAGTAGTCTCAACCGGACGTAAACCGTAAAGTAACATTATTGTGAGGATATTCGGTTGATTTTTCGTGGGTGGAACATATACGGCTATGGGGTCGAGACTATCTCAAGCGGAAATTTTTCGTGCAGATGCGAATCTGAAGGTAAGTTGGTCATTCTGGCATGAAACTTTTATGAAGAGACCGAGGCAAACGAGGGTAACAGAGGAAGCATAGTTTTCTTCAAACTATCCTGGTTTACACACTAGTATCATGGTATATATGTCTATGATAGAAATATGTGTATGTGTATGTGTGTGTGTATGTAAAGTATAAAGGAAGGTGAGTGGAGGGATCCTACCCGTTGGCGCGATCTAATGTTTATTTATCGAGTTTACGGTTCATCCTCTTTCCGGCCCAGTTACTGGGGCCAGTCGGCCCGTTAACATTCAGACAGAGCGAAAGAGAGAGAGAGAGAGAGAGAGAGAGAGAGAGAGAGAGAGAGAGAGAGAGAGAGAGAGAGAGAGGAGAACCTCTCGGGTGTTGCTCCACCGAACAAGACAATCTCGTGCCTTTGATATCGTCTGATGATCGCTATAGCAGACTAAGCACATCAAAAGACAGGTGTTCTCACCTGTTGGCTAGATAGGCAAGATTTCTGATACTTATCTCTCGGTATGCGAGCTACATAACCACCGCATCACCGCGATCTCTGCATACATAAACTTCGAGTATCAAGTAGGTAACGTGGTAAGCAAAAAAGTATGCATTACGTATTAGCCTCACAGACGAGACATTTTTTAACCATACCTTTGGAATATTGTTGTTTTTTTTGGATTATTTTTTTTTCAGAGGAAGAAATATTGAATCTCGTGTTGCAGAACGATTGACATTAAGGGGTTTTACCGAATCTGGAGGCCGAAAAAGCGAATTTTTTTTTTCTGAAAAATCATAAAGTATACATTTTCTCAAGGGGTGCAATAAGGGGGGAACGTTAAGGGCGGTGAGGGCGACGTGCGGGACAGGTTAGCGCTTTAAGTTAGGTTTAGCATCTGTTTTCAACAGTAAACACTGAGCAGTGGCCATGTGTCATGACCGCGACTCGTACCGAAACATCGCGTTCTCGATCCACATTATATTATTTATTGATAATTATCGGTGATGTACAGGGCTTTGAAATTTTGTAGAAGACATCGTGAGAATATTTTGTCCGATTAACAAAAATTACTTTGCCACCTGAACATATTTTTTTGTCCCCTCGAAAACGGTAAAGTCGATCGACTTTACCGTTTTCGAGGGGACAAAAAATGGTAAAACTTTAGTCATTTAGCACAGTTTCTTATAAGCGAATCGAGAATTGAGATGTAAATAATGATGTCAATAAGCACAGTTGATATGTTCAGGTGGCAAAGTAATTTTTGTTAATCGGACAAAATATTCTCACGATGTCTTCTACAAAATTTCAAAGCCCTGTACATCACCGATAATTATCAATAAATAATATAATGTGGATCGAGAACGCGATGTTTCGGTACGAGTCGCGGTCATGACACATGGCCACTGCTCAGTGTTTACTGTTGAAAACAGATGCTAAACCTAACTTAAAGCGCTAACCTGTCCCGCACGTCGCCCTCACCGCCCTTAACGTTCCCCCCTTATTGCACCCCTTGAGAAAATGTATACTTTATGATTTTTCAGAAAAAAAAAATTCGCTTTTTCGGCCTCCAGATTCGGTAAAACCCCTTAATGTCAATCGTTCTGCAACACGAGATTCAATATTTCTTCCTCTGAAAAAAAAATAATCCAAAAAAAACAACAATATTCCAAAGGTATGGTTAAAAAATGTCTCGTCTGTGAGGCTAATACGTAATGCATTGAGGTAGTACCTCCGCGGCTGGCGGTGGGAAATAAGCGGGAACGTAGGCACGGCGAAGCGCGCTGTGAACAGGCACGCGCATGAAACAATAGAGAAGAGCGAGAGAAGAGTCGGACCGCTCACAGGCTGGCGTGTACCTTTTTCACTTTTACAATATCTCAAAAATTAAATGGTACATCTTCCTGAATTTTTTTCACATTATTCGTGACGTCCCTCTCTAGCTTCTCCTCGTTTTTCATCAAATTCTTAATTTTAGTTTTGACGGTACAATTAAAATAACTAACTCTTCGTGCATGCATGCCGATATGTTACGTGTAAATCAAGCCAACTTTGAGTGTAAATATCTCGGGTTCAGGATGTTCAAGCTTATTAAAATTGCACAGATGTTCGGATAACATATTAAATAACCTATATGCCTATTTCGACCATTTCCTAATTCAACTATCCTGTGGAGGTACTACCTTAATGGACATATCTATCTTAAAAAATTTTAAAGAGAAACTATTATACTTAACATGTATCGATCAAACAAGGAAATTTATGGACAATTCCACCAAATCCTGTAGGCAAATCCGGCTTAAAAATAATTGATATTTTTTTTTTTTTCATTATTTATGTCTAGTAAACGAGATTTCTCGACCATGAAAGGTCCACCGCTTCAATTGATCGGGCTTCGCGTAATTATACGTTTTTCCTTGGAGATTTTCTACCCCAACTTGACGTATCTGAAAACGCTTGAAATGAAAATTTGAAACATGGATTTTCGTCAGAAATTTTCTGAATTTTCCGAAAATGATGATCATTTTTTTCTCACATGTCATTTTCATCGGGAAAATCGACAAATAAGACTGAAAACGTTAATTTCACCCTGTTCTCCGCTTTTTTTTTCGAAAATCTGATTCTTTTTTTGGAAAATTCCGAAAATTTCCGACGAAAACTCTATCACAAAATGTTCCGCTCGTTCATCACTTAGCGATAATTTCTTTTTTTTTTTTTTTTTTTTTTTTTTTTTTAATAATTTGAGCATTTTTTGCTGTGATATTTCCGTTTACATATGTTACAAAAAAAAACTATGGCTATAGGCGATAAACGAGCGAAAAATTTTGAAATAGGGTTGTCGTCGAAAATTTTCAGAATTTTCTAAAAAAAAAAATGATTAGATTTTCAAAAAAATATGGAGAACAGGGTAAAATTAACGTTTCAAGTCTTATATTCTTATTTTCCCTATGAAAATGACATGTGAGAAAAAAAATTGACCATCATTTTCGGAAAATTCAGAAAATTTCCGACAAAAAGCTATGTTTTGAAATTTTATTTCAAGCGTTTTCAGATACGTCACGTTGGAGTAAAGAATTTCCAAGGGAAAACGTGTATAGTTACGAGAAGCCCGATCGATTGAAGCGGTGGACCTTTCATGGTCGAGAAATCTCATTTTCTAGACATAAATAAAGAAAAGAACAAAGACAAAAAATATCGATTGTTTTGAAGCCGGATTTGCGTACAGGATTCGGTGGAATTGTCGATGTAAATACATTTTTTTTTAATGACCGCGAAATTGCATCTCCCATTTTTGCAAGAAGAACCGGTGAATTTCTTTTTTTTTTTTTCTTAGCAAATTTTTTGTATTTATACTATCATTTTTTTTTTTCATGTGACTGCAAATATATTTTTGAGTAAAGATGGCAATTTTTTTTCTGTTTCTGGGTTGCTTTACGAAGTCAAAAACATTGATACGAGAATAAACTTTATGAAAATGAAAAAAAAAAAAAGACAATTTTTGTTATTTCAATGTACCCGGTCTTCTTAACGATATACAAATATATATAAAAATGTCAAAAAGCTCGTTTCCCATTTTCTCAACTAATGTGGAATACTTAACGTCAGTGAGTTGGGCTGAGTTTTAACAAACCCATTTACCATTCCACGCAGGGAAAATTTTTTTTATTCCAGGAGAGCCCTGAAATACTCCAAAACGCCTGGGAAATCTACATTGTATGAGAAAATGTCCCTAAACTAACGCTTCAATATGAATATAAATAGGAAAGACCAGGACACCTCAGTCGAAAATTGATTTTTTTTCTTCCAAAGTCTTTTTTCTTCGAAAATTTTTCGATTCCACTAAGAAATTTATTTCTTCGCAAAAATTTTTATTCGGAAAATTCGAAGGAGTCTCACCGACATTTTCATTAAAAAAAAAAAAAATTCGGAAAATAACCATTCGAAGAAAAAAAAAACCAATTTTTAGCTGAGGTACCCGCACTTTGCCTTGGTCTCCACTGCGTATTTAAATAATTCGAATAAGATTGTTGTTCTTACGAAAAAAAAAGTGCTATGCCCACCTGACTTTTCCGTGGGTGGTTGACCAATGCGGCTGAACCATTTGAGAAATCTTCGTGCGGTCGTGGCGCTCGGTGGTCGACATCCATCCAGTATTACGATACCACTTCCGTTATTATGATTATTACTGTTGTTATTGTTGTTGTTATGACGATTGTTGTTGTTATTATTGTTATTTATATTTATATGATGATGATGATGATGATGATGCAAGTTATTTTGAATATTTTGATGATTAAGGTGATGATTATTGTTAATCGGGGCACTGGAATTCGACGTTATGCCCGTTGGAAGATTGTGCAATAGACGGCTGTCGTCGGTGAGAACGACCACCGTAGGATCGACAATGCCTGCACGAATGTTCGTACGTTCGTTCGGTGATGTCTCGGGACAACCGGGATTACGGCTGTAAGGTGACATCCAGGCGTTGCAGGTTGTCGATGATTTTAAACTTATCTTAGCCGGTTCGGGTAACCAGCTGTAATTTGACGATTGCACAGGCATCATCCGTTGTTGATGCTGCTGCGTTGGTCTCGTACTCTCCTCCTCGTCCGACGAGTCGAAGACGAAACCGCAGAATATAAAAGTCATTCGTCTGTGATTTTTAAATGACAATAATTATAATAAAAAATAATTTTAATTATTATCATTTATTATAATTATTTTTTATTATATCAGATTGAATGATGAAATTTTTAATCTTTTTCCGTTGGATCCAAGGACCAATTGACCTTGCGCAATTTGACGCAATTGACGAATTTCTTATCGCATACTTTGTACGACGTACCAAACGAATTTCTTTACGCAAAGAACGAGTCTCGATGAGCAAGCACTGTTCTCAATTTAGGAAAAAAAAGAATAAAGTAATTTTCCCTCGTTTTTTTTAAGAATACTTTCTCGAATTTTTCGTTGCTGAGTATGAAAAGTGTGTGCATGTGTGTGTTTTTTTTTACATAGGATAAAACAAAATTTGAGCTGACTTGAATGAGAGTACCGGACTCGCACCGGTCACCGACACGCGAAACGACGTTTACACCCGACGACAATCAACTGACACGGGTGACGTACCCCGACACACGGCCTATGTCTTCACTATCGAACTCGCGTGTACAATATGATGTTCGAGCCCGAGAAACCGCGATAACAGTTCCCCGTTCTCGTCCTCTTGCCTTATCGGAGATTTTCCCTCAACTTTGCGAGATAAGAGTGTCTGTTTTAATATCGTTCGATATGACGAACGAACGAATAATCGCACGAGCGTCGGTGATAAACACATGGATAATCTTGCGCGTATTCGTCGATGTTCGTATCTTTCAAACTTTCCGATCATTATAGTCCACGTCGTTTTTATACCCGCACACACACTTTGCTTTCTCGCTTTGTCTCGTTATGCGTCTACGCGCAGAAGTGATCGCAATTGTCATCGAGCAGCGAGAAATGAAGCTAGTAAATACCCGATGTTATTGAGAAACATTACGAAACACGATTTTTTTTTTGTTTTTAATTCAAAAGATCTATCGGCATATCGACAGCTATATCAAAAACTTTACTACTCAATGACAACTCTATCGGAATTAAGGTTCCCCAAGCAAGCCCAGCCAATTACAACTCTTCCACGAAACAACTTTACCAGACATGTGCCAGCGTAAACATCTCAAGCCAAACCCAAGTCTACCAGATAACCCAAACCCACGTCTACCAGCAGCTAACGACTTTTCGACGAGGCTGATGGTATAAGTTACCGTCAGATTACTGTTTTAACCAAAAGCATCCTTTCCATCGGCCACGACGAACAGTTTTCATGTGGTGGACTTGTAACTGAGTACAGATGTTAGCCATGGCTATGATCTCTATACCCAAAGAATAGGATACATCCTATTCTTAGTACCTTCTATTATAGAAGGTACTACGTATTCCTGGGTTATGTACTATTATATACATAGCGAAAAATTCATTAGTGCCTGGGCACACTCACGACTCAACCCAAACTTCGCTATCCAATAACAAGTCTACCTCAATGCAGGCTCCTCAACTAAGCCTACCGGGTTACGCCTCTTCCTCGAAATAAACCTATCACCCATGCAGAAATTCGATAGCGAGTTCAAATCCTGAGCCAAATCCCGATCGGGGTCCGTTAGGGACGCTCCGAACTGAGGATTCTCACGAGATGCCAAATAAATTCTAGGTTCTTCTGTCATCAAGGGTGACAGACACGAGCAACGGCCAACACCTCGATCAGATCGAGGCTTTCGTGAACATCCCTACCCAATTACAAGTCTACCGGATAACAAGTCTCCAGCGAGGCTGATGACAAGTGTGCTTTCGAATAATATAGTAAGCTGGCGATGAACTTAGCGGCAGCCTCGCCGGAGAGTTGTTATCTCGTAGACTCGTGTTTGGGTAGAGTGTTCGCGAAAGCCTCATTCTTATTAGGGGTCTTATTGGGCAGAGATGTTAACCCAGGAATAAAATCGTTGAGATCTACGCAGTTATTGTTTAGATCAAATTTTATCTGAACAGTCCTGAATTTTGGAAAATCGTAGAACTACCTAGAACTCCGCATATAACAGCAGATTTGTGTACTTTCGAGTCTACCTAATTTTATGTTCGAACACTTTTGCTTATTGAACCTCCGTCAATCTACTTAAATCTCAGTAGATTTACTTACATTTGACTAGATCTAACGAAGATCTAAGTAGATCTAATTGAGATCTAGGCAAATCTAATTAAGATCTTGATAAATTCCCGATTTTCGAAATTTAGATCTACGCAGATCTAAAAAATAACAACGTATACCTAAACTATTTTTTCCCGGGAACCGCTTCTCGCATCCGGCAGAGTTATGAAATATTAGGCTTGTTTGAGTAACATAAACTTGGATAGACTTGTTATTGGCAAACAAAGCTTCGGGCAGATGTACTGTTGGTATAATCGAAACCACGTCCACCGCAGGTAAATCCACTGCTGGCTAACCCAAGTCCCATACACTAAGTAAATGATCTCCCTATATCTAGAAGAGAATTAATTTATCCGTAATTGGAATTGAAACATTGCCCTTATAGTTTGAGTATCTCTCTGCTTTCCATTCGACGATGAATCCGGTATCGTAATTCGAACTTTTGAAGAAACACAACGTACTGGTGATAAGACGACGTCCCAAGGATAAATCGAATTGAAAAATGAATCCGTCCTTCGTATGAATTCAAGAGAAATAGGGCCAGTGACACTTCCGGTGCACGTCGTTTTATCCACTCGGTTTCGTGCAGCATAGCTACACCGAGCGGTCGCCGAATTACCTATTCCCCGCATTCTCCTGAACAGTAACAGATCAACGGGACTTCCTTGACGTAGTCCCGTCAAATATACTCTGACGCTTCTACTTTCTTTTATATTATAATACAATAATTTTTCAGTACAATTGCAAAGTTTTGAGACTAGTCACCTATTAAATTGCCCATAGTTTGAGATTAAAATAGAGATATCATCATGTCTTTTAGAGATAGCTGTTGGAAGATCAAGGAAGGCTTCTATATGGATTCCTCAAACATTGAACACATAAATATAAAAGATGGTATTGTCGAATAAATGAGTGGGAAATTAACAGGTAAAAGTTCACGCTGCACAATAATACTTTCGTTTGGATATTGGCGTGGTGGAATCTGCTCCAAAGACCGTGCATCATCATGCCTATCACCTGCATGGTCGTTCGGCAGGACTACATTAACATATGAGTCTCATGCAGCTAGCAAGCGTTTATGCTAGTGAATACAGTCGAATTTGGTTATAAGCAATCTGGTTATAAGGAATTTCCCCTCCGATTTTTTTTCGAGTCCGCTCAACGCGGTCCCCCACCACAAGCCAATTGCTTATAACCAGCAGCATTGCGCATTTCACCGACGCACTCACACACATTAAGAACGCTACATTGATGCGCTGTAGTGGGGGAGCCAGATTTTACGACTCTTCGGCGTTTTCTTTTTTCCCTACAGCCCCGAAGGATTGCTTATAACCAAATTCGACTGTATTACATTTTTAGAGACCACCACCGACAGGAATACACGGTCGGCGTGCGACTCGGGCAGTCTCCCATGTTAACCAGAATTGGTCGGGTCCATTACTTAGATGGATGATTTCGGATCGCTGATCAGAGGGGATGATTATTTTCCCGAGGGATAGGGTTCCAACTCGAGTTTACTCGTAGAAACATCTAGGAATTGTTGAAAGCGCTCCCTGTATCAGCCAGGTTTTCCGAAGTTTTTCCATACCCCCTCCAATCATGTAATAACAATTATTCTTATTGACGCTTGAAATTTGTCATTTTTTAAATTTATATTTCAAATTCTACATATTTTTCCGCGTATTTATATGTAGTCATTTGCTACTTTACATTTAATCTTATTACGTTATGGGTTACACTTCCCATTATATCACGGGCTTCGCTTCCTTCGCGTATAAAACACGTATTACTCTCATCTACAAGAGCCATGAAGCAACAGTTTGTCTCTCCCCGCGTTAGAAAAAGACCTACTATGTATCACGCTCTCTCTCTCTCTCTCTCTCTCTCTCTCTCTCTCTCTCTCTCTCTCTCTCTCTCTCTCTCTCTCTCTCTCTATGCTGTTCTTTCTCTAGATAAGCACATAATTATACATCCTCATTGCTCCCGCGTACAACTATACACACCCACGCGTGTATTTACCGGCTGTTGAAAGCACCGCCTGTATCTGCCAGGTTTTCCGCAGTTTTTCCATGTCCCCTCCAATCATGCAATAACAATGATTCTTATTGACGCTTGAAATTTGACATTTTTTAAATTTATATTTCAAATTATAAATTTTGTGCCTCGTATTTATATGTGGTCATTTGCTACTTTACATTCAATCTTATTACGTCATAGGTTCCACTTCTCATTATATCACGGGCTTCACTTCCTTCGCGTACAAAACACGTATTACTCTCATCTACAAGAGCCATGTGAAGCAACAGTTTGTCTCTCCCCGCGTTAGAAAGAGACCTACTATGTATCGGGCTCCCTCTCTCTCTCTCTCTCTCTCTCTCTTTATCTCTACTGTTCTTTCTCTAGATAAGCACATATTATACATCCTCATTGCTCCCGCGTACAACTTTACACACCCACGCGTGTATTCACCGGATAATACTTCGAGGCTGTCCATGCTTATATAAGGGCGTACGAGTCGTATATCTGTACATATTGTGTGCTTCTCAGTCCCTGGGTCATTCATATTTTCCCGCAAAACATATCCATCGACATGCAACAACATATTGAATTCACGCGAAAAGACAAATATGAAACTTCCGGACATATTAAAGCTGTCCGATTATGCACTAGCCGTAACCACTTCGAGGAAAAAGTGAGTCAACTCCAGTAATTGTCATTGAGTTGCCAGAAAAGTGGATAGACGTAAACGAGAGATACTGCGAAGAGGTTTCACAGCAAAAGTAAAAAATTTTCATCATACTCTTTATGCCATTCTATCGATACTTTTCGTATTTTCTATCTTCATTGAATATAGCATAAGAGAATATACGATAAAAATAATAAAAATAAAAGAATTTTCTTTGCTGAATGAACAGTAAATTGTTATTCTAACAAGTATTCACCGCAAGAATCAACATGGAGAGACATGCCTAAGAGCACAGACGTGTGATTACTTCGATTGTGATACTCCATGTTGATTATTCGTGACGTAATTAAGAGAATAACATGTAATTTATGCGTAGGAGATTGAGTAAGGTCAAGCAGTTACAAAATATTACGTCAAGAGGTACTTATTCTTTTTTTTTATATTATTATTTACGTCAGATGAATATAACAGGTGCATGTTTTACTAAAGTTTCGACAAGTCTGTACCATTTTCGAGAAAAAATGAATAATATATATTAGGGTGCGTCGAAAATGAACTTTTTTTTTCTTCCCTTCTACCACTCAAAACTATAGATTCCGACATTAAAGAGGCCCTCGTTCAAGGAGGGCACTGTAGCTTGAAGTTTAGAGGTCTCTCAACGAGGATTTAAGTTCCCCATCTAATTAACACGTAGAAAATATTGTTTTTCGTTCAAAATGATGTCAGGCAACCAAAAAATTGGCGATGTCTGTGCTTCTTGGCTTATTTGAAAGCATGACTCATCCCCTGAACGATGATAGGTCGTTTTTCGACTTACTTTGTTCCAATTTTTTTTACGCCACTTTTCGACCACAGGAGTCACTTTTTCAAGTTTACAAAGTCTCCAAGGTATCAATGAGTCCAAAAGAATTGCTGCAAGTATTGATTGTTGATTCGAATATAAATAACTAGATCCAATAATTGGTAAAACATACAAAATTTCTCAAAATAAACATGGTTTTTTTGAATAACATTGAATTCCCTATTTCCGTATCTTCAATTTTATTTTTAAAAAACCATGTTTAATGGTAAAAAACCATGTGCGTGTGCGCGCGCGCGCACACGCACACACACACACAAACACACGCACACACACCAGTAGCAAACATCTTTCGCGTGCGACATACTTTCCACGTGCATGGCAGCTTCTGACAAGCAAATTTTGAATACTCCTGTATAACCCCATAATTTTTTCTCTGCCGCCTGATTATCATTATTGGGACCAAAAAAAACGTATTGACGCAAAAAAAACCCAAGAATTTGCAAATTTCGGAAAATTGTTCGAAGTAAATAATTACAAACAAATGTTGAATATTCATGTATAAACCCTTAATTTTTTCAAGCTCCCCCAACTAATTATCATTATTGGGACCAAAACAAACGTGTTTGAGGGGAAAAAAACCCAGGAATTTGCAAAATTTAGAAATTCCATCAAAGTGAATAATTATAAACAAATTTTGAATATTCATGGATAACCCCTTCATTTTTTCAGGCTCTCCCGCCTAATTATTATTATTGCGACCAAAACAAACGTATTGACGCAAAAAAAACTCAAGAATTTGCGAAATTTGGAAAATTTGTCGAAGTAAATAATTACAAACAAATGTTGAATATTCATGTATAACCCCTTAATTTTTTCAGGCTCCCCCACCTGAATATCTTTATTGGGACTAAAACAAATGTATTGACGCCAAAAAAACCCAAGAATTTGAAAAATTCGGAAAAGCCATCAAAGTAAACAATTACCCATGTTTCCCCATCTAGGTTTAAACATCGGCTTTTTCAGCGCATTATAAATAAATATAAATAGAGGTTTTTTTTTCTTCAGTGCGACGATAAATGATGAGAAGTATTTAAACGAAAATAATTAATGTTCGTACAATTCTCCTATATTCCGGTATACTATTGTCAAATACTTTGGAACTCAAGAGAAGGTCGAGCATATCGGACACTGCGGATAATCCCAAAAATTAGAGTTATCAAATTCTCGTGTCTGTGTATGAATTATTTTCTTGCTAGATCTACTGTTTCTACGTGATAAACGTGCGCATGCGCTGGCACTAATGTTGAAAGTTTATCCCCCCCCCCCCCCCATATATTATATATTATACACGCAGGAAAATCGTGCTGACTCGAGACTCGATTCCCGCAGCACACTATAGACACGCAATCACCACAAAGAGCGTAAATGTGTGCGTGTACACACACATCCATTAGGTATAGATGTTTTTACGAGAATGAGATACTAAACACTGTGTGGTCATCAGAATGTATATATATATATGTATTTATCGGTATTTATATACGTATACAATATATTCGTGTTTGTGTTATATAGGCGTTTGGCTTAACAAAAAAGTATGTACATGTAGATTCGAATATATACCGGCAAAGTGTGTTGAGAACTCGCTAGTTCGCAGTGTGTGATGTATGCTTGCATGACCTCGAGCCAGACCCCGATCGAATTTCCGCCGCTCCACGTAGAAAAGGAGAGAGAAAAAGAGAGAGAGAGCGAGAGAGAGAGAAAGAGAGAGACCAAACTGCCTACGAGACGCAGTACACGCCCGCGATGACAAAGCGGACTAACCTTGCGACTCACTTTATACTTGTTGTTAAGAACGACCTGGTCACTTTTATTCATTAACGAATACGAGGTGTACAATATTCAACTTGTGTATCTCTGACATTTGCCGGATTCGAGTATGCAACGTACGAAGCCATGCACATTTCACTTATAAATAATTGTAATAATTTTTACGATATACTGATTCATCAACGTCCTATGTAATTCAGTTTTATTTTTGTCAATTAATTTCCTGTTGGGATCCTTTGCCTGTTTATCTATCATATGCCTTTAGTCCGTCCGATTTTCAAATTACCTTCAATATCTCGCGAACTACCCCTCGAGTTCTGTCCCCACGGCCACTCTCAGTGCTGTCGTTTATCAATCGTTTTTATCAAAGAATCATTTTTTCAATGGAATAGTATTGTAAAAAAAAATCGTTAATGACATCCATTTGTGTCTTGGGAATATTGAGAATTCAACCATTTTTTTTTTTCAATAACGAATATTTATTTGTGAATCGAAATATAGCAATGTTTAGTTTTAGTTGCATTCCAATCCAAAAGTAAAAATCATCGTGAGTTGTAGTAGATCCCGAGAAGTTAAAAATTAAAAAAAAAACGATGTCGAAGACACTAAGGATATTAAGTTTGATGAACAATAATTTTGAAAAGTCATTAATAACAAATTTTTTTAAAATATTGGCTAAGTATTCAGAAATTTTTTAATTCTTTTTCATGAATTGGGATAACTAATTTTTTTATTACACACAATTTTGCCTCAATTGTTTACTCGTAAATAATTGAAAAAATTTAATTTATCCGTAAAAAAAAAATATATAAATATTGTTGTAATTTTTTCTATGCTCAAATGAGATTCTTTCATTTTGAAGAATTTTTAACAATTACCATAATTTTTGTTGAATAACCCATGCGCTCGATAAATTATGCAAATAAAACATTTTCGAGATTATCAAGAAGATATATCGATGAAATCAGTCAGTCATAGAGCCTGAAATTTTCCAAGGGTAAGCTGTAGACTCTATGTGAAGGCATCCAAAATTCAGGTCATGCTCTTTATTCTTAAACTTTGTGCGAAACATCCTCGAATGAGTAAGTCTGCTCTGGCATCGATTTGCCATAAAAATCCCAAACCCGCGCTGCTGTATTCTCAAAAGCCTCGGGAAACAACCGGATGTGAATATCAAGCTGGCTCTCTTATCCTTATTCCGAGGGATTTTTTACTTTTTTTTTTGCTTACCCGTGGTTGTATAAAATAAAATATTATCTGCCTGCGAGGAACTCTGATTTCATTCTCGGGAATCGAGATAGTAGATGTTCGAGGAAAACGATAGTGGGAGTATCCCGGTCGTTTCGCAAGGTGCAAAGACGTTTTGTGGGGTGAGTCTGATGCGTTACTTTCCGTATCTACTTGCTCGAGGAATTTCGTAAACTCTACCAGTCGACTTGGACCAATTTAGTGAAAAAAAAAGTCCTTTGGATAATTGTACGATGCCAAACTAGTCGGGTCAGTGAGCTGAGTAAAAAAAAACGTACATACAATTTCGAGCTTTTCGATGTGCAATTATCGGATGAGTGGAAACTTTTTCGTAACTTTTCTGTTTTAAAGATCATTGATACTGAACGAAAATTAATTAGTTGAATTTCCGCCCGAACTTCTTCTGGGAGTTCGCTGTTTCTAAAAAAATTTGATAGCCCCCCCCCCCCCCCCCCCCCCCCCCCCCGAGAAGCCGAGATAAAACTTACACCTACCTCTGTCTCACTTGTAAATCCCTCGAGTTAACCTCGTCTACATTATTATTTTTCCCACTAGCCATGCAAATCATTTACCGTCCAATTTCAATCAATGAGAACTTATTTTGTGCATTGACAGATTTTTTTATCACATCACCAACTAAAATTTCAATAATGTTTTTGGATAAAAAGTTGCAGCTACTTCATGGGGTTTGAGTTGGGTTGGGGCTTGAGATTCACCAGAATTGGCATTATTTTTTATCAACTGATCGACCAAGGAGCAAATTTATAAGATTTGTTGTATCTTACATCGAATATAAAGAGCCGCTGATAAGTAAATATAACAAAAGTTTCGGTTTCAAATTAATAAAATAATTCTGTGAAATTTGATTCTGCACGTATTCATGTCACAATAATGTTGGCATACCATAAATTCAGGGCCAATTGTTTTCGTGTTGCAAACACATAAGTTCTAGAAAAAAAAAAGAATTTTCTGATTTACGAATGTTTCGCGTAATTTCTCAGCCAAAAGTGAAATTTGGTGAGAATCCTAAGCACTTCGGCAGTGGAATAAAAACCTTAAGGAAAATTCAGCCATTCAGGAGATCCTAAAAACTTTGATTATGAATAATAATTCCGAAAATTCATTAAAAAATTAGTTAAAAAAAAGTTGTCAAACTAATCATCAGATTTTTTTTTCTTTCTCGGATGAAATTGATTCGTTGATTATTTTTAATACATACGCGTGATTTTTTTTAGAATTTTCCTTTTTTTTTAATTCTTGTTTACAAAATTTTTCAAGGCTGAATGCATGAAAATTTTCACTCAATGACCCGGAAAATTTTTCTTTTCAAAATTTCAAAGGAAACAAAATAATCAAAATATTCATTTAACATGACAAAAAATACATTTTACTGATGATCTGTTAAACAATTTTAAAAAAAATTGTTAATAACTTCTTGGGTTTGTTATTATTGAAAATCAATGTTCTAAACATCTTCAATGTCATTGATTTTTTTCCGATTTTTGTCACATATTTTTGTCACAAACCCTCGTCGGATAAATTTTTCGTTGGGAGTGCCTACGTGAAGCATCCGTGAAGTTTCCGATTTCACGAATATACATCGATTCTCCTTAAAATTCTCTCACGTTGTCGAAAAGCCAACCGAATGTATTGCGATCCACTATTTTTTTCAAATTTATTTTTTTTTAAATCATTTAACGACGAATATTTTTCTCGTATCTACATTTTTGTCTCTTTAAATTCAAGGCCTACCGGGTCTGCTCGGACAAGTGCCCTATCTACTTTCCACCGGTATCAGCTATGAGAGTGCGTCGTCGTCGCGCTCCTTCATTACCAAAAAATTTTCGTACGACTTTTCAATATTTATACCTTCGAACGCCGATCGAATATTTAAATTCTCGTTTTTTTTTTTAAATAAAAAAAAATAATGTTCACAAATTCCTTATATAAGACGTACCGCATTTTTTTAAAATTGATAATTACTTTATTCAGGCTTATATATGTGATTTGATTGATCAATCAAATGTTTACATTTTCATTTTCTTCATCTAATAGAACAAAAAAATAGCAATGATAAATTCCCAGTACATATGCGACATACTGATTTTTTTTTGTTTTTTTGTTTTTTTTTTTAAATTATTATTTCATTTCGAAATTTCGATTCGATGTCCTATATATACAGTCGTGTATGCATTCATGACACATGTGCATCAGTCACGAGAACATCGGAGCGTAAAACCCAACACCAGCTCAATATTATCTCGCGTCTCACATGGATGTACGTGATTGAGTGTTAGTGAGTGTTTGTGTATGTGTGTTTATAGACAAAGCAACACGAAAAACCCGTTCGTATATTCGTTTGTCTCGTTTCCCCCCCTGCAGGCTTGCGTATACCCACTCTTTCAGTCACGAGGAGGGCTCTCCTTCACCTCAAAGAGTCTATACATACATACATATGGGGCATTCCAATCCAAACCAACCGACGCGACGTCTCACCTCTAAGTCTTTCGATTTGATTCCAACGGTTTTTCAGGATTATTCTCAGACTCTCGTCTCAAATATTATCAAAGATATGAATATTTCAAGGAATAAGAGCTTGATACCCAAAAGAAAGAAAACCACCGAAAAAAAAATTATGAAATATTTTTCTAAAAATCGATCAAAACATTCCAATCGCTAAAAAATTTGTGAGTCCTGTTCTTTTTTTTTCTTATTTCTTTTCAAAAATATTGTTTTCATTTTGAAAAAAAAAAGAAAACACCGCAAATTTGTTAGATTCGAATATGAATATTCGTCACCGCGATCGTTGAAGCATTTTTCAAAAATGATTCGTTTGAGATTTTGGAGGATCAGATATTTGCACATTTTTCAACTGCCTAAATCTTTTTATCGGTAAAGCCAATGATGAAACTGACCTTATGCAAGGCATAACTCTTGAAATTTACTTTTTTTTTTTTCAATTCCCAATCTGGTTTTTACCAATCATGTCCTGTTTGGTGCTTCATATACGAAAATTTCCAAAAATTCAAAACGAAAAAAAGTCTATTTCAAACGACTGCTTGCATGGGGTATCGTTTCTTTTATTTGCTCAATCCAACTCTTGAAACTTATCAATGCTTGCATCTTGATGACTAGGTGATCGAGTATAAAACGTCAATTACAAAAAATTAACGATTTTCAATTGAACTTTCGGGAGGCAATATTTTTAACCCAAGGGTTGATCGATTTGGCATAAAATCACTCATGTACAGAGCATATACATGCGGAAAGTGCCGCTCGTAAGAGTTGCAATGTGCAAGGAAGAGAACGAGACCGATATAGTTGCTTGCTCACCAATCCTCACTCTTTCATCCCTGTGGTCTACAAACATGTACACCGGTATCAACGCGTGGACACGACACCAAGGAAATATCAAAAGCATCAACGCACCCCACGTGATTTTTTATAATTCCTCTCCTTCTCGTTTAACACCGCCAATACACGTTATTCCGAATCTTCGTTTTTCCCCGTCAACCCTTACGTCTCACATCGTCAAACCTCGCCTCGTTATTCATATTTTTGCTACCGATCGGGTGATTCAACTCGAAAAAAAAAAAAAATCACAACGAGATCAATCGCAAGGATGGTTTACGATTTTTTTTTTCAAAATTCATTTCAAATGAAAAAATGATTTGTAAACAAGATTCACGAATTTCGCGATTGATCGTGCTCTTTGAGAGATTTCGCGAGGATTTACACGAGGGCACATTCGCACTTCACTTATCATCATCGAAAATCGATTTTTTAAATAATTTTGTATTCTTTAGTACCGCTGGATGAGGGACAGAAAATTTAAACACTGAATCTCTCGATTTTCATCGATTATCATTTGATTCACTTGTTTTATCGTTTTTGTGTTTTTTTTAAATGATTATTAAACCGAACTCTCGCGGATTAACGAGAAACCAGTGAAATTGTACAAAGGAAAGTGACGACGATTGACTCGATAGCTCAGCTCGCTACAAACTGCACTACGACGCTCTCGGCAAGAGCGCTATATTGTTTCAACCACCCTCCCTGACTGTTTTATACTCCAACAGTCCACTGTATATGCAACACTTTATCTATACACATATGTGCGTGTGGTAGAGATAAAAGTGTGTATTTTGCGTTATATGCGTTACGTTCACGATGCTCCTATGTATACACAATGAGAACGGACGACGACGACGGACGACGACGATGGAGGCGCGGACGACGACTGTTGCACGAACCGCGCGAGGACGAGAGTCGGCGCGAGACTACGCGGGACCGAGCCAGACTGGGCTATAGCCAAGTTACTAGCTTTTGCCTCCGTGCCCACCTCAACACTCTTGGCGAGAGCCCGGGCCACCACAGGAGAGAACGAGAGAGAGAGAGAGAACGAGAGAACGAGATAGGTAGAAAGAGAGTCGTAACGAGCAGCAGCAGCACGTTTTGCAGTTCTCCCGGCATGTGGGCAATTGTTGGCAGCCTCTGTAGGAGAAATGGCCGTCATTCGAATGAAGAACCATTCAAAATAATTCTTTTTTTTTTTTATTAAAAATCATACATCTCTTCATATTATATAAATATTTCGCCGATATCGTGTACAAGAATTGAGAATCCAGACCCTTTATAAAGAGTGTGTAATTTGAAAAGGATGACTCTGTTTGGGTTTCTTTGGTTTAGGCTTTTTTACATCCTATATGAGGGGTGCACAATTTGAAAATAATGACTCTGCTTGAACTCCTTATAGGGCTTTTTGTTGCCGTATCATGGGTATCTATAGTTTAAAAATGATGACAATGTTTGGGTATGTTTGGGTTCGGCTTGTCGACAACCTATATGGAGAGCAATTGGAAAAAACGACTCGGTTTTTCTTTGTTTCAGTCCGTCTGAATCGGGCTTTTTGTCCAATTTAAAACAGATGACTATGTTTGGGTTCGGCTTTTAGCTACACTATAAGAGGTGTACAATTTAAAAAGGATGACTATGTTTGGATTTTTTCGGATTGAGATTTTCGACAGCTTATACGAGGAGTGCACAATTTTAAAAGAATAACTCTGGGTTTCTTTGGGTTGGGATTTTTGTCACCCTATAAGGGTTATCTCAGTTAAAAAGGATATCAATGGTTGATTTTTTTTGGATTGGGCTTGTTGACACCCTATACTGCGAGCAACAGGAAAAAATTACTCGGTTTGTGTTTATCACGGTCCATTTGGATTGATATTTTTGTCCAATTTGAAACGGATGACTATGTTTGGGTTGGGATTTTAGTCACACTACAAGAGGTGTCTAATTTTAAAAGGATAACTTTGGGTGATAATCATAAGAT
Source organism: Rhorus exstirpatorius (assembly GCA_963564615.1). NCBI lineage: Eukaryota > Metazoa > Arthropoda > Insecta > Hymenoptera > Ichneumonidae > Rhorus > Rhorus exstirpatorius. The sequence goes on from OY751321.1 coordinate 9,479,527, forward strand.
AGTTAACGCAAGGCTTCCATTGACGTTAATCTAGAGCCCTAAATCACATTGTTGGGCTACAGCATCACTATCGACTCGGGTCTCAAAACAAACTTTTTAATCGAACCTACAAGTCATAGATTGTCAAATCTAGCTAGAATTATGGTGCTCTTCAATAGGATACAGCGTCAAGTAAACGCGCACGTTAAGTAACTACTTAGCGCAGTGGAAATATCAACGTTACATGCTAACGACAAATAAGCCGATATGCAATAAAAATGTGAAAAGTGCGTCAATTGATTCACATCACCCCTACCCCTAGAATCAAAATTTCAACCATTTTCAACATTATTGCCTAGTATTTGAGTTGTTCATGTAGTCCAAAACACCACACAATGACAGCTTGAAATAGATTGTCGAGGTTACTCATTTTGATCGTAATTGATAAATTCACGAAGCGGCTTGTATGTCCAATCGACACATTGAAATCAGTGATATTATACCCATGATTCTGAAGGATTATTTGTTTCGTGTTTGCAGCAGAAATTTTCGAAATTTATACCTGGGGCTTCCTGAATTTATGAAAAGTAGTTACATCTGTAACGTTGTGATAATTGTTTACAATTATTTTTTCACAAGAAATACTTTCTTATTCACGACCGTACCAATTGCGTAACAGAGTTGGATACATCATTTGAATGATGTACCCAACTCTGTTACGTAATTGGTCGTATATTTCGATAGAAAGGGACAAAAGTATGCCAGCTACTGCTTTATACTTTCATAGTCTTTTTGGTCGGCCAATCACTGAACCGTTTATTCGATGCATACACGCGTTACATACTCAAGAGATATTTGTTTCTCTGCCTCTCACGTTCTTTTCTCTCTCTCCCTTTCTCTCTCTCTCTCTCTCTTGCAATGTGTACACTATTCGGTTCATCGTTCTTTATCTCACAAAGCGTATACTGGTTGCTTCTTCGGACGGCCTATCACTCTATTTCGCTTTATGCTTTTATCGTTCTTTATCCTCCCCCCCCCCCCCCTCCACCGCCGCACTTATCACACTCTTGCTTGCTTTCTTGAATTCACAGAGGAACGCGGCAGTGAGGTAAATGCCCCTATTGCTGACGACGTGTGGGCTCCTATTTTCTATAGTGTCAGCAATAGGAAAGCCAGCACGAGTACCTGGATATATATATGGACTTATATGGACTATATTATTAACAGTCAAAATTTTATAGTCCTGAAATAGATAGTCCTGCCTCACTCTAATAAAAACATACAGACGTTCTCAAAAAATGAACTTCAATTAAAAAACAAAATCCATACCACATATAATGCATACACTTATGTTTAATTATTATTCACCCCCGGTCCCCAAGTATTTCACCTACTCGGTCAGCTCGGGTACCACATCCTCTCTCTTGTACCCACCGCCAGTGACACCTACCGTATCACATTAGCACGCGGGCGCGGGGAAACTGCGGAAAACCAGGGCCGATACAGACGGCCACATTTCATCCTGCTTCTTCGATACTCGGGTATGATGGTTAAACATTAAGTACAGACACCGAACCTTTAGAAAAAGTGACCTCCAACTTGCCCATTAAGGTGGTTCTTGCAATCTCGTAAAATCTAGATAGACTCATAAAAATACGACAAATGTAAAGGTTGAGGTCCCTGAAGTATGCTTGCAAAGTTTTAGATTCTTTCACCGTTCGTTTCCGGAGATATGTGCGCTCGTAAACTTTTCCAATTTAACACGGTGGGTATACCCGTGTAGAAAATTGTTTGGGCGTCCCAATTTAAAAAGAGGCCCCTTATGGGCATCAACAGGGCATCCCCTATAGAGGCTTCCTCACTGTTGCCTAACTGGGGCCAAGTCAGGGTTTATTTAGGCATCCAAGTTAATTTTGTTCAGGCTTGCCTAATCTGTGCCAAAGTTGGGCCAAGTCGGGGTTGATTTAGGCATCCAAGTTAATTTTGTTCAGGCGTGCCCAATCTGTGCCAATGTTGGGCCAAGTCGGGGTTTATTTAGGCATCCAAGTTAATTTTGTTAAGGCTTGCCCAATCTGTGCCAAAGTTGGGCCAAATCAGGGTTTATTCAGGCATCCAAGTTAATTTTGTTTGGGCTTGCCCAATCTGTGCCAAAGTTGGGCCAAGTCGGGGTTTATTTAGGCATCCAAGTTAATTTTGTTAAGGCTTGCCCAATCTGTGCCAAAGTTGGGCCAAGTCAGGGTTTATTTAGGCATCCAAGTTAATTTTGTTCAGGCTTGCCTAATCTGTGCCAAAGTTGGGCCAAGTCGGGGTTTATTTAGGCATCCAAGTTAATTTTGTTCAGGCTTGCCTAATCTGTGCCAAAGTTGGGCCAAGTCGGGGTTTATTTAGGCATCCAAGTTAATTTTGTTCAGGCTTGCCCGATCTGTGCCAATGTTGGGCCAAGTCAGGGTTTATTTAGGCATCCAAGTTAATTTTGTTCAGGCGTGCCCAATCTGTGCCAATGTTGGGCCAAGTCGGGGTTTATTTAGGCATCCAAGTTAATTTTGTTAAGGCTTTCCCAATCTGTGCCAATGTTGGGCCAAGTCGGGGTTTATTTAGGCATCCAAGTTAATTTTGTTAAGGCTTGCCCAATCTGTGCCAAAGTTGGGCCAAATCAGGGTTTATTCAGGCATCCAAGTTAATTTTGTTTGGGCTTGCCCAATCTGTGCCAAAGTTGGGCCAAGTCAGGGTTTATTTGGGCATCCAAGTTAATTTTGTTCAGGCTTGCCTAATCTGTGCCAAAGTTGGGCCAAGTCGGGGTTTATTTAGGCATCCAAGTTAATTTTGTTCAGGCTTGCCCAATCTGTGCCAATGTTGGGCCAAGTCGGGGTTTATTTAGGCATCCAAGTTAATTTTGTTAAGGCTTCCCCAATCTGTGCCAATGTTGGGCCAAGTCGGGGTTTATTTAGGCATCCAAGTTAATTTTGTTAAGGCTTGCCCAATCTGTGCCAATGTTGGGCCAAGTCGGGGTTTATTTGGGCATCCAAGTTAATTTTGTTGAGGCTTGCCTAATCTGTGCCAAAGTTGGGCCAAGTCGGGGTTGATTTAGGCATCCAAGTTAATTTTGTTCAGGCGTGCCCAATCTGTGCCAATGTTGGGCCAAGTCGGGGTTTATTTAGGCATCCAAGTTAATTTTGTTAAGGCTTGCCCAATCTGTGCCAAAGTTGGGCCAAATCAGGGTTTATTCAGGCATCGAAGTTAATTTTGTTTGGGCTTGCCCAATCTGTGCCAATGTTGGGCCAAGTCGGGGTTTATTTGGGCATCCAAGTTAATTTTGTTGAGGCTTGCCTAATCTGTGCCAAAGTTGGGCCAAGTCGGGGTTTATTTAGGCATCCAAGTTAATTTTGTTCAGGCGTGCCCAATCTGTGCCAATGTTGGGCCAAGTCGGGGTTTATTTAGGCATCCAAGTTAATTTTGTTAAGGCTTCCCCAATCTGTGCCAATGTTGGGCCAAGTCGGGGTTTATTTAGGCATCCAAGTAAAACTCATTTGTTAATTAACAATTAAATATATTTTTTCACTATATATCACCTTTTTACCGAATATCATGCTGGTTCATCCAGCCCGGCGAGACAGCGCTTTCAATTAGAACTCGTAGATTAATGTCATTTTAATACATTAGAGTCATAAGATATCAATGGCGTAGTGGTAGAGTGTCGGTCGTCAGGTAGGTCGTTAGGTAGTTCTCAGTTAAAATCTCAGGTAGGATAGAAATTAATTTCGACGAAATAACGTCCGGACTACGAAGCCGCAAACATTCGTAAAAAAAAAAAATCTCCAGCGCGTTAATTTTTTTTTTAAATGATTATTTAAGGATAGAAAGTGCTGAACTCGCCGATTCGAGGATAGCGGGTTCGAATCCCACTCAGTGATGTTTTTTTTTTTTTTGCAAAATTTACAGGATTTTTAAAAATAATGAAATAACAATACTGAATTCATTCATCGATCATTCCTAATTGCTAATTTATCGATAATAAACTAATAATGGGCCAATTTCGGCTTATCTCACGTATTTGATTTGGCCCCATATGCGCGGTAAAACTTGGGCCAATTCAGGCGACCAAAATAGGCCCAAGTTTGAAAGCCTGTATGGGGCCAAAATACTTAAGCGGGACAAGCCACTGTTGGCCCAATACAGGTGACCAAACTTGGGCCAATTGTTGGGTCCAACAATGGCCCAATACTGAAGACCAAACTTGGGCCAATTGGGGCGACCAAAATAGGCCCAAGTTTGAAAGCCTGTAAGGGGCCAAAATACTTAAGCGGGACAGGCCACCGTTGGCCCAATACAGGTGACCAAACTTGGGCCTAGATAATATCGAGGAAAATTAACTTGGCCCCAGTTAGCGCCCGGAAAAAATTTCTACACGGGTAGGCCCCAAGGTGACAAACGATACTGGAGTGCTTATCCTTTTCAAATTTTAATACTTAGAAACTAGATGAGCGGACGAAACTTTGCTGTGTCGATGCAATGAACATTATTGAAGATTCTGATGAAAACTTTAATTGATTTACCGTACCGTTATAATTTTAAAAAAAACGTTATTTTCTAGCCCCTGGAGCAGACCGACGTTTCATGCGTGCCCGCTCACCGCGCCTACGTTCCCGCTTATTCCCCGCTACCGGTCGCTCAAGAACTACTTTAATACGCCTGCCAGCGTACGACTAAGCAGTCAACTATCCAAATAGCGGACCAATATTTGGAGAATTGCGCAACATCAGGACGGAAATAAATGTTATTCCGTCATGTAACTTCTGTTTGATTCAAAATTCATTTCGGTGCGTCAACTGTATAGGTCTACTGCGTACAAGTATAAGGGATTGCGACATTGAATTCGTATATGATGAAATTTGATGTGCGAATCGCGATAGCCTTTTTTTTTCACTCGGTCGTCTCATTATCGTGACGATGAACCTTGGTTCGGCTTAAAAACGATTTTTGATTACTCGTAATTTAGAAAAAAATGTCGAAATATCGTAGCTGAGTTAATAGTCCAGTCGATATAGGACTGCAAATTATATTTTGTCGTAAGTACAATTTTTTAACAATGTTTATTTCGCACGATCGTGGTAAAATATATAACGTAGCATGAGAGTTTTAATACAATAATGTCCCAATAACGTTTCGATGAGCTATTTTATAATTATATCCATGTAAGAGCGAGCAGTGGCCCAGTTGGTCCGACTCTGGACTGCCACGCAGGCGGCCTGGGTTCGATCCCGCGGCCGGCACCAATGGATTTTTCCAGATGCTTTTTCTGCGAGCTCGGTGGTTCGAAACCCACCTTAAATTGTAGGTTCTCACAAATACACTGGGCCAATAGCAATGAGGTTGCAAAAATCGAGAGAGAAAAATAGTTCCGTAAATGAACAGAAAAACTAAAATAGTGGGCCCAGTGTAATAGTGATATAGTGAATGAAAGTGTTGTAAAAAGCCGAAAAGGCTATGCAAGTAAAACTTACTACTATAACTAATTATATCCATGTGGTTAACTTTGGAAAAATACATCCATCGTCTTCGAGACCTATAATGCCTCGCCTTCGCACGTCGTCATCTCGTCCGATGATAACGTGAAGCCGTGCAACAGTCGAACCCTTGTTCTTGTCTTTGTTTATTGTGTCTAGGCGATAAGAGACCTCCTAAATTCATCCAGAGCTCTCCCGTATATAGCGATAAAAGATTTCGTCGTCAATTTATTAGCAGTGGCGATTTTTTTTTTCATCGTTTGGGAAGGTCGTAGGTTGGCTCCGATCCTAAATCCATATTTTCGAGACTACAGCCCCGTTGCGCTAGCCGCTATCTTTAATTGACGTAAAGTGTGAATTTGCCGTATGAATTTTTTTGTGAATAACTACTACTGCCTTGTTAATCGTGACACAAAGGTTTATGGTATAATTTGATAAATCGAAAAATTACCGTGGTATTTATCCATAATGATTAATGTATTAGCGAATAAACTATGTACGGTTTTCATTATTTACTAAAATATTTTATAAAGAATATATTAGACCCAGGCAAGCCAAACAGTACACATATACATAATTTTAAAGGTACTCATATTTCATACACATAGTATATACTCCATATTTTCTAAATTTTGCTATGAAGTAGAAAAAAAAATCCAAATTTCTTAGTAAAAAAAAAATTAAAAAATAATAACTGTGATAGCATTTTTCAATTATGAAAGAGCACGGAAATTTTCAGTCATGTTTACCATCATCAGAATTGTTGCAAAGTCGTTACGTCAAAATTGGACTTTGCCCGCCATCTACCGACAGTTCCCAGATCCCTCTATCGTACTATTTTTTTTTCTCAAAGTGTTATATCTGTAGAGTAAACCCTTAAAATGTTATTTAAAAATATTAAAAATCTACGAAGTTATAATTTTGTTGTTGTTTTTTGTCCTCCTGATTTCACAACCCCTTTTATCTGCAATATAAAGATTTTACTATGCATGAATCTTATGATTTTTTTAATGAAGAAGAGAATGGTGTGCATCAAAGGATATTCAATGAACGTAAAATGAGACTTTTTTTTATAAACGTGGTTGATTTTGTTCCTGATTAACCAGTTAAAAAAAAATAAGGGAATTAAAAGGAGGATAATTAGACTGCCAGAAGAAATAAGTGATTGATGCATTCATTACAATACGTATAATTAGCTGCGCATGTGAAAATCGGAAATGATGAAAAATTGAAAATGGGAAGAAAAAACATTTTAAAAAACCGTTTAATTATTATTTTTTCAACTTTTAATGTATTTTTTTACCACACTATGTATAAAAGACAGTGAAAAAATATCCGTAGTGCTCAAAAAAAATAGATATGTACGTTGCGACTATCGCAATACTACGTAATTCATCTATTCTTGACATTTTATGGAACTATCCAAAGCAAAAAAAAAATCAAAATACTTAAAAATAATTTATGCAAACCAAGACCTTCAATAATGCATGAAATTAATCAATATTTATAGAAAAAGTAAAGTTGGCTTGCCGCTATAGGACTGAGATGCTACGGAGCATCTGCGGAGGCCACAAATCCCTCAAATGCGACTAAAGATACCCACCAAGCCACAGTTAATGGACCAGTGGCAATAAAACTAACGTGAATCAACTCATAAAATGTTATACCAAATTGTAGACAGGGTCCTTATCTGAAAATTTCGCTATCTCGTTCAAGATCGAGGCTTGAACTAGACTTAGGGGGGGATTTGTTCCCCAGTTAATCCGTCTAGGGTTAAAATTAATTTCTAGAGCAGATACGTAAAGTAACGGGTCAATAAGTGATCTGCTTTTTATGAAATCCAAAAACTGTATGGTTTAAAAACGTGACCTTGAGAGTAATGGGGGAATTCATTTGATCAAGCATCCTTTTTACGCCTTTTTCATATCCTAATTAACGAATAAAAAGGTCGAGTTTCAATAACCAAGCAAATAAAACTTTTCGACAAAACAAAACCACAAAACTCACGACTCATTATATTAATGCCATCAAACCCTTGAAATTTCACTTACAGTTCAACATCACCAGTATATTGAGTATCCACTGCAGTAATATCGGTGCACTGCTGTATATATAAAGCGTATGCATGTATGTGTATATGCATGTATATATGCAACCGTAGCACGAACGTTGCACGCACGAAATCATGAATTGTTGATGACGCGGTATACGCGCGAACCACAAGCGAAATCTAAATGAGCAGGTACATAAACCGAGCATGCCGAATTATTTTCCGCCCAATTGACGGCACGTGGTGGTATATTATAGGGCAGACGCACGTACGTCGTAGGACTGCAATTCTCTTACATCATACTGTGACAAGTTATACCTTCGCAGCGAATCTGTTCTATCTCAATCGCATACATCGAAAGCTTTAGAACATTTCCTATAGCCGTTAGTACATTTCCTATAGCCGTTACCTATTATTACAAGAAATCCTACATGCAAACTGAACACACATGTATAAGAAGCCCTCTTGCATGTGCTATTAGAAATTTCATACGCACATATTTCGTAAAATTCGATTATCGACATATTAAAAATAACATGAAATGGTTGCAGCTTCATTATCAACGTTTATATTACAATTAAAATTAGTGAGTGATATGTAAAATTAATTGAAAACAAATTTGATATTCACGGTATATTATTATTGATCTTTTTTTTTTAATTATTCCTAATGTTTCGTCTCAAAAACGGAATTATCATTATTTCCTACGTAGAATTTATTTTTCTCCATTCGTGTCTGCATTTCATTCGTTTTCTTTTTTTCTCGAGTTCTTTATTCATTTATTTTCGCGACTTTACGTTCATCGTTTTATGAATTTATTTTTTCGCGAGATTATTCTCTTTTCTTTGATTCACAGCAACGTGATCGAACATTTGAACCCGAAATATTCAAACCTTTTTTTCCTTTGATTTTTTGGCTGACCGAGAGAATCCCGGATATTCATATTTTATTACAAGGACAGCTGCAATGCACCGTTTTTTAATCCTTATAGTCGAGTCATTCTAGCCAAAAAAAAAGTATAGGTTCATAATGCAATCTTCTACAAAATTGAGTTTCATATTGAAAAAGGTTTAAGGATATTCCTTGAGTGTAAATTCAAGTTGGCGCGGGGGGGGGGGGGGGGGGGTGTTGAGCTTCAGCCGCCATCTTGAAAAATACGTCTTATCAAATATCTCGTGAACCGTGCTTCGTACGAGAAAAAAGCAGAAACCTTTTTTATTATGTAATAAAATCCTCTGCAACTTTTAATTGAAACTTTTTCCTGTATAGTGCATGGTTTTTTATCTATAGCGCGGCAAACTTTTCCAAACATCGCCATTTATACTGTTACCTCAACCGTTAACTATAAATTTAGCAATAACCATGTTTGGATCACTTTGCCACGCTATAAATCAAAGACCATTCTCTATACAGGAAAAAGTTTCCAATAAAGCTGTAGAAAATTTCATTGTCTACAAAACAGATTTTTAATATTTTTGTCGTACGATGCACGGTTTACGAGATTTATTTGATAAAACGTGTTTTCCGAGATGGCGGCTGAAACTCAACACCCCCCCCCCTCTTGTCCCGCCAACATGAATTCACATACATCCCTGAATCTTTTCCAAAAACGAAATCAATTCTGTAGATTTCAGAAAAAATGTCTACAATGACTGAACTATACTAGGACCTCAATTTAACGGCAAGTGGCGGGACCGGCTCCGCATCGTACCTTGTTAAATCGAGGTTGCGTACGCCCGCCCATGCTGTATCTGCGCATCGGCACTCCGTGCTACGGGCCTGATCGCGGAGACTTGAAGCGTCCCCCATCATCTCCCACCACGCGAAAAACGGATCGATAAATGCGACATGGTGGAGACTGTCTGTTAAATCGAAAGCCATTAAATCGAGGTCCTAGTGTACAAGGATTTTTCTATTTTTAATCCGCACGCACAACACACAGTGAAGTTCAGATTTTCATTCCGAACGTCGTTGCACCTTTTCATATTTATTACCCTTTGTACATACGCTCGATACAACGGTCCTCTGCAGGCATCTTTCTCTTACGAGGCGTCTCGTCTTAGCGTGACAGCGGAGATTCAAAGGTTTTTTTTCTCCAAAAAGGGAACAATCAATTATCAGATATGAACAGCTGGGATGCTCTTTTGAGCCTTGGTCGCTTCTCACAATTTTTCCAAAAGTTAAATTGTTACCGTTTTTCGACAGGTCAACTAAAGTAATATCAACTAAAGTATTAACTTAAGCGCGCGCGAACCTGGAATATTTTTCTCACATATTATGTCGTCACGTGATTACTAGCATTCAGTTTAAGTTTGTTCCATTCATATAATTATTTTTAACAATACAGCGTTTTAAAAGTGTCTCGTTATTCTTCCGAAATTCACCTGCATCTATCAATTCAAGATTGGGGCAGTGCGCGTGTCATGGTGCTGATTTTTCTCTCAATATCACGATTTACAACCCTAGTTGACTCTGCCGTGAGTCGTATCGTAGCGCGTAAAAGACTTAACCCACCTAGTACAAAGATTTTTATATCCGTATTCCATAATATTCCACGACTGAATATTAGAAGAAAAAAACATATATCAAGAATTTTAATGTACACATGGATATGAAATTTGTATAATGCGCGTATAAAAATTTCAACTGTATTTGCAAGGTGGCTTCATGTGTGCGTCTATGAATTTTTCTACACGTGCTGTTTGGAACTTGAGGCGAAATGTCCGCATGGAAACACTGGTGTTTGTAGTGATGAAGAAAAAATGTTGGCACATTATGTTTTTGAATAATAAGAAATTGGCGGCGCATCCAATAGTTCTGGGACGCCAAGTTACCCCAAAAAATTAGGAGATAAGTATTTTTTCCTACTGGCTGACGGCCCAAGAGACATTTGCGCCACATAGGAGAAGAGAGTCTCGGTAAAGGCGTGGCGATTGATTCGCTTACTTCAGGCTTAGTCTCGCTCGTGATAACGACTTCGTGCACTGTAAAAAAAAATGGTAAATTCAACTCGAAAACGATTGAATCAACTCATTTCTAGAGTAACATATGGCGAACCACATTTTCGAGTTGATTCAACTCATATATAGCGCCGTTTTAACCACAATATGTAGCACGATAAACTCGATTTGTGGTTGTCTCAACACGAGATGTGACTGGTTCGACAATATATCTATTTGATGTGACTCATTAGTATGGTTGGAACAGCTACATTTTAGTTGACTGAACTCGATCTGATGGTACAATTAACTCGATTTGTGGCTCTTTCAATCAAAAATAAAGTCCATGTACCCAGAAATATAGTTCAAGCCACTAAATATTCGGTAGAACGAGCTCGATTTGTGGTTGTCTCAACTCGCGATGTGGCTCATTCAACCTGATATTTATTTGATGTGACTTATCAACATGGTTAAAACAGCCACATTTTTGGTTGATTGAACTCGATCCGATGGTATATTTAACTCGATTTGTGGCTCCTTCAACCAAAAAATAAAGTCCACGTACGCAGAAATATAGTTGAGGCCACTAAATATTCGGTAGAACGAACTCGATTTATGTTTGTCTTAACTCGCGATGTAGCTCATTCAACCGGATGTACATTTCGCGTTTCTTAAATTTCGAGCTTCAAAATTAATAAAAAAAAAATTATAATGCATTTATCGCGATAACAATATAACAGAAATGATATCACACGAAAAAAAAAGTTCTCCGTTGATATTCACTCATTACAGAATTTCTGTCTGAGCCGGGATTCGAACCGCCTACCTACAAGTTTCCTACCTAATGCCTGCTTACTAACCCGGGACGCTACCTATTGCGCTATCGACTACTATTGAATTTCGTTCATCAATTTTCCGATATACGCTGCATGCTGGCTCACACTTACAAAATTGAATGCGTCATTACCATTACCATTTGACGATTTTGATTAGTAATAGAATTCATTTTCACACAACTTTGCTAGTTTTACATTTATATTTTTTATTTATATTTTGAGTTTCGATTGAACTTTTAATCGAGTCGTTCCACCTCTTTTTCGTTGAAATGACGACGCATAGTAATCGGATAAACCACAAATGTAGTTGAATCAACATGATATTTGGTTAAAAGAGCTGGTTATAGAGTTGTTTCAAACATCTGTGGCAGTACGATGAGCCACATAAAAGAGTTGTTTCAACATCAATTGCGATAAATAGAACCTCATAATGTAGTCGATTGAACTTTTAATTGAGTCCTTCCAACTCTTTTTCAGAGTTAAAATGACGACGCATAGTAATCGGATAAACCATAAATGTAGTTGAATCAATCTAATATTTGGTTGAAAGAGCTGCTTATGGAGTTGTTTCAAACATTTATGGTAGTAGAACGAGCCATATAAAAGAGTTGTTTTAACATCAATTGTGATAAATAGAACCACACAATGTAGTCGATTGAACTTTTAATCGAGTCCTTCCAACTCTTTTTCAGAGTTAAAATGACGACGCATAGTAATCGGATAAACCACAAATGTAGTTGAATCAATCTAATATTTGGTTGAAAGAGCTGCTTATGAAGTTGTTTCAAACATTTATGGCAGTAGAACGAGCCACATAAAAGGGTTGTTTTAACGTAAATTGTGATAAATAGAACCACATAATGTAGTCGATTGAACTATTAATCGAGTCCTTCCAACTCTTTTTCAGAGTCAAAATAACGACGCATGATAATCGAATAAACCACAAATGTAGTTGAATCAACCTAATATTTGGTTCAAAGAGCTGTTAATTGAGTTGTTTCATTCAATTATCGTAGTCGAACGAACTGCAGAAAAAGTTGGACCAACTATTCTGTTGTGAGTGATTCAACTCTGAAATGAGTTCGGTCAACTCGTTAGGTGGCTGTTTTGACCGAATATGTTAACGCGATTTCAGAGTTGAAGCAACTATTTCATGTACATGCTTTAACTCGATATTCGGTTGACCCAACTCAATTTGAGTTGTTCTAACTCATTTTTTTCAACTCGATTTCTCGAGTTGAATTTACCATTTTTTTTTACAGTGTGCGCGCACTTGAAGGAACAAAATAATTCAGGAATCGGTAAAAGTGAATAGCTTGCTGATTTGACCTCGATTACTTATTTAAAAATTTCTGTTGGAAATTTACAAAAAATGTACAGGAAGCAATATTCGAGCACGGTATTGTAAAATTTACTACACATTTATGAAGTTATTTTAAAATACTTGCATTGTAAATTTATTGTACATTTACAGCGAAGTTACTAAACATTGGTGTAGTAATTTTAGCAAACTTGAGTATTATAAATCAACTCATGATTTGAAAATTTAAAGTGTATTTGTCTATTAATTTTGATGTGCATGTATTTTAAACATGTCACACTGATCACGCAATTTTACCAAGCATGTACACATTAAATTTACTGTACTTTTACAGTGAAGTTACTGAGCATTAATGTAGTAATTTTAGCAAACCTGGGTGTTATAAATCGACTCATGATTTTTATTTTTTATTGCAAATTATAAACGAGCATGAATCACTTGCAGAAAGGTTCCGCACACATATTTTGTCGTTACTGGAAAAAAAAAAAAAATACGGCACGGATTACTCGATACGATTTTATTCTCATGGACGGGGACTCGAACCCACGACCTACCTACCTATCCTACCTATCTTCCTAACACGCTACCCACTACGCTATCGACTGTTATGGAACTTTGGTAATTCATTTCATGTATTATTTGACATGCCAGAGAACACTTGATCAGTTGCATGTTGGGAGCTATATACCACCGTGCAGAAAAGAAAAGATAGTGAATCATAATAAAAATCGTGGCCGGCAGATTTAATTTTCAGATGTTGAAGTTTCTCGTCCCGAAAAACCGCGTCAAAACAATAATAGCAATAACATTTACAATAATAATAACCAACAAATAAACAATAATAATAATAATAACAATAACAACAATAACAAAAATAAGCCACATTGATATTATTATTATTATTATTGTTGTTGTTGTTGTTGTTGTCGTTGTCGTTGTCGTTGTCGTTGTTGTTGTTGTTGTTGTTGTTTTTTTTTTTTTTTTTAATCCGAGGAGTTGCGGAATCCAAGTTGTTTTTATTATTATTGTTGTTGTTATTATTATTATTATTATTAGTATCGAATAATGTGCTGACAAGCGTTTGTAATTTTAATATACTTGAGTTTAATTTTCTTTAACGTTAGTGAATTTAGCAAACTGGTCAACAAATTTCTAGTAATGTGTAGTAAATTTACAAAACAAATGAGGTTACTATATATGCATGCTTAGTGTATTTAAGATGAGGTTACGTATTTCTCGTACTACGTATAGTAAAATTAATTTTTTGTATTGTGAATATAATAAATATGCATAGTAATTGACTTTGCTACTCCAAATTTGTTTTTTCGCAAGGTTTTCGTATAGTAAATGTATTGTAAATTCACAATAATGTTTCACAGTGTGTGTTTGGTAAATTTAGCAAACTGTTGAGCCAATTTCTAATAATGTGCAGTAAATTTACACATGAAATAAATTTGCTGCGCATGTTTGGTAAATTTAAGATACATTTGGTGGAGTTTAATGGAATCAGAAATCTTTATTGCAATTTTAATACAAATGTATAGCAATTCATTTTGCTGTACTGAGTTTGCAATACTATTGCAGAAATGTCACAAAATTCGAGTGCATCAAATTCAAGACACTATTTAGTAATTTCAATAATCACTTCAGTTATTTTGCTATACAATTTCGTGAATTTATAAAATTTGATTGTAAAATAGAAACAAACGCACAGCAAGTTTGTTTGCATTACTAAATTTATAATTTTAGAATACTTCAAATGAATTTCCTCCATCTTGTGTGTGGTAAATTTAGCAAACTGTTGAGCCAATTTCTAATAATGTGTAGTAAATTTACAAATGAAATAAATTTGCTGCGCATGTTTGGTAAATTTAAGATACATTTAGTGGAGTTTAATGGAATCAGAAATCTTTATTGCAATTTTAATACAAATGTATAGCAATTCATTTTGCTGTACTGAGTTTGCAATACTATGCAGAAGTGTCACAAAATTCGAGTGCATCAAATTCAATACACCGTTTAATAATTTCAATAATCACTTCAGTTATTTTGCTATACAATTTCTTGAATTTAAAAAATTTGATTGCAAAATAGAAACAAACGCACAGCAAATTTGTTTGCATTACTAAATTTATAATTTTAGAATACTTCAAATGAATTTCCTCCATCCTGTGTGTGGTAAATTTCGCAAACTGTTGAGCCAATTTCTAATAATGTATAGTAAATTTACAAATGAAAAAACTTTGCTACACATGTTTAGCAAATTTAAGAAGCAGTTTCATCTTTCTCGAACAAATTTTAGTAAAATAAAAAAATATTCAGTGCGATTTCAATAAAAATGCATAGTAATTCACTTTACAGTAGTAAATTTGTAATTTTGCAAGACTTTGGTGTCGTAAATGTGTAGTAAATTCGCAATCATTTTTAACAGTGTACGCATATAACTATGATGTCTCCCATACATACATATGTATATAAATCTCATTACTATGCGCGGTCAAAGTTTGTTCTTGATCTCGAGTTCGCGATTCTCTCGTGAGCGACAATCACAGCGCAGCGATACACCTACTGACGGAACGAAATCAAAAAAATTCTTGGTAACAATACTCTGCGTAACTATACGGCACACGGATGTTGAGGTCCTTCCCGCATCCGGAGATTCGTAATTCTATATCTATCTCGGTCATTTTATTCGCCTCTTTCTTCTTTCTCTCGTCTTTCTCTCGTGGCATGCGTGGCATATACACACATCTACATTAGGGTGTCCGTTATTTCCCAAATTGACTTTTTTCACTTGAGTATGGTCCAAATCATTAGTTTATAGCCTAAAAACAATTATGAAAAGAAAAAAAAATTTCAAGTGCCATTAGCCCCTGCCTAAATGACGATACTTTTCCTATTTGATTAAGGTAATTCGGTCGAGTTTGGCCGAAGTCAAATTTTATCCGTAATTCATATTTATTTACGTACAATTTAACCATATGAAAGCTATGATAAATTGAATTGTTGCATAAAAAAATATTACAAGCTTTTTTTTAGGCGTGTAAATAATAAGTTAATAATTAAGAGGCACGGTAGTGCCTCGAGACGAGTACATTTCCTCCTTTACCGACATGTCGAGAGGTACTACAGCCTCTTATACGCCATACATCTGGCTTATACACGGGATTATATCTGTATAACGAAACTTATTTTCCGAATTATTAATGAATTATACGGACTTAGGCAATGATATCAACACGAATATTTTTTTTTTTCTCTTTCGATCGGTACCCAAATGAACGCTGTAGCTATTGACCATATGGAAGATATTGCATTTTATTATTTTCATTCGACGTACATCATCATCATTTGCTGTGATTTTTTGTCTCCGCCACAAATTTTCGCACCACCCGTGAATCTAACCGCAAATTCATCGCTCACCTGTCACACCAGGCTAAAAGGCTGAAATCACGTATGTCACGTTACGTATATATGATCTTTGGTTAACGAAGCTGCCAGTGCTGCCTTCGTTGCTTCGGAATTCCCGAAAGTCGTTTACGCGATTTTTTTATCGTTACTTTAAAATGAAAGTTCCGAGGTTTTATTACGAAAGTGAAGTATAAAAATAAATTGAAGAAAAAAAAAACGAACAGTGCTAGAGTTCAGTACTATTTTATCATTTTCGGACAGAACCGGTGAAAAAAACAATTATATACTTATATGTGCGTTCTCGTAGTGATATGACTCCCCAATTAAAAGGTTATATTGGTGTATTTCGAAAAATAAATATTGATTATTAAATAAAGTTTAAAGTATATTAATGAAAGAGAATTGTGTTTTTTCCACGTACATCCAAGTACATCCAGCATTTTCATTCTTATCATTGTTTATTACACTTTAATTATTGTTTATCACATTTTAATTATTGTTTAAATGATATTTAAATTCTAAGTGAACTTGATAAGTTCTTTGCATCGTGTAATTTCGATTGAATATTTTCTTTTTGTATTGCTTCGCTCTCTTCAAGAGCGCTTTGCAACTCGTCCCTCAAACTCGCGTTTTCCTCGCGGAGAGATCTCTATCTCGACGATTCTTTATTGCCTAAATTCGTTTCATTGGAAAAATTCTAGCTCTGCTTCAGCATCAATTTTATTTTATGAGATCGCCTGTGAAATAAATGTTAATTTCTTGCATTGCTCGAAAAATCTTGGTACTCTCGTTTCTCGTATGTCCCAACGATCTCCTTGACGGAATTCAGCCTCGCGATCTCGAATTTTTCATTGCTCTCACATCGAGCAGGACAATCCTTTGAGCCACGGTCGTGTTCCATCGACGTCGAGTTAGACCGAGAGACTATGTTATACGCTCTCTCGTTAAGATTCCGAGGGTCGACTGTTTTCCTTGCTGCAAGATTCCGATCTGTGACTGATCTCTTTGCCAGATATTAATAACCAGCATTTTTATTTTTTTCATTGTTTATGTTTATTAATCGTTTATAAGTAAGCACAACGCCCGAAAACGTCTTGAAACGGGACTTAAGGACTGAATCTAAAAATTTATTGATCCAAAAATTTTTATTGAAAAGAAAAAATTCGATTCGAACGAAATACTTGACGAGTTATGTAATTTCATAGTGGTATCGCTCCCCGCTCAAGATGTTATGTTAGTGTATTTGAAAATAAATACTGATTAAACAGCTATTAAATAGTGTTTAGAGTATTTTAATAAAAGAGAATTGTGTTTTTTTTTCCACGATATTACAGCATTTTTTTTTATCAAAATTGTACGATTCAGCATTTTATTGTGCTCGTATGTGAGATCAAGCAACTTGTACGCACTAAATATCATTGGTATAGGTGTAAAATGATTCGACCTTTGACAGGATCATCAAAGCTTGAAAAGGATCCGTAAGCATTGCTTGTTATCAATACGACGAAGCTCTAAACTTTTTCCATCCTCGCATGATCTATGCAATCAACTCGGAGCATTCGACTCGTCATCATACAAAGTCCCAGCTACACTGCTTTCTTGTCACAGATTCCATCGAAATGCAAACCCGACAAGCTCACACAATTCTACAAAGAAAAGTAGTATACGCGATCAACTAAACGGAGAATAATTCGTCACATTGCTAAGCCGTCGCAAAAAACTTTCCCAAATAGGGACACAACCTGGTAAAACTTGGCCCATAACCAACTTGATAAAAAGGAACTCACTGCGCCATCAACTTGCTACAAGGAAATTCGACACACCACCAACTTGGCATAGAAAAAGTCGATGCGCAAAAATTCCTATGGGTTATCTCGGCGAAAAAATACTCTCCGATGGTGCAACTTCGCACGGCGAAAACTCTCATGCGGCGCAACTTGATCCGCTCACACTCTCAACGGATGCAACCATGGTCCGTTGAACCGTGTACAGTCGGAGCGAGCCGAACAGCGCCGTGGAAGAGTTTCTCTGCGTCGGAATGCCCCAGCGGTTTTTGCATGTTCAATTGATGATATATTGAGTTTTCCCATGCCGAGCTGGCAGTGTGTCCAGTTTTATCGGAGCAAGCCGACACTGCATTGAGTTTTTCTGTACCGATTTTGGATATGAGTGTTACGTCCCCGGGAGCTTATCGGAATTTAGATAAGGACGCAACACGAGAATGTTGTTATTGACTTCTCTTTCGAGTCAAGACAATTAAGTCCTTTACACCAGGGACGGAAGTCACGTCTTTGATATGGGAAAAATTGACCGGAGGGGTGGAGAGACCGTAGAGCCGAACTGTGATATTAGCAGCTGAGGTTGATGAAAGTAGTTGTACTCACGTTGTTAATACGCTGATGAGCTTGGTTGAGCTGCAGTAGTGATGTAGTGTCGATATTAATTGCGTGAAGGGTTGATTGATGGAATCGTCCGCCGAAGTGTTCGTTAAATATTTTATTGTTCGATTACAATGTTGCGAGGATATTTTGATTCCTCTAAATGCACTACAATACTGGAGAAGATTGAGCGTCTTCCCAGTATACAATTACTACGATTGGTTACACACACACGCACACAATCTATTCGCCTAATTTTATTATTTGAGAGTTTGACCAAAAAGGGAAACGCGGTTATGCTGAGAGAGTTCGATGCTGGATTCGACTATGGTTCAAAAATTGAGACCCGACTCGAAGATATCTGACGGTCAAGAGTTTAGACTTGAGTGTGGTGCCTTGTTGATAAAATTTTGGTCACAGATTCTGCTCGATCTGGCTGCTGACTACCGACTGCTTGATATTGACTCGACTCGGATTGGATGGACACCCGTGACTGAAGTTTTGAGCAGAGCTTCCGCTCAATCTGGCTGTTCGTTACCGACTGACTCTTAGGGTGTGGCCCATGGGCCCCTCTGGAGCAGAGCTTCGCTCTACTTGGTGGCTGGCTTTTGACTGACTTTTGGTTGCTGGATGCCTTCCTTATATACCTGATTTTGTCGTAAATTTTGGTAGGATCCTTCAAAGAAGGGGTAGTTTTATTTTTCTCTCCTGTTAGTCATCGCCTGAGTCATCCCTTTGTCAGTTCCTCTGGTTGATCACGGAGAGTCGCGATTTTCCCTTATTGGGTGTTTTTATTATCTCTTGTTTCTCTATCTTGAGGTGGGAATTTTTACGAGTTTGTACTGTTGTGTGATATCTCCCGGTACAGCGTACCTTTGCTTTTCGGAGTTTATGAACTGTAGCTACATCAAATTTTACGAGTTATTGGGGTTGGGGTGCGCGCTTGACCAAGCCACCCCCCCATTTATTGAAAGTAAATTGGGGTTCCCGCACTCCCGTGTTTATTCGAGCGTGGGTTTTTCCTTGGTATGTCTTTATTATTGGGGTGGATTATTGATGTGTTCGATGCTACCTTTGTGCAACTGACTTCCTTTGGTATAACTACTTTTCGGTAGGCTGCTGTCCTCTTGATTCGGCGGTAGTCGGTCACCTCTCTTGGTTGGTACAGTGGGGTACGTTTAAAGTGTACGATGATATGATAAGGAGCTGTGAAAGGGTTTGTTATCAGAGTAGGATTGTGGGTTTTGTCGTAGGAGAGCGTAGCTAGTTTGGGTTAGGATGTAACAATGAGCAAGTTCGTCCGGGTCAAATCGCTTCGTGGAGTTTCTTTTTTTTTTGACAGTACAATTTATTTAACAATTTACTATTTGATTTATTAAGTACAGCGATAGAAACATACATCACAGTCCTACATTTTCGATCACATAACTAATGCCTACAAAATAATAATCATCGGATGATGTTGAAATTTTCATCGTTGGTGTTCAACGGAAATAGGTTTTTTAAAAATCATTCCCAGTATCGCTTACGCTTTTATGATATATTTAGGCCCCAAGCCGAGAAAAAAAAACCCAAAAAATAAGGTTTAAACGATTTTCGACTTCAAGAGGATACTGGAAATGAATTTTTTTTTTATATTTTCGTTGAGTCCCAACGATGCCAATTTCGCCCTCATATCATCGGTACACGTTTCTATACACTGCTCAAAGACAAAGTTCGAATTGCAAAAGCGCAGTAGCACACTTGTCCGCAACTTTACCTATTATCTACTATCTTATCCAAAGGCACGTCTTCTTCAATGATGTGTCAAATTTTTCTGTGTTGGATTCATATAGCCTGAGCATAGCAGTCACTATTCGAAGCTTTCAAATATGAGTTACTCGGTCAATATGCATGTACATGTATAATATGCTTTGCAAAAAGAAGCCAAATCCCTCCAAAAAACACCATAAATGGTGTACAAAAAGTTGAGACAAGTACATTTCCTTGCGTCGTTTTGTTTACAAAAAAAAAACAAACATAAATATGTGTAAAATAAATCCTCACAAAAAGTTCTCAAATAAATTCCAATCATCCAACTTACAGTTGGTTGCCAAGTACATCCAACATTTTTATTGTTCACATTGTTTATTAACCGTTTATAACTAAGTCACAACGCTCGAAAACGTCTTGAAACGGGACTCGGGGACTTAATCTAAAAAATTAATGTTTGAAAGATTGAATTGAAAAAAAAAATCACGTTGAAAAAGAAAACTCGAACGAAGTACTCGGCGAGTTCGTAACAGGTAGCCCCGTACAGTCATTTTACATAACTCGTCAAGTACTTCGTTCGAGTTTTCTTTTTCAATGCGATTTTTTTTTCAATAAAATCTTTCAAACATTCATTTTTTAGATTAAGTCCCTGAGTCCCGTTTCAAGACGTTTTCGAGCGTTGTGACTTAGTTATAAACGGTTAATAAACAATGTGAACAATAAAAATGCTGGATGTACTTGGCAACTGTAAGTTGTATGATTGGAATTTATTTGAGAACTTTTTGTGAGGATTTATTTTACACATATTTATGTTTGTCATATTTTTTGTAAGCTTAGACAAAACGACGCAAAGAAATGTACTTGTCTCAACTTTTTGTACACCATTTATGGTGTTTTTGGGGGGATAATTAATACCCGGAATAATGACAGACTTAACTTGACTCATTCTCTACATTAGGGCGCGAGCTAACTTAACCTTACGCATAAAGTTATATACTAGATTGCATTCGCGAGTTTTGTTGTATGCTTTAAAACAGTATAATGAAGAACAGGGGGGGGGGGGGGGGGGGGGGAAAGGCTCGTCTCAAGGCGAGTACAGTTGAATCAACGCCAGCATGGAATGTGCTCGGAACTCGTCTAGTTGACATTGCATATCTTGCCGAACAACTCAAATGTGACAGTTGTTCAGAACCACTTTTGATTAAATGCAAAAAAACAGGGTGTTAAACATGAACCTCAATTCGACCGAACTACCTTAACAAGGGATTTTTGCACTTCTTAAACTTTAATTTGTATTCGCTTACTATATTCATTACCTCATTAAATATTGTTGATTCTACTACTGTTCTGACCTACTTAGATGGACAAATTTTTACATTGGTGAAAAAAAAAATTTTCTCAAGTTTTGAAGAGGTCAAAATTTATTTTTACCGTATTTTTCAATAATTTTCGAATTTATTGGCTTTTCAATGCTTTTTATCTATTTGAAGGTTGGATATATGTTTTTATACGCTCTCATTACTGTTTAATATAAATTTTAAAGAAAAACCCAAACATACCCAAACAGTGACTCTTTTTCAATTGAATACCCTTTATATAGAGGTGTCAAAAAAAATCTCCAACCCAAACAGACATCATTTTGAAATCGGACATCTCTTATACAGGTGCATCAAAATTTTCAACCCGAAGAAACCCAAACAGAGTCATCCTTTCCAAATTGAACACCTCTTGTGTACGGGTATCAAGAAGATCACCATAAACAAACTCAAACGGACTCATCCTTCTCAAATTAGACACCTCTCATATAGACTTGCAATTTCGCACACGGCAGCAATATAACGGCTAAGTATTTATATAATATAGAGAAATATAATGTCCTATGTAACATTTCCTCGTGAGAGCGGTATACAACCGAGCGGTATATATCGCCTAACGGGGCACGCGCGTTCTCTGGGCTTCTACTATAACGGAAAGTGGATTTGAGAGTATTGTACCAGGGAACAGGGAGCGAGGACTCTCTCGTACAGCTCAATATCAGAGACTTTAAGATTGTTGTGCTAGCTTGAACAGGGGAGTTGAAGAAAGGGGGTGTGCCCTATGCTTATACATTGAGTTGATCCATTGTTACTATACTCGTATGCTACAAAATAATCGTGATATTTAACACATGTTTTCGGACGATTCTTTAAAGAATATTTATAAAAATATCCATTTTTGAATTATCCGTGGTTGCATAAAGGGTTTTTGTGATCTTATATCATTTATTTTTATAATTTCGTCTCACATGAGATTCCCGAGATGATTTGACAACGTCGTAAATCATGCTACACGATAATGTTCAGGTTGGCAGCAGTGCCCGCGTTAGGGACGTACGCGTCCCGTTTATAACCTAAAATCTCGGGGAGGCCGTTATAACCACTTCTCAAGTTGACGATAAAAGATGAACACTGCAAATGAATGAGTTTAAATAAAAATTCAATTACTGTGAACTTTCATTATCAAATTATTAAGAACTGAAAAAAGAATGTACGTAATCTCAATAAATCTTAAGTTGGATTTGGCGAAATAAATATTTAGTTGTCATTACCAATTTTTAGTTCAGCCAATATTAAATTCGGCCGAATATATCAAGATAAAACTTGGCAATATCTTATTTCATTTGCTTCGACCTACATTCGGTGAAAATCGTTATTTAATAATCTATTACAAAGTTAGTGTTAACAAATTGTTGAATTACTAATAAGATGAAATAATTTTTTTTATTAATTATCTCGGAATGGGTCTTTTCCAAATCATTATGATACCGAATGTCTATAAGTCAAGTAGCATATGTGCCATCCACGACGTTGCTATCTTTCGACCGCCTGTTCTTACATGTGCTTGATTTTCGGCCACATTCCCTGATAAATTAATTAATAACTTTATAACTGTACTGCGAATCCGCATTTGAACGTCGCCAAGAGATAATACGATAGTTCTGCGATACGTAAATGTTTTTTGCGCTTTATTGGTAACATTTTCTTTTCAGATCTTACGTAAATACTGCAGAAATGGTCAGAATTTTTCTATCATAGGTACAGTTAACATGCGAAACACCTCAACTTTTCGAATTTTTTTTCTCAAAAAATGATACTGTCAATCATACCCAAGTTTTACAGGAACGTAGGCAAAGAGGTTATATACATTGTGGAAAAATTTGGTCTGAATGGTAACATATTGAAGTATCGTCACAAAAACCTTAAAATTCGTGCCTGAGAATCGTAACCATTACACATTACCTTCCTCGTATAATTCAATTTTAAACCTGTCACTATCAGACCTTTTCCCGCACGACCAGTTCAAATTTCCCGCACATCGGACACTTTTACACCCATAGAATAGTCACGATGACTAATGGCATGATTAATATATGTAAAAGGTTGATCCAAATATAATATTTCTATAAATACATTTGTATCTTAATAGCCAGTACCACTCGAATAATCTAGTTCGAAGATCCGTCACGGACTATTTTCATCAGTTGTCTCGGAATAATTATAGCTTGTACTATTAACAACAATTATTAAGTTCAAACGACTATTCGTTTCAGTAGAAATGCGGAACTGCAGTACCATGTGTAATTTTGTCACAGTTACACGTTCATAGCTGATGATACGATCATCATATTTCAATAAACATTGTAGTAAAGCTAATGGATACATGAAATAAGAGTAGTCAAACGTACATAATGGAATAGTTGAATAAACCTTGAAAGGTTAGTTAGGTATCAGCGAAAATTTCTGCATATCGATGGACTAATGCCAAAGGGGCGTATCGGTTGTGTATAAGCATAGCTTATACGCCCCTATGGAATTTGACCATCGATATATAAAAACACGAATTTTGAATTTTGAATTTTGTCCACGAATTTTGTTGAAATGTTAAAAAAAAAAGCTGTCGTGAAAATTCCAAAACAAGACATAAAATTTATTCTTACAATGATTTCTTTCGACGTTTATACAAAAAATTTGAAAATACTTTGTTTTTTTTTACATTTATTTCATAACTGTTAGAGTATGCACCACTAGAAGCCGTGCAAGGCTCTACGATGAACGGCTCACAATGACGAAAAAACAAAAAAATAGAAAGCGTTACGACGTTTCGAGCTCGGTCAAACCTAATCGCGATAGCTCCTCCTCATTTTCTTTCTCCCTCTCGCCCCTTCTTGCCGTAGAGTGTTTCGTTGCTACGAAAATGATCACGCAAACAGCGCGCGCTATACGGCCATCGTTCATCGCGTGATCATAACACACACACTCGATGCGTCACCTATTCAAGGTCAAATTTCAACTTCTGAATATACATATGCTATTTCGTACGACTTTCCCGACGCGACCCTCGAATGGCTGTTACACGCAATGTTCATAAAAATAATTACGAAATGTTTCGTAAAAATTTTCACAACTAGAATTTTTGCATTTACGAGAAGCTTGCTTTGGACTTGGCGAGGTTTTTGACACTTTTTTTACTTCATAACGATAGCAGGGGTGAATGAAAGTAAAAGGGGAGACCTACGATTGATGTTAAATCTGGGGATGGTATGCGTAAGGAACAATAAGGAGAATAACATTGAGAAGTAGATTGATTGATAATAGTAATCGAAATAGGAACAATAAAAACGACAAGAATACTAAAATGATGAGACAAACATGGCCCACATACATGTTGCCTTCGGATTCCTGAAAAATGGAATAAGCGTATTGACGACACATTCCCAACTCTTCTGGATGCCACTCAACCAGAAAACCGCTCTTTTGTAACAATTCTCCCGAAGGACAACTCTACCAGATGACAGCTGTCCCGGAAAAGCTCTTCCGCCGTACAACTCTTACCGAGTAACGACTCTCCCAGAATACAAACCTCCGGGAACAACACTATACTAAATAATAACTGTCCTAACGAGTAACTCTACGGAATGACACCGCTACCAGCGAACATCGTTCCAACGTGAAGTATTACGCATCCCCGTTCCCGACTATGCTTCGGACGCATGCCCGAGCCCGTGCTATATTTCGTACCCGGATGATATGATTTCTCGAATACTTGTCATACCGCAGAGTTGATTGCTAGGACAATTAATATTGGATAGAGTTGTGTTCGGGAGAGTTTCCAATGTGCCATATTTATCACATAAGTTACGCCCATGTATAGTTATGCGTCTCATACATTCCTCACACACAAATACTCTCAGTCCCCGCGAGTTACTAGGTGCGGGGCCACTGACGCATCGGGAATATAAGTAATCATTCCTGGACGTTATCCCCAAAAAAAAATTCAGAAAAATTGGAATGAAAATAACTCTCGACTACAGAATTATTTGTACAAGAAAAATTTATATAAATTTTCGCAGTGAATACAGTGACACTGATTACAATACTTATGAATACAGTAGGGATTGTTATTAACGATAGTGACTATTTTCACTACAGTCCGAAGCTATCCCCTGAAATCCTTGTAATTGATTAGATATTTCAAGAAAATATCAATAATGCGGTAAACAATAATTGCAATATGTAACGGAAAGATTCTGGGTTGAATGGCAGACGCGTAGATAAATGCCAGGACGTTACGATTACCATTTTTTTGTTATTTGAACACTCCAATTGTTTTCCATCTATCTAACAGACTTCCCAATGAGCACACGGAAATAATTTTTTATTAATTTTTACTGTGAAATCACGGTAAAATTTACATTTAAAATTTTAACGTGGGGACAAGTGTACCAAAAAGTATAAAATGTTTATATTTAGGTAAAATTTACTGATTTTTTCAGTAAAAATTCTTGAAAACATTTCAAGTTTACGTCACCCGACAGTAAATTCTGACTTAATTCCATGAAAATTTACCTTTTATTTCTTAAATTTTGGAAAATTATGGGTTTGTCCGCCCGTTACTGTGATTTCGCAGTTAAAATTAATAAAAAATTATTTCCGTGCATGCAGATATCGAATAACAAAAAATTATTCCCTTTCTGACCCGCAATAAACTGTAACGGCATTTTTAAACGAATCGTTCTTCGGCCTCGTACTCACAGATGTCCGTGAATTGTACATTGTACATACATCGACCATTCCCTATCATCATTACCGGTTAGAACATTGAATGAAAGCAAATATATTCCGATTAGCAAGGAAATACATAAGCGCACGAGGATGCAGACGTGTCGGCGCATCCGCCGGTAAGTAAATGGCATTGGCAAGTAAATGACAAATGGCTGGCGTATCTCCATTTTTTTCCCCAATGCATTCCATAAGCAAATCAATGGATTCGTATTTCTTATCAGGAATGGGCACCATTATTACCTCAGAATGTGCTTTCTTTGCTTAATTTTCCTTCAATTTATTTATCAATCATTGGGGTTGAGGTAGGGGGTCCATCATAACAACTGGTGAAGGGAAACGTTCTCCATTAATTTTTTCCGAGTGACGAGAGATCCTCTGAGGCAACCAACGCACCACATCGATATTTCACCCCTCAGTAGTCTATACGGGACGAAGGCATTCTAACTCTAAATTTTTTGCTATACTGACGTGGCTATCTATTCACACTTTTATCTTTTTGACTATTATATTTGTTGATTGGCAAATCTACCTGTCGTGAGATCATTGTAATAATCCTGAAATAAAATACCATGTGATGCCAAACTCATGTAAATTTTATCACGATGTGTCCATTTTTGTTAATCCATGTTTCAGAATCGTTGACCAAGTACGTGATCCAATTCTCAGACAAAACTATTCTGAATCATAATATTTTTTTCAATTTTTTAGCATGGACTGCTGTACTCTTAGGGTTCTATACAATAAAATTATTTTTCCCCAAAACTGTAATCACTAATTTTCTAGGTAAGAATTTTCTAAAAATCGATTGATCAAATTTCCAAAATTTGCTGGCCAGGCGAAGTGTCGGACACGATGTCGTGGGGAAAGAACCTACCAGTGCCTGTCACAAGTGTGCACGAACGGAAGTGAGTGCGTGACCTAATGTTTCCGTTTCAACCAAGTTATCTCTAAAAATAGTTATTTGACCTAATTTTTTTCAATAATTAAATCGGTGGGATCAAATTAAAGAGCAGGTTTTTAAAATTGCCTTTATCTGATGATTAGGTGAGTACAATTGTTATTTGAAGCTACGGAACCATGTTTCGCTTCATATGATCAATGCTAAATCTATTCATCAGAATAGCAGGTAAGATAAACGCTCCAATTTTTAATCGTGTTCCAAATCCTGGGTGGGACATTGTTACCGCAGTCCCCATCATCCTCCTTCCGTTAAATGAACGAATTACAGTACAATCCCAGTTATATCAAGTCCTCGGGGGGACTGTTGAAATAACCGGGAGCGTACAAGCTCCGCCCAAGGAGACGTACGAGTCAGCGAACGCCAGTGGCGTAGCAACAGTAAAGTGTTTCACTGGCAAAGTAAAGTGTTTCACGCTCGCTAGAGCCGGGTTTGTTTACATTTTTACGCCAATGGTGGGAACGTCGAAACGTGCCTTCGGCTCGCTTCGAGTGGCCCGGCGTACGAGCGGCGGGGAGTAGCGGTAGTAGAGTAGGGGCAGCAGAACCCCCTAACTTGAAATAACCGGGTTTGACAAAAGCGGGACTCCTCTGTAAAGGCAAGGGAGGCATTATTCTTGTGTCAAACAGGTGTACTACTGCTTCCTTGTTATCCCTCTTTAAGCAAGTAGAATAGGAGGTTGATCCTTGAATTTTCAGGAGTTGGGGCATTTGCCTTAAGATGATCCAAAACCCCCCCTCAGGGTGATATTTACAGTCAAGTCGCAGATTTAAGCACGGTCTTAAGTCGGGCGTTTACAGTTTATACCATACCATGCTTCGTCTGAAGACCCGCTCTCTCTCTCTCTCTCTCTCTCTCTCTCTCTCTCTCTCTCTCTCTCTCTCTCTCTCTCTCTCACTCTCACTCTCTCACTCTCTCACTCTCTCTCTCTCTCTCTTGACCTCAGGCGAGAGGAACATATCACACCGTTTAGACGTCAGCTACGTTGGCTATCTGTTAAAACGAGAAGATTATACTTCCTAGGTATTACTATGTACAATATTTCTCAATCTAAGGCTCCACCTTATACTCTAGATCTGTTCACGCGAAATGACAATATATTCCCATGCGGTCGCGCAGGCGGCCATGGCCTACCTTCAATATCCCAATTCATCGCACATCTGTTTTCCACCATTCGTTCTCTTTGTCCGCCATATACTTCTACGATTCTCTTCCACCACTCGTTATATCTTCACCTACTCTGGGAACTTTTAAGATTCGTCTATTTTAGTATCTTTTCGACAGCGTAGATACGCAATAGTGTAACTCTTGTTGTACGATCATGCTTCCGGTCATTTGTTCCGCCATGCTATTCAACTATTAATCTACAATTCCTTACATTAAGTTAGTATAGTTTAGTTCTTCGACTTAAGGCCGTCCTCTAGTTTCTCGGGTCGAAAAAATCGATTTTTTTTTTTTTTTTTCATAAATCACATCTACAACATGTGTAGAAAATGTGTGCCTGACTTCCAAGAAGAAGAGGAAGGCCTATTGTATGGTCCAGGCATAGCAGATTGACGGTGAGATGAAATTTTTAGTATAAATCACATGCGCGAACTTTCAAACGCGTTTTTCTCGAAACACCATTTTTCGAAACGGTAACCACGATATTTCAGAAACTATTGCACCGATCTTGTTCAAATTTATACAGCATCTTTAATATGTTATAAGCCAGCGATTGAACTAGGATTATCATGATTGCTTCGATAGTTTTTTTCGTACGAGCGAAAAACTTAAGAAAAAATGAGTAAAAAATAGAATGTAATTTTCAAAAGTGTATAAAAAAGTCAATTTTTGTAATTTAGAATTCACTCTAGTTCAATCGCTAGTCTTGAATATGAAGATTAAAATGCCGTTTGGTTTTTTGATTTCAGATAAGCAGAACAGCCGCAATCTTGGTCACCGTCAAGCACCTCTTTTACTTGATGTCTTCCTGTCGGCCACTATAACTGCTATTCTATTATATATTTTGACTTCAAAAAATTTGTAAAGCTTATTTAAATGTTAATAAAGATTATGCAAAAATAATGAGATTGATTATTTCGATGCTTTGCCCGTAAAAAAATTATTGAAAAAGCCATAAAAAAAACAGCCGAGAAACTAGAGGACGGCCTTAAACTATACCATTATTATTACATATTACATATACTTATACTATTATACATTATTATATATTGTTACTATCTATAATTTGTAATTTTTGCCTAAGGCTCGCCATGGCATAATAAATTTAATCAATCAATCAATCAATCTCTCTCTTGCACCATTTTTAGAGTTCCACGGACTTGTAACCCTGGGGTAACACATTCATTCTTTGCATGCACGAGCTTCACAAACTGGGATTCCGGGAATCCAACTTCAATTTTTCATCTTAACTACGCCTAAAGTGGATAAACTTTTTTCCGATCGATCTAAAATCGATCAAGATCAAGATCAGAGATATACGGGTTCGAAGGAGGGAAAAAGTGCAGGAACATGAAAAAATCTCAATTTTACACACTACGCTGGCGTCCTAAGACCCCAATGTATTAAGCTAGAGTTACATACATAGTTAACTGTAGATTATGAAAGATGTAGATTATGTAGAAATGTACATAGTTAACTGTACATTTTTACTGAAGTGAAGTCATCATTTCAGAAAGGTACGTTTAAAAAAAAGTCGATTGTTGTCTAATAAGTGCAGCTATATGCCCGTTAAGTGTCCTCACACTGCTCTTTTTCGGTCTTAAACTCCCCTTTCATTCCTGGATCATTAACTCAAAAAACATCATCTTTTACTTATATCATTCATATTACTCAACTTCCTCCGTTTTGTCGTTTCCCATGTTGATGGTCACTACAAAACCTTCTGCACTCCTAACTCTTATAAATCCCCGTGGGAAGGATATGCGTCAGTTTGAAAAATTTTTAGGGATCGTTTGTGCAGGTTGCTGCATGAATTTGTAAGAGATAAAACTTATAATTTGTATTAAGCAAAATAAACCCAAGCGAACATTCTTTTTTTTTGCCGAATTCCACAGAGTTCCACAAATATGTATATATATTTTTTTACTGCCTGCTTTGTGTGCACTTCATTTTGCTATCTCTCGCCTGAATGCAAACGACCGTATTTATGTGTATGTACAGAGCATGTAATGCAATCATTTACCCGCCCGTGCAGCATCAGCTGCCCGATTAGCAAGGTTATTAGGGCGTCTCGAACAATACTGGCATTCAACTCCTGCGTTTGGTATCTTATATTATATACGTATATACAATGACTATGTGTTTAAGCTCGGTGCCCGTATTTTGTATGTACGTTATGCTTACGTCACGACAAGCTAAGATAGAGTTTGTTCATCGTCGTATTCGTCGACGTCACTATTTATCCTTATCCCATATGTGTCTGCATATGTGCAATGCGACAGAAAGCGAATGCAATAGATTGAGAGAGAGAGAGAGAGAGAGAGAGAGAGAGAATGACAGAACAGTGCACCCGAGTGTTTTCTCAGCTCGTACGAAATTTATATACGTAGACGAAACTTCATAACACGAATGGCGTCAGGATTCCGTCGAATCGAGGATTATCGTTGCCTCGAGCGTAATAGGCAGAAAGCGTTTCAGTACATCCTCTTGTTGACGCAATCAGCGATAAATAATAACTGTAATGCCCAACTAAAATGAATTTCACGATGCTCTGTAATGATGGCACCTGTTGATAGCAGTGGAAATCGAGATAATATCGAGCATTTTATAATTGTAGATGGACTTCGAACAATCGGAAAGTGAACATTTTTCTCAAATTTTTCACCATTCATTTTTCATCCCAAGTTTGTAGGCGTATTGCACACACTGCCAAGTTAGCTGGAGGACCATAATTCTAATTCTTGAAACTTTTAACTGTATTTTCCTCCGAGCCAGTTACCGTTGCGTTACCCTTTTGCGTCCGCAGCCAGCTTATATATTCCTGCTGTATTGCATTTGCAAACGGTCACGGGAAAACTAAATGGAGACAAACTTGCCGGCATAGGCGGCCATGTTTTTTTAAGTTTATTCTCCTGTGTTTCTATGATTGTAAATATCAAGCGCGAGTACCAGAGCCTCAGTAAAAATGATCTCTCGCTCAGTGATTCATGCGCAAGTCACTGGACACCTAAGCAATTATCCGCATCCAAGTAAATTTTGTACCATCGTTTAAATTGCTTAATCTTAACCTTAAATCTCTCAAAATGCTTAAATTGTAGCATCGCCGAACCAAACGCCAACCGCTCACCTATCGCTGTCGGTATTGGCGATCGACACTTAGCATGCGACTCCTAGCGGGTTTTTGACGAACTGCTATTGGAGTGCAAAAGAGTTTATTTGTACACACGATGCACACGATACAGCATGTGAATTGGTTTTGACATTTCTGTACCTGTTCAAATTAACAAAAAAAAGCTGTAGTTTAAATTTTTATATTGTCGGACATCGGAATGGAGACTGTTGAAAGGGTCGAATTTGCGAAATTCAGCCCAATAGTGAAATCTAACACTGGAGTTTATTTTTGCGTGTTCGGATTACATTCTCGTGCGTTCGCGGATCGAGACGTGACATTTCACGGGTTTCCCGTTAAAAACGTCGGTATAGTATCTCGGACAAATTTATTCGGCGTACGGGAAAATATAGATCGACGGAAAATGTGGATAAGAGTGCTCAAAATGTCTCGATGCGACCCGAAGTTTTCAATCAGAGTGTGCTAGCCCTAATATTTCGCCTTTGTTTCTGTTTTTACAGTACATCCAACTACCACCACTTGTCCGGACTTCAGAACTTCTTCTCCTTCAGTTATATTTCGGTTATTTAAGTCACCTTTTACGAAATCGTAAATTTGTCGCAGTTTCAAGTATAAACGTCCCATGTTTGCAATGCCAACTGTCACAAAGTGCAATCCAATAGCGCCATATTTCCGAGTGACGCGAGCACCGCCATCGGTAGTGTCGATCGCCAATACCTTTATCCGACCTTTTTTTCACAGCGGTTTTCATGTAAAACATGGCAGGCTGTACGAAGTAAAACTGAATATTACAAATAACTTGAATAATAAGTAATATTGAAACATGTCTTTGCAACTTCTTAAGATCAATTTGAAGCTTGGCACCTGACAAAATAATTTTCGTAAGGTAAACGTCCCAATAGCTGGACTTGAACCAGTAGCTGGACACCCCATGTTAAACTATTCCCATATACTACAGTTTAACATAGTGTGTCCAGCCACTAATTCGAGTCCAGTCGTCGGAATGTTTACCTAAAATATCATTTCTACCTAAAAGAGTTTATTGACAAGCGGCGTTAACTTTTCCGGAAAATTTGGGTTGTTGTAAAAGTTATTTCAAACGTTTAAAGTAAAACGAAAGTATTTTCTTGTAATTTTGCTACCTGACCTTGAAATGTTTCATAATATTTCTCTTGAGTGTTTGTCACGCGTAGTAAAAAAAAAATTAATAATATGGAAGCTCCCTCTTAGGTGACTGATAATATAATGCTCCAGTTCTCGTGGGTTTGCGAAAAACAATTTTACAATTTTTAGCTCGATAACTGCTGATCAACAAAAAAAAAATCAATTAAGTGTATTCCTCCATTCGGCCACCAGGCCCCATTTTCTTAATCATATGTTTTTCCACTTTGCACTAAAGTTTAGCTGTATCGTCGTTACTAAAGCATGGAAATCCAGAGAAGGGAGGAAATACGTTTAAGACATAAAGATGTTGTAGCGGTGACGACAATCGAAGTTCAATCACTGCAGTTGTGAAAGCAGGTCGCTGAAATTGTTTGCTAGGCAGCAAATTGTGAACAGTGTAGGTCATACTGTATACGCTGTATTTATACTAATCCATAGATATGAATACACATACATGTGCTCACTGTCTACCATACGCAAACATT
Source organism: Rhorus exstirpatorius (assembly GCA_963564615.1). Lineage (NCBI taxonomy): Eukaryota > Metazoa > Arthropoda > Insecta > Hymenoptera > Ichneumonidae > Rhorus > Rhorus exstirpatorius. The sequence goes on from OY751321.1 coordinate 9,512,699, forward strand.
GCGGAACCTTCGAACCTCTTGGGCAACATCGATTGTCATCGAGATGCACACTTGACCCAGACAAAACCCACGTGCATCACACATCGTGGCCCTGCCTGAAAACGTTTGTATTAAGCTTGGGTACTCGTATACGTCCCTGAACATACAAGTGTGCGTGTGCGCGTGTGTTAGTAAAAAGTGTACGCCGAGCAGCCAAGATGTAGCACGGGAATCGGGCTAGTCGAGGGCACAGGAGCAAATGCGGGCAGTTTGCCAGAGGTATATGTATGTGTGTATATATATAAATTATACATATACACAAGCCATAAACATATATAAGGACGAGAGAGTGTGGAGGAAAACTTGCGAGCATTGCAGGATTCACGAGTGGCAAGAGGGGCAACTCAGCAGAGAGCGCACAACGCTCTTCTCCGTCTCTCCGATATGGGTACCTTCTTCTACCACTTCGCTTTTTCCGTGGCCGAAGGAGCTTATGTGCATCAGCACACGACCAGGCAAGTTGGCAGCCTTTCAAGAATTGACCAGCCTTGCTGGCGAATCAGGAGATATACCGCAGCGGTAATCTCCATCTATATTCACTTCATGAGCTTACAAAAGTGGACGTTCCACTGAAGCCACCTGTCATTATATCTCTATATATATTTTCGCATGTTGAATAAATTCTTTCCGATACGCGACGGTGAAAATGGTTGTATTTCAGTATAATTATAAACTTCCTCAAAGCTAATTACCGACGCAAAGTGATGGTAAAAGGTGCCTCAAACAACTTTTGTACAAAATCTTGGAGTGAAATTACGGAGCTGATGGGCACCGTTCTTGATTGGGCAATGAGAAGAGAATAATAATACTGTCATTCAGTTATTATGCATTTTATCGAAACAATATGAGTCATAATATTTTCCGAATTATGTTAGGTAATACTTATTTCGCAATATGCATTCATATTTTTTGTAAATATTTGATTGTTGTTGTGAAATTATTTTTAATGCCTGTTCATTATCATTACGTGCCCCATATGGGACCTGTATAACTTTGTAAAAGGCTTGCTCATTTTATATTCTGTCTAAAAGCTGGTACCAATACCTTCCTTGTGAATGAGAAAAATTATTCTATTTGCACGAGCTTCTGATTATCTATTACAGTTGGAGCAACACGCTTCGCACTTAAGGTCTACACATATGTCACTTTCATTACACTTTAAATGTATTGAATCCAAGGCAATAATCACTAGATCATCGCTCTATTCCAAGAGCGATTTCATTGTTCATAACGGAAAAAGTGGACGCATCTTTATTATGCCGGAGCCTTTAAACGGTGGACGGCCAGCAGTGTGGTAACATCAAAATATAGGTAGTGATGTTTAAGACTCTGTGAAGTATGGTGCTTGTCCACTGGAGAACTTTGGATGGTTCGTATCCTTGTCTGTTCAGTATATTTCTCGATTCGGACACATTGATATTTTTACGGTTTCACTGCACGGTCAGATTGTTTTATATTTCGGATGCCCGTCATTCCAGGATTTGTATTTGGATAAAACACACACACACACACACACGCACGCACGCACGCACGCACGCACGCACGCACGCACGCACGCACGCACGCACACACAAACACACACACACACACACGCGCACACACACGCGCACACACACACACACACACACACACACACACACACACACACACACACACACACACACACACACACACACACACACACACACACACACACACACACACACACACACACACACACGCACACACACGCACACACACACACACACACACTAAAGTATGAACCGATTGAACTAAACGTACCAATGTAAACATCGGACAGTAACACTGTAAGAATGAATGAAAACAGGGTCACCGAACAATAACATTTCCAGAAGGTAAAGTATATTTGTAATCTCAGTATCCACGTAACTATGAATTGTGACGGGTGTATAATTTCGCTTGCCGATGCTATTATAAAATTTCAAAACCGAAAAGACAGTATTGCTTTTTTACAAAATCACGGTGTGTTAACACGGTTGAGTTTTTCAGCAAGAGCGATGTACTCGATGTACTCGATGTACTAATCGACCCCAAGTTTTTCAGCAAGAACGATGTACTGATTGGTACAAACAGGTACAAACGATATACTAGTTGGTACAAACGAGTGAAACGATTTCACGGTAGTACAAACAGATACAAACGATATACTAGTTCGTACAAACGAATACAAACGGTATACTAGTTGGTACAAACGAGTAGAAACGTCTTTACGGCGGTATAAACGGGTACAAATGATATACTAGTTGGTACAAACGATTCCTCGGTGGTACGAACGATATACTGGTTGGTACAAACGATTTCTTGGTGGTACGAACGATGTATTAGTTGGTACAAACGAGTACAAGCGATTTCACGGTGGTACAAACGGGTATACACGATATACTAGTTGGTACAAACGAGTAAAAACGATTTCACGGTGGTACAAACGGGTACAAACGATATACTATATAGTTGGTACAAACGATTACTCGGTGGTACAAACGATATAGTAGTTGGTACAAACGAGTACAAACGACTTCACGGCGGTACAAACGGGTATACACGATATACTAGTTGGTACAAACGAGTAAAAACGATTTCACGGTGGTACAAACGGGTACAAACGATATACTAGTTGGTACAAACGATTCCTCGGTGGTACGAACGATATAGTAGTTGGTACAAACGAGTACAAACGATTTCACGGCGGTAAAAACGGGTATAATCGATATACTAGTCGGTACAAACGATTCCTCGGTGGTACGAACGATGTACTAGTTGGTACAAACGATTTCACGGTGGTACGAACGATATACTAGTTGGTTACAAACGAGCAAAAATTATTTCACGGTTTTACAAACCGGTATGAACGACGTACTAGTTGGTACAAGCGGATAGAAACGATTTCACGGTGGTACAAACCTTTACGAACGATTGTCTTCGTAATAGCTGTACAAACGATTGTCTTTGTACTTGCGTTAATCAAAATGATGTATCATAATATGGGTTGCGGACCATTTCTTCAAGCCTCCATATCCCCCCCCCCCCCTTAAGGAGGTTCTTAACCCAGAGAAAAACGGTAAGAATGTTTCTAAAATTTGAGGGGAGGTTTGTGCTGGTACTAGGAATACACCGTAATTATTTCAGATTTTTTGACCGCGTAGTTGAGGAGAAAAAAAAAATTAAATATGCCGCTTATACATGGGCTCGTATGGGAGAAGTATTCGAAGTTATGATTGAAGATTATTTTAGGAGTGAAAAAACGGTACCATTTCCCCGAAGAACCGCTTAAGGTTGTTTAGAAGAAAATTACGCTTTATGAAAAAAATTTGAAATTCTTACAGTGAATAGTCGAACATGTGAACTATGTCTCTGTAAAATTTCAAGTTGATTTGGAGCTTATTTATGGAGAAAAAAAATCACAAAGTTGTGTACATTCGAGCGGCTGACTACAGTCTCCAATGGACAGAGCCGTGCGCGACCTCAGTAATCATACAATAAATATGATCGTGCCATTGAACTTTTTTTGAAAAACTAACAAACTATTCTCTGAAGTATTCCGCGTCGAGCAATACCAAAATGATTAGCCTTTGGAGATTTTCCTCTAAAATATTACAACATATGCATGACAAATCGGGTCAAAACTCACTCGGAGCGGCCGATGATCTGCCAGGCACGGCAACACCGGACTTTCGAGACAGAGAGAAGGGGCGGAAGGACTGAGCTAGCGTGGATATTGAATCCGCGCGCGAAATTTGAAAAATTAATAGCATGCGTGACGCTTTAGCACAGAATAATTATAAACATACCGAAAAATAAATTACAATCATCCCTCCCGGTCTCACTCGTCTTTTCATCTCGCTCACTATTCATTATGATGTCGTTACAATAATCAATTCGTCAATCAAAACATTTCACCGCTGTGTACTTTTTTGAGGTTATGTCACTCACATCAGCAGGCAACGAACTTTGAGCCTACGTTACTGGAAACGCGGGCGACAAAAGGGGCCCCAATGTTGCCGCGATTATTTGTGATTTCAACATTTTTTATTATCGATATGTTTAACCATTTAAGAATGGACAAAAATAAAATATCATGATAACTTTGATAAAATGCGAATTTAAATAATAATTGACGAATAAAAAAAATAATAATAATGGATGGATAGGCTACAGGGCACAAAAAAAATTGCTACGGCGCCCAATGTATAAGCATAGGAAAATCTCCCCCACTCTGAACCATCCCCACCATGCTTCTAAACAACCTTAAACGACAGATTAGACCTTCATAGATATAATTTGCCCATAAAGAAAGTTTTTCACCGTTCCGATTGTGAAATATACTTGTAAACAGAATTGAGCGTGAGTAATGGCTTGGTGAAACAAATGCCGAACGCAACCTGCCCCGCACGTCGCCCGCGCCGCGCCATCACGTTCCCCTTGCCGCACCAAAATGATGTTAAGAACCTCTTTAAGGTACAGTCGAAATTAACGGTGGTACAAACCGGTACCAACCGGGCACAAACGAATGCAAAAAAATTACTTTTTGAAAAAAAAAAAGGTTAAAAAAATTTTGAAAAAAAGAATACTTATGGTACAAACGGGTACAAACGATTGTGTTTGTAATGGCGTCAATAAAAATGACGTTGCGCAATATGGGTTGCGGACCATTTTTTTCAAGCCTCCATGTTTTTTTCCCCCTTAAGGTACAAACGAAATCAACGATGGTACAATCCGGTACAAGCCGAGTACAAACGAATGAAAAAAAAAAAACCTTTTGAAAAATTGGTTGCCAACTTCACACAGGTCAAACCAATTAAGCGTTTTTCTTCTTAACAGACGCAAGAAGTATAGTTGAATTAGAAATGAAGCCCCGGTAAATTAACTCTACATTCAATTGAATTGAAAGGAAAAAAAAATGGTTGAATAAATCTTTTTTTAGTTCACTTCGATTAAATGCTGTAATCACGGCAAATGCGATGCACATTCGAAACAAGCATCCCAGTTCTATTATTTCAACCATGGTTGCCTCTGTTGATTGAAACGAATTTCCTGTGAATTTCTTGTGAATATTACCAAACCTTTCTCTCAGTGGGTCTTTCTTGATTTGCAGTAAATGTAACGAATGAATTCATAACAATTGTGGGAGGGGATAAAAATCGAATCACATCATTCTTATTTATTTATTTTTCGTACAAGTCGCCAATTGACGGTTACCAATGTCGCAAATTAAAACTGTTGGTATAATAGTATAACGTTATTGGAACTCACCCTCTTGACTGGGGTTGTTTGGATTGACGTTCGGATGAGAAGTCAAAGAGGACGGTGTCTCATCCTCCGCGACGCCCATCGTCGTTCCTCCTGTTTGCCGATAATGATGATGATGCGCTTCCACCTCCGTAAACTCTTCGCACCTGTTCCATAGCGAAAATAAATTCGATGTATCGACTCCTGTGACTTTATATCTAATTTCCAATTACTCTTTTACAAAACTCTTCTTACTTTTACAAAACTTTTTCGATCAGAGTCTCACCTACTTCGATTTTGGAATGCATTACAAGAAATGTTTTTCGGTCTTAAATAACGTTCTGACATTTTTGCAGATCCCCACTACCCTCCGACTAATAATATATGAGTAAAAACATCAATTATCGGCCAAGTTTGGGCTTCACTATCGGGGATCTTTTTGTAAGTTACACCGCATGGTGTCTGTGTTGAAAAACACGTGCCATAATTTTTTCAGATTTTTTTCTCCATTTTTCTAGCTAACCATTGGGTATCGCGGATTCTTTCATTTTAAACTTTTTGGTTTTTTTTTTCCATTTAATTTGGGCGGCTTGAATTTGAAAAAAAATAAAAAAAAACCAATTCTATATTTATTTGTAAAAAAATCTCAACTTTTCAAGAAAAATATAGCCTAATTGGGGTGCGGCTCTGGAGGACTTTCGCAGCGGTTCTTATCGCTCGAAAGGGGACCGCTTAACGGCGCACTGACTTACCCACTGAATCACGGCAAAGGAGAAGCACCTCGGGAGACCACGCTTGAGTTTACTCGCGCGGCCACCAGGGGGGAACTAGGGAGGGTCCGTCCTGTATCAACGGAAGGTTTTCTGCAGTTTCCCTCCGTTCTAGGCGAATGCGATAAAGGGTCGATACAGGTTATAAGAGAAGGAAGCGATGCGGCTGCAGCCGCACGATCGCGAAGGTGGTAAGAGGAATAATGGAAAAAGACGGTTGGAGGCTTAAGGATGTATAGGAGATACAATCTCAGACAAAAGTAGTAGAAATTTGAAATTCTCAAAGATCTTTGCTTTGTAAAGAGTAAAAAAAGTAGTAAGGCGCATAAAATGTCAACATAGTCCCAATTTTAAAGTTACAAATGTATTTTTTCTTTCAGAACCATTCATTTGGCTATATTTTTTGATATTTAACTTCATTGGGATAAAAGTTTTGACAGTGAATATGCCCAAAATTCAACTTGACGAAACAAAAAATGCGATTGTGTGTGACATTATTTACCAGTGGTAATAAATGAATGCTTCCAAAAAGAGGCTTCAATAAGTAAGTATATATGTTATATGTACTAAAAAGATAAGTATAAAACATTTTTAATTGCAAAATGTGATGTGTCTAATTAGGTGTACGACGTGACAACACTGTAGCATTTTACTTCTAGAGTTCGTAGGTTGGCAGCATCGTATGTTCGACGCCTGACGGCCTGACGCCGAATTTCGAGGTTGGCTCGGCTTGTTTATCACGCATCACGATGCCGAAAGAAACGTATCGATGGAAAGGAAAAATTGTGAATAAAAGTACGTACAAAAAACGACTCGCTCAACGAAAAAGTGGATAAAATCGGAAAAAAGTTCCACGCCAAAATGAAGAAAATCTCGAGAACGAGGGTGTTATGGATGGTCGGCGTATTGTTGAATTGAAATTTCTTGGACGACAGTTGTAGTGTGTTTCGTGCAAAGAAGTTCTTTCTTTGGAAAATATTGAAAACGAGACACGGCGAGGCTTGGCCTCGTTACTTTCAGTGAGATGCCATAAATAATTGTTAATAAATAAAAATCCGTTTTATTAATTATGTTATTTCACTATGGTGCGGTGAAAATAAATTTGCAAAGGCTTTTAACAGAGGTCAATTATAGAAGTTTCTTTATTTACGATCCCCTTTCTACTCTATACTAAATGCATTGGAAAACTAAGAAACGTTTATAGAAAAAAAAATGAACAAAGAATTCAGAAATAACTGAATCTATGAAAAAGGCTATTTGAAACTGGCGCGGTAACGAAATCAGGTGCTTCAGTTATACGCCCCCACTCACTGCGACCACTGCCATTTTCGAGTCTCCCAGCTGTCTACAGCGTTGTCGCACTTTCACAGTCCAGTAATGTGCAAATGAGAAAATTAGCAGAATTTCATTACATTATAATTAATTTCTCTACAATTATTTAGTAAATCATGGTGAAACTTTGCAAAAACTTTTGTCTGTACGTAAAGTACACACATAAAAAATTTTGAATAATATGTACCATTTTTTCACTGTGATTTTTCTCATTGTATCCGACAGTAAAATATAGTCTCATAAGAACTCATGCTCAACTACTGAAATTTTAAATTGGAATAACTTCTTAACGGATTAGTGAATCGTCTCCAAATTTTGCATACAGGTTTAGAACACATGAATTAATAATCTGTCCAAATTTCATCCAAGCTGTAGCATTTTTCTAATACTCCTATACATCCTTAAAGGGGTAGGATCCCAAAGCGGATGGAACAATTTAAAAAAAAAATATATATAGCCTTATTAATATACGTGTAGAATACTCAAAATCAAGATTATAATCTGAAAAGTCGTATTTTCACCGTTGCCCAAAGTTCAAAAAAAATTCCGTACTATTTTCAGAAAGCTGAAAAAATTTTACATATTATATGTCATTTTTAAGTTGGGATCTCTAAAAACACTCCTGGGATTGATAAAAATGTAAAAAAAAACATTATAAATCTCATTTATTTTAATAATTTTAATATTTTTTATTTTTTGGAGTGGCTGTTGAAACGAACAATAGGCAATAGGTGTGCACTGGTGTAAATACTGAGTTATTGTTTTTATTATTGTACCATTACCACCACATACAATCATTCCAGTTAAAATACATGTACTAGAGAAAACGTTTCTGAGTTTGACACAGGTTTGATAATAACTATTCCCAAATTATTTGATACAGGCAAAATCGAATGCAATGATTTAGTACCTTTGACAGTCTTTGAACGCAAAGATCTTTGTTCAATTTCAGTCTTTGAATTCAGATACTCAATATTTTCCAAAAACTCAAAAGTTTCATTTGGTAACTTGTTTGAATGGGCTTCTACCAATAGTAGCTAAAAAAAATGGAGGAAAAAATATGAAAAAATTATGGCACGTGTTTTTCAACACAGACACCAAGCTGTGTAAATTACAAAATCCCCGATAGTGAAGCCCAAACTTGGCCGATAATTGATGCTTTTAATCATATACAAACACCAAGAACAAAAAGTCCTCAGGCCATTTTTGAGTCTCGGAGAGATAAGGGTGGTTTTTGGCTCGCGGGTGGCCTGATCGATTTCCCAGTGGCATATTTTGACAGCACAAAAAGAGCACTGAATATTTATATGCTATTGCAATAACAATTTATGTAATTTTTTATGTATGGTTGTTCCAGCATTACGCGGTTTAGTTGCAAAATAACCGGGATATTAGTTGATAAATTCATAACTCGCCAAGGAAACGCACTGGAGGGTTCATGTTTTTTTAATCGGTCATGTTTTGCATCTGCTTTAAAGATATGGTATGAATCGGGACGAAACGCGGCGTTGTTGCAAACAATTGGTATCTTACACTTCCACCTTTTAATTAACAACGACCGTTGTAGCAGTAGGAAATCGACTGGGAGTCTGAAAGTTACAGGAAAAATAATTTAGGGTGCAACGAGAAAAAATCTTGAATCGTCGTGAAACGTGACTTAGTTGCAAAATAATCGGGATATTAGTTAATAAATCCATAACTCGCCAAGAGGTTCTTTTTTCTTTAATCTGCTGGGGGGTTCTTTTTTTTGTCATGTTTTGTATCTGCTTCAAAGATATGCATAAATCGAAAGGAAACGCTACGTTGTTCTAAACAATTGGTGTCTTACACTTCCGCTTTTTAATTAACAGCGAACGTTGTAATAGTAGGAAATAGACTGGGAGTTTGTAAGTGACAGGAAAAATAATTCGAGGTGCAAAGAAGAGAAAAAAATCTTGAATCGTCGTGAAACGCGGCTTAGTTGCAAAATAACCGGGATATTAGTTGTTATCACGGTTATTTTGCAACTAAGCCAAATTTTAGCAAATCGGTAAAAGCAAAAAGTCGTAACGAGAGAAATAAATTATTAGCACAAAAAGAGCACTAAATAATAATAATTAGAATCGATTGTGCTCATTTGGCTGTGCTAACTTTATAGACGTAAAATTTACAATCAGTGAATGATATTTAAAATTCATTGTAACTAAATTTCATATTCACGGTAGATTAATGTTAATAATTTTATTTTATTATTTCTGATAAAGTTTCAATATTGGTACGCACTGCGCACGCGTAGCTGAGATTTTATTACATGAGAAGAAAAGTATTTTTGCCGTTGGAATTTAAAATCCAAAAATCGTTGAAACTGTAAAGTAACCCAAACATGAGAAACCTTAATTTGGTACAAAAATCAAAAAATTAAAGAAAAAAATCGCAAGTATGCTTCGATCTCGTGTAAAATTTTACGAAAAATGTTTTTCGGCAAATCGGGGACTGCAACAATTTGATTTGTGTCGGGAATTGGTAGAATAATCGTCTATACGCTAGCTGCGTACCGCCGCGCCGGTGGCACCGTCTATTTGGGATGCCGGTCCATTGGTGAGGTACAACATAGTCACAGACTACTGTTGTAGTGTTTCACCAATATAAGGACATCCCAGTTACGATACCCGTGACCGCAAGGTCGGGTAGCGCGACGATCGCAAAAAGACGATACGCAGCTAGCGTACATAGAAAAAAATAGATAAGAAAATTTTCGGGCCATGAGAAAAATCGAGAAAAACAAAAAAAAAGCAAAAAGTGATGCGCATTTGTGTATCCCAGCGCCTGTTAGTTTCATGTACATATATATATATGTATATATATACATTATACACACACATCATATTGCGTATATTTAAGCGATAGTAACACTTCGTTCTCATGCGCCGGCTACGTAAACAATGTCCGAGTAGCCCTACAATTCGAGTTTCAACGCTCCATGAATGCACCCATATTTCTCGCTAATTTTTATTCAGTCGCAACGGCACCAAATTTTCGAAGAATTTCATAGGGTAAGGTTAAATATCGTTTATTTATTTATTTTTTTTAATATATCGATCGATCGAAATTTTTAGATTCCTGAAATTACTCGATGTTCGTCCAACTCACCTATCTGCGTGTATAATATTCAGTATTCTATTCTATTTATCGTCACCGAACGCGCTCGTCCGTATATTTTTGGCTCGCTCGATATACTTTTCGTCCATGTTCACTCTCTCGCTCTCTCTCTCTCTCTCTCTCTCTCTCTCTCCTCTCCCTCTCTCTTACTTTCTTCACTGTACCGAGTGTGCACATATCACTGAACTATAGACCATACCTGGAATGAGAACAGCCGTATGTAAAGATGGAGAAGACCTGGGCCGGAGAGAGATACATTGAAAATCGGGGATTTTAGCTGTACTATCCTGTGGTAAATTCTGGTATAGGCAGTCGTAGACTCTAACCTCAAACAATACGAGCAGGGGGTCGATTGTGTAATTTCACTTTTTACTTTTCCCATCATCCAAGCATTCGGATTCGGTGACTGAACTTTGTAAACCAAATTTGAAAGATGGGAAAAGTGAAAAAAAATGAAAATACACGAGGTGTCAAAGCTGGAGGAGTAACTCTTTACGAGCTGACTGGTGGAGCAGTGAAACTTTCGTACATGCGACTGTATTATCTTCATGAGGGGTATGTGTATGAAATGTGTATGAGTGAAACAGCGATTTCCGATTTTCAATTTTTTCCAACAGCCGGCTCGGTTTCCAATGCACACCGTTCACATCCCAGGTATGATAATAGTTCAGTGGCACATACACATAAAAGCAAAATCGCGAAGGGACCGTTTCTTTCGGCTACTCAAGCATGAACTCTGCATCAGGTCAAGCAGTGACCCTCAGTACGCTATAGTATACAATAGCCTCTTCAACATTTCAGTATTGCCATTTCTTATCTACCCCCCCCCCCCTCTATCTCCAGAAACTTGAGTAAAACACATATATATTTCTTCAAACAATAAAGGCATTCCTATTACGAAAAATAATATTAAAAAAAAAAACGTTCTGGGATCCCGTTACTTTGCAGTCATCTCGACAGGTATACGTATATACCTCCTCTATAACGGGTTCCGAAATCTCGAGTCCTCTACCCTACTTACACACGTATATAAACGTACATATATGCATGCATACTTACATCTTAGAACATGAGGAATGCGCGTGGCTGCATCCGTTTACCTATTCTTCACGAGGGACCAATCGCACGAAATCTTCTATCCCGTGTTGGAAATTATCTTTTTTTTGCTCCTTTACGAAAATTTTCGTTTTTTGTTATTATATTCCGAGAGTCGCGATCGTACCTATATATATATTATATTCGCGGTACACGGGTTGGGTGATTGGAGCACTCACTTGACCGATTCCCGCAGAACTTTTGCACTACCCAAAATTTAATCACAACTGCCTGTTGTATTATCGCGCGTTTGATCCGTTCACCAGCACTTAAATTTGCACGAAAAAAATCTCTATTTCAATGAGAATCAAAACAAACAAAACGGCCGAACGAAGATATACACACACACACACACACACACACACACGACCGACACGAAAAAACCGTTTCTATCGAACCACACACGTCCGATACTTTTCGATCAGGGTGAAGGGATTCGTCACTCAGGAGAGCTTCGTCTGTCCCTTCTCTACGGAGTCGCTCTCGTGTCTCCTCGACTCGTCCATCCAAGAAATACACTTCTCACTCGCTACCCTCGATCACGAAAAAACGCGAATGAGTTAACCGGCTTTTAACCTCGTAACTATGCAATTTTCGGTTTCTTTTACTGTGCGCGAAGCTAAATTACCGAGAAGTTTAGTCCGCGATCGCGACAAACGCGATGTCTATTTTATCCCCCCCCCCTTTTTTTCTTCGTTAACAAAAGCCCCGAACGTACGAGATATTGACAAATACGGAGGCGTCGCGCGACACCATCATAGTACAACATTCCCGATCGGAGGACCGCGGGTGGCGCCCCTCTCGTCGTACGACGGGTTTGCCGAGAAGTTACGACTTCCGCGTCTCCATCTCACGTTTGAACCATGAATTTCCACGCGACGTGAAACAGCGACTGTCGGTAACGGAACGGAAAAGTGAAATCCGCGCTTTTTTTTAAATCTCTTGCATTAGCGATACTCGCGCCTGCCTGCCTTCCACTGTCCTATACATTTACATTGGTTACCCGTTAGATAAATTTTACGGACAGGTGGAGCAACCGGCCCTTTATCCACTAATTTGATGTAGACAAAACATACAGTACTATCTATCGTGGCTTTTAAGAGTCAACAAATGTCATCTCTATATAGTTATAGTTAATTTTTTGCGCAAACGAGTTTCGCGGTAATGAATCCCTGCTATTTCACATACTCAAAGCCTCCAAACTCGATGAGGAATCATACGGAAAATAATTTTAAAAATACTATAAAAACCTTTCGCCAAGTATAGAACGCTCAGACAAAACGCAAGAAAAATTACGGGAATATTGTTGCTCAGCTTGAAAACTCTTTTAAATCGTTCGATTGGTGGCAGCACTAGCTAATTCCAGTAATACACGATATCGAGATATACGCCCTCACAGGCGCAGAATAGTCGACAGTCGACAGGCAGTTGGGTCGCGCTAGTTGCAAGCATAGAGATATATGAATAGAGTAAGCGTCCCGTGAGCGGAGTTGAATCAGTTCTCTGAAGGACAGAAGATAATAATTCTCCCGTCCTCTCTGTCGCTCTTGCCATGGAGTGGGGGCGATGAGAGGGAGAGCTGCGCTCGCTTGCCCAGCTATTCTTGTATACATATAGATATTTTTGTGCTCATAATCAGCTTTGCGCTTCAATAGATGCGCGTCAAGAATTATTTCTGTAAATAGTTCTGCTGGAATCGTGAATAGTTATTTATAAATAATTAAATTGAAAAATAAGACACTCGTTGGTGTGTTTTTAAAACAATTTTATTGGTATAAAGTGTTTTATTGATATAAAGAAGAAAACAAATCAAGTTTATGAAATAAAATGTCGAGGTTTCACTCATAGAAAACAGTTTTATAAGCTCTCATTTTATAATATTTAAAAATATTATTTTGTTTTTTTATTTATTAATTCATAAAATTTTATTATTTACAATAAAAATATAAAAAAATAAGAGCGAATTTTAATTTTATTGAAGCCTCTATCTTATTCCTACTGGTTCTTAAATATTACACTTCTACAAAGATGACTTCTCACCCGGATCACTTTATCCTTCATAGATTTAGCCTTATGTTTTAAAATAATGCTAAAATACTTTCTTAGTATATCATTAATTAAGTTGAATTTGTGGTTGCCCAAACTATCTAACAAACCAAGTTCGTCATCTATGCTTTGGAAAATTGTCAATGGTAAGAGTTTTTTGGTCTGGTAAATTAGTTTTTTGATAGCTTCCCCAGTAAAAATAATGCTTGGACAATTTTCTATCACTTTATGGGCTATCTTACAAATAATAACTACATCCTCACTAGCAGTTGTAAGAAGGCTTTGGTCTACTCCTCTGTCTTTTCTTATTTGCAACAAGCAAGGAGGACCTTCTCCCTCTATCGCATCTGAGCATATCCTGCAATTATCATTCCTTTGGATTTTTTTTTTTAAAGTCTTAACAATATTGCCAGCTATATATGATATCACATTGTTCTTGTATTCGCTCCAAAATTCTGAATTAGAACTAGAATAGTCATGGTCATAAACACTATCAAGAATGAGGAGAACATCTTCAAGTTCACAGTCATCTTGGGTCACATTGTTGAAATCAGCTGGGCTAACTTTGTTCATGGCAGTATTGTCTTGGAGCCTACAATTTGCGGATGAGGATACAAGTCCATGAACATGTGTGTTGATTTTTCTGTACGCTGATATGAATTGTCGACAAGTAGGATTTAGGTTATACCCACCCTGTCTTCTAACAACCGAGAAAAAAGTTTCAAGGTGGTCCTGCGACAGTTTGTACGTTAGAAAATACTTCATACGGTTTTCTCGCAACATTTCTTTGGCCAATTCAAGGGCACCTCTCATGCTAACAATAAAGCCTACGAAACCTGTCCTACGATTACATTTTAATAGCAGTGTAGGCTGAAAATCTTCATTTTTGTCAGTCCTACTTACATTGATTGGATTACATTCAGGTACATTGGTGATCTTTTCGTTCAAAGGTTTTCTCTTATTATATTCACAGGTATTTGAAGGCTTAACATATAATGATTTTATATATTCTACCCACCCATCAATTTTTTTTTCCCAACTATCAAGGTTATCTACTCTAATGCACTGAAGGGTCTCAGATTTAGGGGAAAAGCTAGATTTTACATTTAGAAAATCAAACATATCATTGATTTTTCTACAAAATTCTGCAGTCGGGCCAGCTTGTTCAAATAAAGGCAAATGCAAATCTTCCTTTAGGAACATTAATGCATCTGATGTGCTTTTGCTCAAAGTTTGAGCTGCCAAGTTAACTTTCATTTTCTCGTTTTTAAAATTAACGTGCCTTTTTCGAATTTTGGTGCCACAATGCAGACCCTCCACTTCTTGTAGATCCACCAAATTACGAAAATGTGACCATTCAATTGCTTCGCCCTTACTGTTCAATATTAACCGCGATTCGAGGGTATTTCTTGACAATTTCAGCATATGACAAGCGTCTAGAATAATATATATTTTTTGTTTTTTATCTACCGGATGTAGAAAATATATAGCCTTTTCCCCGAAATCTGGACAATTTACATCTGGGAATGTGGCTCCTAAACACTCAGCCATTGAAATATTTACACTCGTTCCATCAAAAGTTAAACTTTTTACATTAATGTTGTAATCGTGCAATGTGCATAAAATATTCGTAGTAATATTGGCTCTCTCTTCTGCCCCCATTCCGTTGATCAAATAAAAAGCTATAGGAGCTTTCAAGTGCCCATTTAAGGCTACAATCATATAAACCAAAGCTGCTGATGCCTCGCTGGTATCATTTGTTTCTCCTACTCCTACGTCAACAAATCCATATGTGACTTTGCCATCAGTTTCGACATGTTTTTTTATGTGCATCTCATCGCACATCATTCCAAAATATAAATTTCCATGGGTTTTCTTGATACTCTGCAACACAGGTTCACTGATGCCTGGCGTGAACTTGATGTTCCTGAACCATCTACGGACTGTCTCTGGGTGGGGCAGCACAGCTAATTTTGTCCTCACATACTCATATGCAGCATTTGAATAAAACATCAAACTGGCAGCGAATTCTTGGAGCTTAGGAGAGTATGTATTACTTTTGGAGGCCAGAGCCCTGGTGAACAGTTCTTGCAGCTGTTCACTAATTTTATGCTTTAAACATAGAACAAGAAAATGTAATTTTATTGAAGTATAAAAAAGAAGCCTATAAGAGTCTATATAACGACAATGGTAATGTAAGCAATACAATTGTTTATAATAATATTGTTTATCTGTTTATAATAATATTGTAATAATTGTGTAACCCATGAACTTATTTGATAAGGATACGCATTCATTATTTCAAATAGTGAGACTTACCCACCAAATCTCAAGGCAAGGTTAAAAAGGCAAATAATTTATTGTAAGGATATCACCTCCCTAGCGGGAAAACCAACCGTCATATTTTAATTTTTTATTTCTTATTTGGCAAAATTTTTTTGTCCGTAGAGTTAAAAGAAGAATCTTTTTTGTCTGTAGAGTCTATATAGAAAAAAATCCCTTGAGTTCAAGCTCAACGGAGAACTGGGATTTTTTTCTCTACCGCCTCTATGGGCAAAAAAGTTTTGCAAGATAAGAAATAAAAAAAAAAATCCCAGTTCTCCGTTGAACTTGAACTCAACGGAGGACTGGGATTTTATTAATTTTTTTATTTCTTATTTGGCAAAATTTTTTTGTCCGTAGAGTTGAAAAAATAATATTTTTTGTCCGTAGAGTTCGTAGAGAAAAAAATCCCAGTTCTTCGTTGAGTTCAAGCTCAACGGAGAGCTGAGATTTTTTAATTTCTTATTTTGCAAAATTTTTTTGTCCGTAGTGTTAAAAGAAGAATCTTTTTTGTCTGTAGAGTCTATATAGAAAAAAATCCCTTGAGTTCAAGCTCAACGGAGAACTGGGATTTTTTTCTCTACCGCCTCTATGGGCAAAAAAGTTTTGCAAGATAAGAAATAAAAAAAAAAATCCCAGTTCTCCGTTGAACTTGAACTCAACGGAGGACTGGGATTTTATTAATTTTTTTATTTCTTATTTGGCAAAATTGTTTTGTCCGTAGAGTTGAAAAAATAATATTTTTTGTCCGTAGAGTTCGTAGAGAAAAAAATCCCAGTTCTTCGTTGAGTTCAAGCTCAACGGAGAGCTGAGATTTTTTAATTTCTTATTTTGCAAAATTTTTTTGTCCGTAGTGTTAAAAGAAGAATCTTTTTTGTCCGTAGAGTCTATATAGAAAAAAATCCATTGAGTTCAAGCTCAACGGAGAACTGGGATTTTTTTTTCTACCGACTCTACGGACAAAAAAGATTCTTCTTTCGACTCTACGGACAAAAAAGTTTTGCAAGATAAGAAATTAAAAAAAAAATCCCAGTTCTCCGTTGAACTTGAACTCAACGGAGGACTGGGATTTTATTAATTTTTTTATTTCTTATTTGGCAAAACTTTTTTGTCCGTAGAGTTGAAAAAAGAATATTTTTTGTCCGTAGAGTTCGTAGAGAAAAAAATCCCAGTTCTTCGTTGAGTTCAAGCTCAACGGAGAGCTGAGATTTTTAATTTCTTATTTTGCAAAATTTTTTTGTCCGTAGTGTTAAAAGAAGAATCTTTTTTGTCTGTAGAGTCTATATAGAAAAAAATCCGTTGAGTTCAAGCTCAACGGAGAACTGGGATTTTTTTTTCTACCGACTCTACGGACAAAAAAGTTTTGCAAGATAAGAAATTTAAAAAAAAATCCCAGTTCTCCGTTGAACTTGAACTCAACGGAGGACTGGGATTTTATTAATTTTTTTATTTCTTATTTGGCAAAACTTTTTTGTCCGTAGAGTTGAAAAAAGAATATTTTTTGTCCGTAGAGTTCGTAGAGAAAAAATCCCAGTTCTTGGTTGAGTTCAAGCTCAACGGAGAGCTGAGATTTTTTTATTTCTTATTTTGCAAAATTTTTTTGTCCGTAGAGTTAAAAGAAGAATCTTTTTTGTCCGTAGAGTCCGTAGAGAAAAAAATCCCAGTTCTCCGTCGAGTTCAAGCTCAACAGAGAACTGGGATTTTTTAATTTCTTATTTTGCAAAACTTTTCTGCCCATAGAATCATCAGGCTCTGCGAAGAACTGGAATTTTTTAAAAATTATTTTCTCAAAACTGAACACAGAAAAAATTATTCAAAATAATTTTTTTTAATCCCAGTTCTTCTCAGTGTCTGAAGACTCTACGGGCAAAAAAGTTTTGCAAAATAAGAAATAACAAATTCCCAGTTCTCCGTTTACTTAACTAAACTTAATGCAACCGCCAGCAACAGAACGAGCAACCATAAGCAACTGCATACTTTTGCAGTTGATTTTTTGCACGAAGCAACCGCTGTCTGCCCGGTTGCTTGTAGGATTATTTTACACCAGAAAACCGGTTGCTTTCCCCGCTAGAGCTTGGGAAAAGAGTAAATATAGTGGAGTGATTAATGGCTCGAAGAAAAAATTGCCTAGTTGATGTTGGTAGTTGTTTTTAACGTTTATTTTCGTCTTGCTTACACAACAATGTCAGGAAATGTTCGAGCTACTAAGAAAAATAATGAAACGTTCGATCAAAATTTATTGAACGTTATGGTTCTGAAGGTTTTTAAATATCACGAGTTATAGTTAATTAAATTTTTATTGTTACTAATAACATGATAAATCACAAGTTTTCGTTGATTTAAACCTTGTGTGGGCTAATAATATAAAAAATAAATCCTTATTGGACATAATATATATACAATAGAAACATCAGGATTTTCAGTTGATTCAATTTTTATCATTACTAATAATATGAAAAATCGCAAGTTCTATAGAACTATTTGATTCTTATTGGTATAATATAAAGTTGGTATAATATATAATTGGAGTTGATTAAGGTATTCCTTGCGCAGCCGGTGGTCGGGGTAAGCGCGAATATAGGCACGGCGGAGTGCGCGGTAAGGGGGCTTGCATGAAACAAGAGTGTCGGACCGCTCACGGGCTATATGTGTATTTCATCATTAAATATTTCGTTAAAACTCCTTAAAACATTCTGTGACCCCCTGTTTTTATTGTTCTTACGGATTCGTAAGAATTTTTCACATGCGTAAGGCAGTTTGTATCGGACATGTAGGATTATTCGGTGTACGATTTATTAGATGGAAATGTGGCCAGCATGTCACCTCCATAAAGTGCCGGGTAAATTTAACGATTTTCAAACTCATAATTTTTGGATAAATGTTCGGTAACTTGGCTTGAAATTTTTCAAGTATGTTGGGACATATCAATTAATCGTAGGGTATTCGGGGTCCAAGGAATACCTTCAATTCTTATCCTCGCAATAAAATGAAAAAATCAGAAGTTTCAGTTGATTGTGCAAATTTTTTTTCACATCATTTGGATACTGAATTTCTATTTGTCCAGTGACCTCTCACCAAGTATACTCACATTCAACTCATGCGCTGCATCCGTGGAAAGAAATCCTCGTGATTTCAAATCCTTCATTATACTTTTGAAAGTATCTACTTTCTTTTCAAGGCGTCTAACCTTTTGCCTCAACACTCTGGCTTCTGAATTGTGTTTCTCCAAATACTTGGTAATAACTCTGTGATCACTGGGATTTTTAAAATCTTCCGGTTTGAAATCACCAAGAACTTTCACAGTACGATTCTTGGTAGATTGGATTTCATCACTGAAAGTACACTTCCGTTTCCTGCAATTTTTTCGTGTTAGAAACAATAAAAGAAATAAATGTCAGTCAATCAGTCCATTGAATGCCTGTACAAACCAATTCAATTGCTGGTTGGTATTGCTCACACTCTCTAATGGTTCATCCGGCATTGTCTCCTGGCAGAAATCATAACGAGATGCTATGTCTCGAACAATGCTGAAAAAAAAAACCAATTCATTATAAACCTGAATAAATGAGAGAGAACTTTAATCTTTGGATTTTGTTTCCAAACCTTGTGGAAGGTTCTTGGGCGATCTCATTTTCAAGAATAATGTTCGGAGCCTGTGCCAAGCTTTGAACCGGTGAGTTGATCTCAAAATGAAACGGATTTATATGTTCACCCTCCTTAAGATGTACAGATGCAGAATTTTCAGTATGTGTCAATGGAGCGACGTTTGTAGAGTTGGTCTCAACTGGATTAATATTTTCTCCCTCATCGATATGATCGTCGTATTTTGTAAAACCATCGGGTGTCACATTTTGTTGTGAATCAAATGTGGAACTAGAAATCCCAAGTGGCATTTAGATATTACATGAATAACATAATTATAATGGGGAGGTTAGATTGATAGCGGAAAAAGAATTTTAAACTCACCAGGAAGAAGGTAAATTTATTGATGGGACAGCCTCTGGTAATATTCTTTGCCTTCTGTTATTGATACTGTTAGAAAACTGATCAAGACTAAAATGAGCACTGCATATGAAGCCCTTTTCATGAAATCTGGTTCCTAAGATGGATTTCCATTGTTGCTTCGTTTTTTTTTTTTTTGGTACACTAACAATAAAATGAATTAAAATATTAATGTCTGCAAGCAGCTTGGAGGTTATACATACACAGTTATACATACCTGTGAAAAGATAGATTTAAACCTTCTTTCGTTCCGGAATATACATTACACACACAACATTTCACCATTTTTCTCCGGTTATATGATAACTAATTTTTAATCTAAATGTCTAAACTCAAAACACATTTGTACTAAAAACTCTTGAGCACGCCGGGCAAATAAAACTTATGAAGCACACGCTACACGCTATTCGTTGGCTATATGTATAGAAGAATAGCTGGGTAGTAGTGGGTAGGCGAGCGCAGCTCTCCCTCTCATCGCCCCCACTCCATGGCAAGAGCGACAGAGAGGACGGGAGAATTATTATCTTCTGTCCTTCAGAGAACTGATTCAACTCCGCTCACGGGACGCTTACTCTATTCATATATCTCTATGGTTGCAAGTTGCACGCCAGGAGGCCCGGCCTCGTAGCAAGTCCGGGAATAACGATGAACAGTTTTTTTGTTTCTTATGTTTTGAACCGGTCTTGCTTCGAGCGCCATTCTTAATAATAATTGTTATTGTTGTTTTAAACGTTATCATTCTTACGATTAATTTTCAGTGTTAGTGAAAAGTGGTCACACAACGTGTGATCCGCTGACAGCAGATGGATGTTAATCTGGTCAATCGGTATTTTCACGAAATAATAAACACACTTTCGATAACGAATCTAGAGGGTACGTACTTGTGTGACAGCTATAATGGGAGAGACTGTTTTGATAAATAATCTCTCGCTCTTTTATTTCACGTAATTGGAACGTTGAAAAGCTCACAAAATAAACGCAGCCGCACCGTTGAATTTGGCTTAACGGCTGCGTTCACTTTATCAGCTTTACCGTTCAACCCAATATATACATATACACATATATATATGTATATATTTACACATGCTACATACGACCATAAGAATATTTTATTTTCTTGTTTTTCTTTTCACACATTGGATATCACCATTATAACGATCGAAATTACTCCATCTTCTATTCACATTTTTTGTAACTATGATGAATCCTGAATAATGCTTAAAATCGCATTTTTCACGCACGCTTTTCACCCAAAAACTACAATATAATGACACGCAAATCCTCTAACGATTGTGAAATAGACGTCTCCCGAGCCTTACGTCTTTAGGATGTTTTTTTTTTCTAACGAATTTAATTTAAAAAAAAAAAACTTTAGAATACGCGACGCGATGCTTGGAGGACATTCCGTGTTCAGTACTGTCAGAGCAAACGGACGAGGGGGTGCCAGTGCGAAAATTGTTCATCGGCAATCTTGCCGACCGAGTGAGTCATTTTGCATGTAATTTCGTGACGTCACGTCTGGCGACCTTGAGAATCACACAATTGGGGGATTTTTTTTTTTTTTTTCTTCTCTTCTATCAGACAACCAACAAGGATCTGGAAAAAATTTTTTCCATATACGGCAAAGTCGAGAGTTGCTATCTGAAGAGAGTCAACGGCAAGAGCAACTTTGCCTTTGTTACTTTTGCCCGTTCTGCGGATGCGCTCAAGTGAGTTTGCATTTTGCTCTTCGCTGGATCCGTAAGAGCAAAGTCGCTGTAATAATTATTATTATTATATGTTTTGGCAGAGCCAGAGAGGCGGCCTGCGGAATGTCGATACAGCTGCATTGTCGCTTTCTGAGAGTATCGCCGGCTGACTCCTGGCATCAGCCGGACAGCGTCGAAAATAGTAGGAAATTTTTGTCCAACAAAGAGAGCGGCGGCGGCGACGGGAGACCCCAAGAGGAGGGAAACGACGACGAAGCGCCGATCAATGTGCTGAACGATCATTGCCTGATAGAAATTTTTCTATGCTTACCCATCGCCGACAGAATACGCATGGAGCGAGGTAAAATTTAATTTTCAACGCTCATCTCACAATGAAAGCTGCAATTTGTTTGTTTATTTAGGTAATTTGTTTATCGTGACGCGGAGTCTCCGCAGCTGCTCTTTCCCAGTGTCCTCCTCTCATAGCGATCGCACAAAAGCTCAGAGAAACCACGGAAAACCTGATTCATATATTTTTTTTTTTACCGAGTTTCAGTGATATTACCATCGGAGACTCACGAGAAAGGTATCCCAGGTCAATCTCTCCCATTTTCATCCAGTTCATATTTGTTGCAGTGCATCAAAAACTAAGCGACACGTATTTTGTTTAATCGGCCATAAAACACTTTAAGGTATTGCTGTCGATACTGCAAGAGTCAAATGTATACACCGTCATGTTTGACTCACGCAGTATTTAGAATAGGCAACGTCACGTCTGTAATGAACCGATAGAAAAATACATTTTGGATATTTATTTCCTAATTACTACTCTCGCATGCTCTGAACCTGTACTCGTAAGGATTTAAAATGTTCCTTATAATATTTTCTCTTATTGTATCAATTTTTATTGAAATCTGTACGGTACATTTTGAAAAATACGATGAAAACTGTGATTTCTCATAAGACTCAATGCTAAATGTATGAAATTACAAATGCCAATATCTTTTTTCTGGTTCTCTGTAGACTTTTAAAAATTTTACTGAATCTTTTTCTTATCATAATCTACCACTGCACCAAATTTTATTAAATACTGAACGGTAATTCTATAATCGACAGTACTACCTTAAGGGAGTTAAACTATCCTCCAAAGATAGAGAGGTGTTGAGCATCAACTTCGTTGTTTCATCCATAAGAACATAATATTTTTTAATCAAACCAACTGGAAAAATTGTCTCATAACGAGAAATGAAAAATGTAATTTTCTCAATCAGAAAAAAAAAATAAGCGGGTGAACCACCCCTAAATATTATTACATTTATGATAAAAATAGTCGAATTCAAGTCTAAAAATCTGAAAAATAATGTATATTGCGTATGAACACAAACAAAAGTTAACGTGCCATTGGATTTTTCCGAAAACAAATATTGGATGGGGTAACTATCCCCGAACGCTGTTTATCTTGCGCGTATGCAAAAAATTGTCAAATTCAAGTTTAAAAATCTGGAAAATATATATATTGCGTATGAACACCAACGAAAGTTGACGGGTTTTTTTATATTCCCGAAAAAAAAAAAAAACAATTCAACGGGGCAACTACCCCTAAATCCTTTCAATTGTTAATATTTTTATTATTTTCTCACTGTATCATCAAATGCTCAAGAATAAATCATCGGGAACAAAGACAAAGTAAAGGTTTGACGTAATTTTTTATACGTTTTATTCGTATAATTTATCGTTGCGAAAATTATAAACAAAATTTTATTAATTTTTGGAATTCTGAACAATAATGATAGTCGTCGAAAAAGTGTTTAAAGCGCAAGGATTTTTTACACCATGAATATCGAATAACAGCAACGTTTGTCCAATCTTGGATTTCTCTCAATGCGTGTAACAAGAATCTCCGAAACTGTATACTCAACTGGATTTTCTTGAATTTGAACATTTTTTACCCCGTACAATATTTTTTTTTTTTTTGGGAAAATTCAAAAACACGTCAATTTTCGACTTCCCTGAGGGTTTCGGGCTCTCTTCACCTTCTACCGTTGATCTTACTTATCCGTTTGTCTCCGGTTTGGTTCCCACGACCGGAGCTTGTCACGCACCCGCTAGATGTCAGCACCTGGGACAGAAGCAGTCGTAGTTCGTATGCCCTGCCTCTGGAGCTACGTCCTAGCCCACTGTGCTTTCATCAGCCGTGCTACGGCAACGGGTCTCGAATCCGAGACATCTCGCAGTCTTTCGGTCACACCACACCAAGGCTTTCCTTTGGACCTACATTTTTAGGTGGGTTCCGAACCACCTCGTTTGTTTTCATGCCCAATATATATTCTTTCAGATTTTTAAACTTGAATTTGACAATTTTTTGTATAAATGTAATCATATTTACGAGTGGCTCACCCCCTTAATTTTTTTTTTCCTAATTGCGAAAATTACATTTTTCATTTCTCGTAATGAGAAAAATTTTCCACTTGGCGTGGTTAAAAAATATATTTTTATGAGAGGAGCGCAGTGGCTAGGTGGATGAGGCTCTGGATTCGCACATTGCGGATCCGAGTTTGAGTCCCACAGCCGGCACCAATGGAAAAAGTTTTTCTATTCGTTTTTTTTTTTTTTGCAATCCTGGTTGATTCGGACCCCACCGTAATGAAATAAATGGCCAAATAACCTTTCTGTGTGATGGGTGGGTGGTCGGTGCACGGCTTTGGAGAACTCCCGAAGCGGTTCTTATCGCTCGGAGGTGGCCACTCAGCCGGGAACTGACTTACCCACTGGATCGCATCAAAGGAGGAACCTACCTAGGGCGCCTTGGGAGACCGCGCTTGAGTTTACTCACGCGGCCACCAGGGGGACTAGGTAGGAGCCGACCTCTATCGACGGAGGTTTTCTGCAGTTTCCCTCCGTCCACGGCAAATGCGATACAGGCTGGTCAAGGGTCAAGGAGAGGTGAAGCGGCTGCAGCCGTGGAACACAGAGGAGGGAGGTAATAATGTTGGAGTGGAGTAGTGAAAAATATAGGTGATCGAGCGAAATGGTCGTAATGGTCGAAATAAGTGGAATCTAAATGGCAAAACTCTGACACTTAAAAAAACCCGGAAAGGGTATACAATAGACCGGGAGCCCATAAAACTTTTTTCATGTCTCATTTGTTCAGGCTCAAAACTACCTTAGATTCCATAAATCTGTGTCCTGCATCACAAAAATCGCATCGCCGAACAAAATCAGTGGACCAAAGATGTTGAACCGGCGAAATCACATACAAATATATATCTATATACAGGGTGGCCCAAAATTAGATGCGGAAAATGATAGGGCTAATAAAGGGCGTCGAGCTGAGTAAATTGATCCCAATAACATGTGGTCTGCGAAGTCGCGTTCGCGAGATACGGCCGATTAAAAAATCCCGCTAACCGCTGGCATGTAGGCAACCGAGTACACAGGAATCATCGGTTCTGAGTCTTGTTGACAAGCGCCCGCGTACGCTGATGCGGAACATAACACTTTCAAATTTACGAATTTCAAACGAAAACACTCTTGGCATTGAATTTTCGCCAAACACAACGACAAGGATGGATGGAACAACAGCGATGGAAATGGCCTGTTATCATCCATCCATGCTAGACTGTGTCGACAGTCGATCGTTATCATTCAGTTTGATTGTTGATCATTCAGTTTTGCCGTTTGTTCCGATTGTGTTATTTGTGATTCGTAAATTTGAAAGTGTTATGTTCCGCATCAGCGTACGCGCGCGCTTGTCAACAAGACTCAGAACCGATGATTCCTGTGTACTCGGTTGCCTACATGCCGGCGGTTAGCGGGATTTTTTAATCGGCCGTATCTCGCGAACGCGACTTCGCAGACCACATGTTATTGGGATCAATTTACTCAGCTCGACGCCCTTTATTAGCCCTATCATTTTCCGCATCTAATTTTGGGCCACCCTGTATACAACTATACTATATCTATATATACAAATTATATATAGATATATTTTTGTATGTGATTTCGCCGGTTCAGCATCTTTGGTCCACTGATTTTGTTCGGCGATGCGAGTTTTGTGATGCAGGACACAGATTTATGGAATCTAAGGTAGTTTTGAGCCTGAACAAATGAGACATGAAAAAAGTGTTATAGGCTCTCGGTCTACAAGTAAAACTCCCACGTTATTATTTATTATATTATATTCTATGGGTAACGAAATTGATGCAACAACACTTTCATCTTTGGAGGGTAGTTTAACTCCCTCAGGGAGGCTCGAGCGTGACCAGCGCAGGGGGGGGGGGGGAAGATTTAGCAGAAACGTTGACGCGGCGGAGCGTGCAATGAGCGGGGCATACATACATGAAACAAGAAAGAGTCGGACCCCTCACGGGTTACTCGTGGCTAGCGTGTAATTTTGACTCATAATATCCAAAAAAAAAAAGCCCGCAACCCCACAAATCATCGATATATGTATTTGTAATCCTCATGATCTAATCAACGCTTCATTAACTTTTTGTCAACATCTTTAGGATAGATGAAGAGACTTTACTTGGTTAAAGGATTTCGAGGGTAATCCTCCCATGTTAATACTCCCAGAGTATTATGACTCTGAGTTTTAAAAATTTCTATCACTCACATTCAGTCCGTGACCTGGGTTGAAACTTCGTATACATGAATAGGGTACTCCATCTACCATATACTACAAGATTATTTTTTTCTGTAGCCTACGATTCGTGCTAGAGCCACCATAAAGTGTTTTATAGCCGATAAAAAAAAAATACATGTCGCTTAGATTTCAATGCACTACAACATATATTAATTAGATCAAAATCGGAGAGATCGACCTGGGATACCTTCCTTGTCAGAAAAACTGCCTACCGCTCTCTTGTTTGGGATTTTTTTACACGATTTCTCTTTTATTTGCAAATGGAAAAGATAAAACTTGTTTTTTTTTTTTTTGTATACTTTCAAGCGCTGTAAGGCCAGAGGTTTCCACCTCAATATTTAGCCGCGCATAATAAAGTTTGCGGAGGGTTGTCAATTTTTATTTAACCATGAAATTCGCACGTGAACCAGACTCCGTGTTCACGCGCATAAAAATAAATCTTGAGAGCATGTGAAAGGCGATGAGAGAGACTCCAATGGTGCGTGGGTATCGTAGGAAATATTGAAACTTTTGGAACATTCGGCGCAAGCGATACATCAAACACGCAAATAACTCGATTCGGAAGCGATTTATTGAGTGTTGGGGACTTTTGGCACCTAATGTAAGATTTAGCTCCCCTAAAAGTCATTAAAATCATCTTCGGGCTCAAATTTCGACGAAAAAACATCTTCCACTTGGGTCTGCAAGTGGCGCCATAGAATATTCACGAACTAAAGTTGAAGTTTTTCACGAACAATTATGCCCAAAAGCAGAACATTTTTTTTTGTCAAATTCCATTCAGCTAATTTCTATGTATACGGCAACAAATAAATGATCGTTAGTTTCGTTTTTCATCCGTCTAGAGGCTAATGGCCAAATATATTGGCCATCACAGCTGTACAATAATTATTACAGCCATTTATGTTCGAGAACTCTCCGATATCAGATAAATTCAATGAATTCTGTCGGTAAAGCCGACCTATCTCTCATACGTCAAAATATTAAGAATTAATTAAAATTTAACGAGGATATTCGTGTATGGGAACCGTACCTTTGCGTAAATTTGAAGTCAATCGCCTGTACGATTATTCAGTAATTCTTCGGGGCCCAAGTTCTTTGTTAAAGTTACACCGTCATTCACGTGCGTCTCATCTCAAAAGTCATACCGTATCTAATGCAACTCTCAAAAAAAAAAACCATACTAAAAATGTTGAGAATTCAATGAAACTGAATCCAAATAATTCTTCACATCTTTGGGAAGAACTTTTACGACGACCGAAATGACTCTTCTTCATTGGTTATCAAGAAATTTAAAGAATGAAACGTCTCGTTGCTGTAAAACAATGCACTCTGGGGATTTCATGAGGCGGAGGCTTTCGCACGCTGCCCACTCGGCGACCCTCACACACAAGCCACCATTCTCCGATTTTCTCCTCGCGCGTAAAGGGGAGCACCCTTATTAAGGGGGTATACTAATTTTTTGTTATTTGAAAAAATTAATAATGGATATCAAAAATCTACAGCGATAAATTTTTCGGGATGATGGTTATAAAACTTAACAGAAGTTGATACGTGTTTGCCAAATCGCGGTGTCTACAATGATATTTCACAATATTACCGGAAAAATTTGCTGCTTCACTCATCAATTATTATAGCAATTAAATTTAGCTCAAACCTGTCGAATTTTAAGAGTCCAATGAGATATCTTTGAATCAAAAACTGAAATGAGAAAGTTCAATGGATAACTTCATGATGCCATTTAGCAAACCTGTTGTATCCCCTGTAATAAAATACTAGCACCGAAATACCACGGGGAATCATGTTGAAATTTGCATCGTTGGAATGCAACGAAAATAAGATTTTTTTTTTTCAATCATTTCCAGTATTGTCTCGAGGTAGAAAATCATTTGAACCTTTTTTTTCGCGACCTGGGGCCCTAAATATGCCAGAAAAGCGTCAGCAATACTGGAAATAATTTTTTTTTAATTAAAAAGACCCATTTTCGTTGCATTCCAACGATGCAAATTTCAACATCATCCACGGGGATAGAATTTGTGGGAATGGTTGCTAAAACGAGTAAGACTCAAATAGACAAAAACAAAGTACAATGAATTTAATTAATTATACTCCTACAAATTACAAGGTTACAAACGAGAGTTTGTACCTGAAGACCAACCAGCTTGAAATCTCAATGAAGACTTTCGTTGATTTCTCGATCAGCTCTAGATATATAGAGTAATTTTGTCGCAGTCCTTGGACACCTGCTGTTTGGTCAACAAGCAGAGTCAAAGACTTGAAATTACGACATTGATGTGCTTCGCGTTCCTGCACAAGACAGCCCTGTCACAATCTTTGCTGCTAACGAACTTTTAGCTTTATTTCCGATTATCGCTCAATCGCTGCGCTTGCCAGTTCAACGTCCGTATCGACAGAGGTGTTGCAAGCGTTGTGTCAAAATATCTATTTTATGCTATTCTAGAGGTACAATAAACCCCAATAAACTTTACGTGAATAATTACGTCCGTTATAAACTTTTTACATTCCCTCAACATTGATTCGTATTATCTTTTTTTTTTCCCCCGTGTCCAAGTACATCACTTTTTTCCAATATTATTTATTAGATTTATGTTCTCTTGTACCGTACTTTGTCATTGTGCACTTTTTGTCATTGGAGCTCTCGTAGTACGAGCCCGGTATTAATTTCATCGCATTTTGTTTCCATCGATAGTTTGCAAGCGATGGCAGGCCGTCAGTCAAGAATCCTGGAGAGCGGTAAAACGACTGGATCTGTCGTCAGGTAGCTGGGGTCTGAACGAGAGAATACGAAAACAATCGGTGGACACAGCAGCATTGCGCAAAGTTTTGCTCAGATGTGGCAATTTTTTGAATCACATTGATTTCACGCATCCGCATGCACTTGGCTCGAGTGCCCTCACGATAGTCGGTAAATTTTGCCCAAATTTGCGTACAGTCGATATATCTAATATAAAGCTGTCGCAAGCGGGAATACGTTCGTTTTTGGAAAACTCCGTCGTTAATATCACGAGTTTCACGATGAAAATGCTCACGGGACCGTGCGAGATAGATTTGTCACGATTATTCGCGGCCAACAAGAAGCTCAAGTCATTGAAAATCACTTTTGGACTTTACATCAGCGGCAAGTGTCTTTTACACTTGCCCTGCGAGACGATGGAAGAGATTGAACTGACTAATGGAATTTCCGTTCAGCCATGCCACATGGATGCGGTAAGAATCCCTACTCAAACTTTTTATATACATTTGATTTAATTTTTTTCTCCTCTCGTTTCTTGACGATATAAATATTTCGAAAAAAAAGGCAATCCAGAGGTGCGAAATGTTGCGAATGCTCTCGCTGAGTACTTGCGTCTGTCTCGGTGACAGTACGTTTCATGCGATTGGCACGAGGAAGACGTTAACGACCCTCAGGCTTCACGGCGATTTTCCAGTTGCTTCAGCTGTCGCAATGCAGCAAATAGCGCAGCTCGTCAATCTGGAAAGTTTGACGATAAGACGAAGCTACTTGCTTACGGACACACTGCTGCATCTGCTAGCTGCCAGTTGCAAGCGTCTCTCTCACTTGGATATATATGGTAAGAAAAACAAAAAAATTAATCAATGATGCGAAAAGTCACGAAAGAGGGGTAGAAATATAATTTTATCCTCATTTTATCCTTCGGAGATGGAAGAGTTGTTGAGAAGATGACACATTTTTTAAATTTGGCAATCTTCATTTTTTTCAATTTTGTCTTTTATTTGTATTTCCAATCGTACATCATATACAGCTGCTCTAAAACTGGTCATCTGATACGAAAAATTCGAACGAATTAAATTTTTTGCATAAAACGATTTACCAATCGAGCGAAGGATTTTTCAAAATATATTGATTTCAGAGAAAAATGGGCGCGATTCAAACTGAAAAGATCGATTTCAGGTGGGACAAATTCTGCATGCTCGTCGATTAAATGAAAATACGAATTAAAAAAAAAAGCAAAGAAAATTCTTCGTTGAAGCACCAACTTTTTTGTGTCTAAAAGAAGCTTGCAAAATTTTACGCAGATCGGGGTCCAGCGATTTTTGAGATATCGTGGTCGCTAATTTGAAAAAAGTCGTTTTGACGAAAATGCGATCAAACATGAGCGTAACTCCGTTGATTTCAATCGGATTAACTTGAAATTCGGAGTAAATATTCTCAGAATATTATATTTTGTGAAACTGTTGAAATCCAAAAATCGATTTTTTTATTTTTTTTTTTTTAAGATAAAATTTCAACCGTGACCCCTTGAATCGTGCTTCCTTGTTCCTACTTTTAATAGTTCGCCCGTTTATCATCGGTCATCATTTCTCAACGAAAATTAAAAAAAAAAAATATATATATATATATTCTATCAAAGCTTGCACGTCGGTGACGAACGAGGGACTGTCGAGCATCGCAACTCTTCCGTGTCTTCAGCATCTCGTGCTGAGCCACGTAACGACCGTCACGGACGAGGCACTGGCTGGTATGCACAATTTGAGAACACTGGAGTGTCATCATTGCGTGACTCTCGATGATCCCGGAGTCTCGAGGCTCATCGAAACGGCACCCAATCTATGTTTTCTCGATCTCTCCGGTTGTCTCATAACCAATAGCACCCTCGAAGTCGCGATAAGAGCTACCAAACGACGAAGCAACAATACGATTCTCAAAATAATCGTCGGCGACACACTGACGAATCTCGCTGAAATAACCGAGGTATCGCCATTACTGCAGATCGTCAACGTAAGTCTGAATCGTGAACCTGGCTCGCTCGGTCTTGGCTAAAAAGATCGAATCGACCAAAATCGGATTGAGCGGATGCTTCGGGTATCCATTTCCAATCAAAAGTTTGATCCGCTTGGAATTTCAGTACTTTGCTATGCAACGAAATTCCGGGGGAAAAAAAGAATCAACGATACTGAAACATGTTTGAAACATTGATTTTCAGTAATAATGCCAAAAAGTTAGGAACAAATTTGTTTTAAAAAAAACCATTATCCAACAAATTATCAGTAAAATTTCTTATTTGTCGTATCAAATGAATTTTTTTATTTTTTAATTTTTAAAAGTAGAGATTAAAAGTCTTGGATCATTGGATACGTTTCAGTAAAACGGTGTTCACGTGTTGAAATGAAAAAGTTTTCGGATAATTGAATGAATACTCTCATACATGCAGCCTTATAAGGGAAGCAACTACACTTCAGGAGACTGAAAATTAGGTGATTTTTTTTCTATGTGGAAAAAAAAAACAACGGAAATTTCCAAAACTCTGACAATAATTTATTAATGTTTCGCATACATATCTGGCAATTTTTTGTAACTTATCTCATGCATTAATCAAGATTTAATTCGCTGTGTACCTTTTGGCGTATGTCCTCATCATTTTGTTGTCGATTTGCGGGAATTGTGCAACTCGCAATTCGCATCTGGAATCACCAAAAAAAAAAAATTTCCGCATTATTGAGATCTTTTTTTTAAGAACATGAACCTACATTTTGATAAGTAAAAATCGAAAATTGAATGTTCGAACGTGCTTCGAAAAAAAAAAAAAAAATTACCGATTTTTGGTAATTTTTTTACGGCATTTTGCAATAATAAATATGTTTTGAACAATCTAATCTTTCCAACTTTAGGTTCAAGTCTCAATAAATTAATAGTATGTCAACGTGTTTCAATTTCGAAGATGATAGATCATTCAGTTTTTGAGCTACGATTCCCGCAAATTGAAAAAGTATCGTTTCGAGAAAAACACGTTTCAAAAGTTTTACAAACGAAAAACTCAAAAGTCAAATGTGATCAATGAAGTGATAAAGTGTCTTACCGAGATTATAGTCAGCGGTTCCAGTACCGTACAGCGAATACCGTTTTGAAATTTTTCGGACGTATTCTTGAGATATTTTGCTAACGATTTATGAAATTAAAAAAAAAATGAATTTTTTGAAGCATCTGAAGTGGTTGACTCCTCTTAAGATAATTCTAAAACAGGAATTTCAGAAATAAAAGCCAAAAAATAGAACGAAAAGTTTGATTATTTTCTCAACTTTTTTTTTGACCAATTCGTCAATAACTTTTCGGCATTATTGTTATTAAGAATTGATTTTTAAATCCTCACCGAATCTCACTTTTGGCAGGAAATATATACGCCGAGCATCCTTAAATCGGGCCAAAAAAAAAACTGCCCGTTTTTTTTTTCTACCGTCGAGTATACTATTAAGTCTTTAGTTGGAGGTTTTTTCTGTTTTCTGTTTTTTTTTTTCTTTTCCGAACCCGCACTGTGATATAGCTTTTCTTACCGTATAGAATACCGGTGAGTTACGATATAGCCAAAAAACCTATATAAATATAATATATATAAACAATATATTTTTTTTTTGTGTGTCGAGTGATCAATCAAAATAGCGATTTTTTTGGTTGTACAGTTTTCATACGCGCCCATCTATTTATATTAGAATGTTTTAGATCCTTACTAATTTTATATATGCCTATAAATGGCCCCGCAGTTACATGCGTTTACAGGCTGGAGTATTGAAAAAAATTAAAAAAAAAAACACACATTTTTTTATAATCACTTGTGTGGACGAATGTGCGTATAGTTGTGATATTCAAACGAATGTAAAGAATTGAATTAAAAAAATCGTTTCGAGAATTTATTCTCAAAGTATTTCTTCGAAAGATTTTTTTTTCTTCCAAGCCTGGAGTAATACGATAAAGTATTTTATTGACATCAACATATAGACGCATATTTCGATACAGTTGCAATAATTATATTATGCAGTTTTCAATGGACAATAACTAGGATAAAGAGCATTTGCATGAGAAAAAAAAACGGAAGTAACGAAAAAAAAGCTCATTAGGCTCTGATATTGAACGTAACTATTTGTAAAATACATTTTTATTACATCGTCATTCTCACTGATTTTCTCGAATAATCTTCTGAGCATTGTGCGCAATGCTGTTTTTGGGAATTAAAAAAAAAAAAAATTATCGAGCTCTTGCAATGGGAGATATGAAAGTTGAAAGAAAAAAAACAAACAAAAAAAAATCAGTTCTCGGGCATCCACGCGCTTTTAGGCACAATGGTGAGTCGACTCACCCGTGTGTCTTTGAACATCACATTGCACTTTTAGTACATTCCGATGAGTTTAAAGCCAAGTCGGAAGAGGCTCAAAACAAAACAAAAAATCTTAATTACAGCGTTTTTTTTTTTTTTTTTTTTTAAATTGATACGATGGAAAGACATTGAATTAGGCGCTTCGTCAATTGGGCAGCTGGATTAAAAACAAAAAATATTCTATAAATATGCATAGCACATTTTTGCTGGTTTTTATAACCGCCGTAATACGAGTGAAAAATTAATTATTTTCATTTTATTCCTCATGTTCCTCTACGTGAGAGTTGATTCGGGGCAATTATCCGGATTCGCACTAGTTTCGTCAAAAAACGCGCAAAATTTGAATACAATTTATTCGTAAATCGAGCACAGTATGAGATATAAAAGCGGTTGGTCAGGCGGTACTAAATTTATGCTCGAATTATAGCGTTTTCCACTGGGGAACTCAGTGCAGATTTTTACATGCGAGTTATAGCGTTTTCCACTGGTGCACCGAGTGCGCACCGACTCAAGTTTTTCGGATGAGAGTAAGTAAGACACATATGTACTCAGTGCATCTCTGTCTCACTCACTCGCATGTAAAAATCTGCACTGAGTTCCCCAGTGGAAAACGCTATTAGTGAAACAGAGATCCACTTGAGTCGGTGCGTACTCGGTGCACCAGCGCTATTACACTACACAAACGGTGGAAGGCGCTATTACACTAGTCATCAAAGGCAAGATAGAAGTCACGTGACAAATTCTACCGGTAAGCACAACCGGGGTTCCCTATTTTTTCGGTTTTTTTTTTTCTTCGAAACCGTTGATACTGCGCTCCAAAGGAAAATTAGGTTTTCACACGTCCATATTCATCGCGCATACGTGATTCGCTTTTGTCCCAAAATATCAACGAGTTTTGGGAAAAAAAAACAGGGTGACAGGGCTCGTTATTGCCAATGTAACAATTCTCACGCATCTCGGCCGGTGTGTTTATATCCTCTCGAAATCCGAATTAGAACTGGGAAGTTTCGTTTCAGCGCTATATTCGATGGCAAATGGCAATGATAACAATAAACGTTTACATTTTATTAAAAATGTACGACTCCAAGTTTTTAAAATTTTTATCTTTGCGTTACGAAAAAACAAACAAAAAAAATTATAAAAAATTCACGTTTTCCAAGCTCCAACTCGAAACACCGTCCGACTCATGCAAAATAGAGTAAATTGCGGAAAAAAGTTTGCAGCGGCGTATAACGAATGTCAATAGCGGATGAGCATTGGAGGAGTTCAAAGTGGCACGATGAGAGGGTAATTTTTGTGCAAATTCCTGAATAGTGGATCCGAGGAGTTGTTAAATTGCATTATCGTGACATTAGCATTGAATGAAAAATGCATTTAAAAAATCATGCGCCGCAACTAGAAACAAGAAAAAAGCCATTGCCGGCGAAAAAAAACTTTATATATTAATAAATTGAAATAAAGTCAGCAACATGAATGGTTTTTAAATTATTTTCGCAACTTAGGACACCTCCCACGCTTAAGTTATTGACCTTGGACACAACATGGGCTATGTGAAATTTTACTCTGTTGCGTAGTTCGAGCAGCGTTTCAAGTTCAAGCACAAGAAATCCGAAGTTTTTATTATTTTTATTTTTCTCTTGCCAAAACATAGAGAGAGAGAGAGAAAGAGAGATAATAATGCGCAATTGATGATTTATTATTAATGCCATGTCTGCTATCAACAGCTTACACGCCTATTTTCTTTTCAGCTTTTTTAAACAACTTGAATTTAAGGGAGGTTTCTACTATTTTGGGCCAAAAAATGTTCGATTTTTCACCAATTTTTTGTGCGAAATATATTAACTATAAAATGTTAATATTTAGTATGTTTACTGAGCGGTTTTTATTGAACATGATAATATCTTTTAAAGTTTGACAAAACATGGTATCGGGAGTGGGAGGAGCGACGTATGTCCGTGCGCCGGCGATGATATTCTTCGCTTGCGGAAGTCCCAAGTCCTGGACAGGTGATCCGAAGTAAAGAAATCAAACATATTTTTACTTTGTACAATATTGTGTATCAGTCGAACTAGAATTATCCAAAAATATTCAAACGTTTTTATTTCATGAACAAAAAACTGCCAAAATTTTTGGCAAAAAACTAAACTTCCCCTTCGATTGCTCACTTGTTTTTTATTTTTCAATATTTCTTCTTCATTCTAGTTCGACTTATACACAATATTGTACAAAGTAAAAATATGTTTGATTTTTTGCTTCGGATCACCTGTCCAGGACTTGGGACTTCCGCAAGCAAAAAATATCATCGACGGCGCACCGATATACGTGGCTCCTCCCACTCCCAATACCGTGTCTCGATTAAAAGATATCATCATGTTCAATAAAGACCGCTTAGTAAACATACCAAATATCAACATTCTATATTTAATATTTTTGGTATAAAAAATTGGTGAAAAATCGAACATTTTTTGGCCCAACAAAGTAGAAACCTCCCTTAATTACTCGACAAAATTGCTCCTGAATAAGATGAGCTTTTGCACATTTTCCTCGTACAAAAGGAGGTCAGACAATTTTTTTTAAAGATACTGAAATTTCGGGTGAACTCCGTCAGAACGATTGCAACCTGTTTTTCGCGTGCGACCATAAGAAAGTATCTTAAATATTTTTTTTTTTTTTTAACATTTAATATCTCGAAAACGAGACTCCTAATCTCATTGAATCTTTTCACGCACGATTAATAGGCTGTAAGAATTTGAAGCCGATGGCACTGTATCGACATAACATCAGGACTTAAGCTCTAGCTATACTGCGCTTAACACTAGTCAAATGAGTTTGAAATTTCTACAACGGTCTTATAATGCAATGTATAGTGCACTAATTAACAGTAGCAAAAGTTGATTTGTACAACATGCGTTCTTGACCTAATGAAATATTAATAACGATAGATTTCAAAAACCATCAGCAACCGATGCGAATGCAAATTTCCATGATGGTACATTTTCGTCAAGATTGTTCATTTTTTTTACCGATTTTAATGCATCACGGCTTATATTTTCTTCCTCAAACAAACAAAAAATTATCAACAAATTCACTGTGCACTTTTTTTGTAGTGCTGATTGTTTAAAAATTACAGCAGTTTGCTTATAGAAGAATGTTACATATAGACAGCGACTTTTATATTGAATCTATTTATATTGAATCTATATTTTATATTGAATCTTTTCACGCACGATTAATAGGCTGTAAGAATTTGAAGCCGATGGCACTGTATCGACATAACATCAGGACTTAAGCTCTAGCTATACTGCGCTTAACACTAGTCAAATGAGTTTGAAATTTCTACAACGGTCTTATAATGCAATGTATAGTGCACTAATTAACAGTAGCAAAAGTTGATTTGTACAACATGCGTTCTTGACCTAATGAAATATTAATAACGATAGATTTCAAAAACCATCAGCAACCGATGCGAATGCAAATTTCCATGATGGTACATTTTCGTCAAGATTGTTCATTTTTTTTACCGATTTTAATGCATCACGGCTTATATTTTCTTCCTCAAACAAACAAAAAATTATCAACAAATTCACTGTGCACTTTTTTTGTAGTGCTGATTGTTTAAAAATTACAGCAGTTTGCTTATAGAAGAATGTTACATATAGACAGCGACTTTTAGGGAACAAAATAATCCATGATGCATTAGAATCGTTAAAGTACTGATCTTTTTATTTTTTTTTATTTTAACGAAAATATACCATGATGAAAATTTTCATTTTTCCGTTTGATGGTTTTGCAAATCCATCGTTATTAATATTCCTCGAGGCTAAGAATACATGCTGCAAAATACAAATCAATTTTCGCTACCGTTAATGATAGTACACTAAGTAAGCTTTGCATAAACCATATTGTGGAAATTTTAGCACTGATTTGACTATAGAGTTAAGCGTGGCAACCTCAATCTGTGTCATGGAATATGGAATCGTGAGCATCTTTTTCAAGGCCGTAAAAGCTTGGGGAACGTTTAGCTGCGCGCTCCGATTGGTCAAATTGGATCGTTGCTCGAAACCAACTCACGCGGAACATCAAGAACTAGAGATTTTGATTGTTTGTATGATCCTCTTTGCAGGGATATTATTAGGAGCTGCCTCTGTTTTCAATACTCCTCTGTATATAATATACATTAGGGTGTCCGCTATTTCCCAAATTGACTTTTTTCACTTGGGTATGGTCCAAATCATTAATTATATTCATTGCCTTATTAAATATTGTTGATTCTACTATTGTTCTGACCTATTCAGATGGACAAATTTTTACATTGGTGAGAAAAAAATCGATCTTTTCGATTTTTTAGTTTTTATCTCTCTTGAAGGGGGGCTGCACATTTTCTCAATCGTTGAAACTTTTCCTTTCATTGTAAATAATATAATCGTAGCCACCAAACGATTCTTTACATCGAATAAGCCCTTAATACCTAAGCCGATTTATTGGCCGCGATAATAAAAAATTGTTCGGTCAACTCTACACTAAAATTTTGACAACTCGTTTTTACTATGAGTTATCAAAACTTTAGTGCAGAGTTGGCCGAACAATTTTTCATCATCGGCCAAATCAGTTGAGGTATTAATGGCTTGTTCGATGTAGAATCTTTTGGTGGGCTCAATTATAGTGTCAAATACTAGTCGCAAAATTCCCAACTTAAAATTTTCACGGTCTACCAACGGATAATGTTAAGATACAATTTCTAAATTGAGATAATTATTTTTCCCATCCAAATTTCAGCCAATAGAATTGCACTATTCGACGTTAATATTTTTTATAGCTTACACGGTATTTAACTGATAATTTTTGCTAATTTCACTTGTAATTTCTCATGCTGCCTATATATATATATATATATATATATATATATATATATATATATATATATATATAAAACAAAAGGTTTTCCAATCTATTTAACCTTCCATAGAATCTGACAGATTGAATTCCATTGTGTCATTGAAAAGTTTTGATAAAAAATGATAATTCTGTGACTTTTGAATTTTGGATTTTCAACTGTGGATTTTGTTCCATGGTGCAATTCATTGGCCAAAATTTGTATGGAAAAATAATCCTCCGAATATAGAGCTTCAAAATTAATTGGGTATTTCGTTCAAGGTTCCCTGCAAACAAACGAAGTCAAGTTTTTCAGAAGAACTTGACTCCTGTATTTGTTTGCAATGAACCTATCGGGACATACCCGATGATTTTGAAGCTCTTGTGGTATTACACGTGAAATTTTTTTTTTTTTTTTCATTAAAAATTTATATTAAACTAGGGTCCACCACGCGCGCTCACGCGCGCGAACGGCTTTTTGACAGCGCTGCAGCGCTCCAATCTAGTTTCGATGATCGACTAATCACTGTCACAACTGTCAAACTGACAGTTGGGTCAATCCGTGACACAGTTAGACTGCTCGATTCTTCAATCGACTAAATTTTGAATCTTCGAAACCGTCGCGCGCGAGCGGTTTTCTGGTAGCGCTGCAGCGCTCTCGTCTAATGACACATGCGGCAGTGTTACGAAGCCAAGTTATTCAGAAACAAAATGAAGATTATATTGTATAATAAGTGTTCATTGATCATATTTATTCATTAATGCCGTCCGTATTTTACATGACTTTGTGAATGTAATTTAATTTTTTTCGTATTACAGTATCAACATTATAATAATATAATACATACAGCAGTGATGTTTAAAATGATCTAAAATTAATGTGAAATTTTTTTAGTGACCTGGTTTTAGCGATATAATTCCTTGTACACATAATTTTTGACGACATTTCTGTCGCGGTATGCTCCAAAATACACTTTGAGAGCTTCCCAGGAACGTACACGTGAGAAGGCCACATATAATTGACCGTGATTAAAGACATCTCTCCGAAGATCAACACTAATTTTATGGAATGTTTGTCCTTGTGACTTATTGATAGTCATAACAAAAGCTACCTTTACAGGAAATTGACGACGCTTGAAAGTAAATGGATAATCATTTTCACAATAAAGGGTAATGCGATGTAAGAAAACAATATCTCCACTTTTATCACCCGACAGAATTTCACAACGCAACACTGTATTACCCAATTCCAAAATCAGTAATCTCGTACCGTTGCACAAGCCTTCGTTGATGCTTAAGTTTCTAATGAGCATTATAATACCGTACTTTCTCAGACGAAGCTCGTGAGGCGGCAAATTTGGTGGTGATAACGTATTTAAATATTCAGGCAAGATTTTCTCGTTAATCTGATCATTATCACCACAATTCTCGGTACTGTCAACACTCGTGTAGAGTTTTTCAGTAGTTTCATCAAATAAGTCCATAACCCTCGAATTGATTTGTTCAACATCAACATTTCGAGCAGAGAGAATGGCACATTTCGCTACATCTTTGAATCGTTTCGCTCTTACCAATTGTGCGTAGGTATCTTCTACTATATCCCAATCTGCAGCTGCCACACAACGGTCTGGAATTTCAAGATTATCATCTGGATCGTTAAGAAGTCCATCTCCAACGTTAAGTACAAATTTAGCAAATTCCACTTCGTTGGGGAAAATTCTCATGTTGTCCGTTAACGCATATATTTGGAAAAGTGTCACCATAGTGCACTGTACTTAATTGATAGATTTACTGTTTCGCTTCGCGTGCCTCGTATTTTGACCGGAAGAAGTTGTCTAAAGTCTCCTCCAAGAACAATAATTTTCCCGCCAAAAGGTAGGTTATTGTTCATAATATCTTGTAACGTTCGATCAACGACTTCTAGAGCATAGCGCGGCGCCATTGGTGCCTCGTCCCAAATAAAAAGATCAACGGTTTTCAAATACTTACCCTGTTGGGATTGCACCTTGATGCTTGATGTAGAATCCTCGTACAGCGGTACTGGGAGTCCGAAGGTTTTGTGTACTGTTTTACCCTCAGGAAGCAATGTCGCTGTGATTCCGGTGAAGGCCATAGCACTGACGGACTTTCCTCTACCTCTGACGAGATTCGAGAGAGTGGTGTAAGTGAAAGTCTTACCAGATCCTCCAGGACCATCGATGTAGAAGCAAGTTTTCTCAACATTGTCGTTATCAATCGCACTCAAGACAGCATCAACAAACACCTTTTGAGTATCATTTAGCTGTCCATATTGTCGCATGCCAATTTCGGTCAAATGAGATGGTAACGTATCAGGCTCGTCGTATTCGTTTGAAATTTCTATCTGTTCCATTCCCGGGAATTGAGATAAATTCGAACCTTCATTGATAAGCATACGAGCGATTTGAAAATACGCTTTTCTTTGGGCTTGCTGCATACTCATGCGTCTTGCGTATTCCTCGGAAAACTTGACCTTGAATTGCCCCCAGAGTTCTTCTGGATGAATTGGTTGGCAATGGATCAGAATTCTGACGAACAGTCTGCGAAGGAGACCAGGCATCATCCAAACTGCCGCTTCTTCAATCGCTTTTCGCCACTCATCGTCATCTTCAATCAGCCCTAGTGCCAGACATGTCGTTGTAAACGTCTCGCAGACCTGCCCATCCACGGTCCTCAAATCTTCAAAGCTTTTGGCTCCTTTTACCTTCAACAAAAGCAATCGAAGATGAAACAATTCAATTTGAGCAGGACTTACCGAGTACATTCGTCCAAATGCGTCATGTCTACGTTGTCGTTTTTCCCATCTCGATACGGTTACTCCGTCAACGTTAGATTTTTTGAACACATAATGGGACGGGATATCCGGATACACGAACAATCTTGCAGATTCATCGCGAACGTTCAATGCGAAGTAATCGTTTAGCATACTTACCCGACTCATGGCATTTCTTATTGCGTCGTCGTTCATGTCTGCCGGAATCGCGACGCTCTGCTCATTGGGTAGATGTATGGGTAGCCGTATTACAGGATGGCTTTTCTCTTGCATCTTTTTGTCGCAGATACGCCAAACTGCCTCATTCGGTCTAACGTAGCGGGCTTCCACGTGATCGGTTTCTTCGTCGTGATTAATGACGCGTTCTTCGCCTTCGCCATTTTCTCTATTTGTCACCTGAATAGCCGCTGCATCGTGCCCTTTAAAGATGTACTTATATAGATACTTTGGGTTACGCTTGTTACAATTTCCACGTTGATGTGACAATTGAAAATAAGTGACAACGTTGGGCATTACAGTACGACCCATCGATTGTCTATGACGTGTCCTCCATGACGTTCGTACAAAACTCCATTGTCTCTTCTACGATTATGCGGATATGCATCTGCATCCATCGTAGTTTCATCTTGGAATGGCTTTGGAAAATGCTTGGAGCATTTTCCGTTCACTTCGCACCATGCTCCACAAGGTCCGTGGATCATATTACCCATAATAATCCGATGTAAATCGGGATTCAATTCCGGATCGGGAATCTCAGCAGAGATGCACTTGTCAACCATTTCTGGCGTAGACAATTTGTGCTTCAATATCACCAACAGGTGAATGTGCATCGAACCACGCTTCTGTGACTCGATCGTGTACACGAATGCTCGTGTTTCATCAAAGAAGTTTTGACGAACGATCAAATCAAGTAAATGCTTCTTTTTCATGTCAAAGACACGTGCAGTAAGATCAATATTCAAGTTCAATACAAATTATTTTTATTTAGTATTCAATTCATCATCATTATCATCACCATCACCATCATCATCATCATCATCATCATCATCATCATCATCATCATCCATGGTGTCCAGGCAATCGTCTCTATGGTCATTGATGTTTCGGTTGACAGCTTCATGGTTTTTAGTGTCTAGATCGACGACGCTATAGTTTATGAGGTCGAGATCAACGTGTCAATGGTTTTGATGTTCAGTTAGATGCTGTCATAGATTTTCGATCTCCAGGGGGACGTATTCATGGTATTCAGTGTCTAAGTCGACGGCTTCATGGTTATCGGTGTCCGGCGATATTTTTTCATGGTCTTCCGTGACCTCGAAATTTCCCGTGTCATCAAAAACCATTGAGCCGTCAACTTAGATATCGAAAACTATAGAGCGTCGACCTAGATAGCGAAAACTACGGAGACGTTGTCCTGGATCTCGAAAACTATGAAGCCGATGACCTAGAAACCGGAAAACATACAGCTGTCAACCTGTACATCGAAAACCATGGAGCCGTCGACCTGGGCACAAAAAATCTTGAAGACGTCGACCTACAGACTAAAAACCATGGAGTCATCGACCTGGACACTAAAAATCTTGAAGCCGTCGATCTAGAGACCAAAAACTATGGAGCCGTCGACCTGGACACAAAAAATATTGAAGACGTCGACCTAGAGACCAAAAATCATGGAGCCATCGACCTGGACACAAAAAACCGTGGAGCTGTCGACCTGGATACCAAAAATAACTAAAAGAGACCAAAAATCATGGAACCGGCGACCTGGACCCGAAAAACCGTGGAGCTGTCGACCTGGACACAAAAAGTATTGAAGACGTCGACCTAGAAACCAAAAATCATGGAGTCATCGAACTGGACACTAAAAATCTTGAAGCCGTCGACCTAGAGACCAAAAACTATGGAGCCGTCGACCTGGACACAAAAAATATTGAAGACGTCGACCTAGAGACTAAAAATCATGAAGTCGTCGACCTAGAGACCAAAAACCATGGAGCCGTCGACCTGGACACGAAAAACATTGAAGACGTCGACCTAGAGACCAAAAATTATGGAGCGGTCGACCTGGACACAAAGAACCGTGGAGCTGTCGACCTGGACACCAAAAACCGTGAAGCTGTCGACCTGGACACCAAAAATATCGAAGACGTTGACATAAAGACCAAAAATCATGGAGCGGTCGACCTGGACACAAAAAATCTTGAAGACGTCGACCTAGAGACCAAAAATCATGGAGCCGTCGACCTGGACACAAAAAACCATGGAGCCGTCGACCTGGATATTGAAAACCATGGAGGCGTCAATCTGGACATTAAAAACCAAGACGAAGTTGACCTGGACTTCAATAACAGCAGCATCGTCGACCTGGATACTAAGATTTTTAGAAATTGGTGAAAACCACGTAATCCTGAACCCTTCGAGCTTGATTCCATGGATTCTCGTATTATTCATCATTATTTTCTTCTTGTCTCTTCACAACGATTTTTCATATATTATTGTTATTATTATTATTCATAACATAATGTATTTCACTATAATCCAGTGATTAATTCATCGAAATTATAGGATGTAATATATGAGAAATAAAAATCATTTTGCAGTTTTATTCCACTTCAGTTTAGAATTAAAACTTAAAAAATTAAAATTAAAAAAATTAAAAAATTAGAATTAAAATTAAAATTAAAATGGTGAGTTGAAATGTGCTTCACACTCCTAGCTAAAAAAATGGAGCATGTTCGTTCGAAATAAAATCATTTCCGTACATGTGCTACTTTCTTACAAATAAAAAAATATATGTCTAACAGTTAACCGCACGCGTATACACGCAACTGTCAAACTGACAGCGGAACTCGGATAATTCGAAATTCCCGTGTATAAAAGCCAAGCGACCAATCACAGCACGAATAAAGAGGCTTCAAAAATTCGATATTTCGATATATCGACTCCATGAACTTTTTATTAGAGGACAGTAATGAGAGCGTATAAAAACATAATATATCCAATCTTCAAATAGATAAAAAGCATTGAAAGTGCGATAAATTCGAAAATTATTTTAAAATATGGTAAAAATAAATTGTATTACCTCTTCAAAACTTACGAAATTTTTTTTTTCACCAATGTAACAATTTTTCTATCTAAATAGGTCAGAACAGTGGTAGAATCAACAATATTTAATGAGGTAATGAAAATAGTAAGCAAAAAAAAAATTAAAGTCTGAAAAGTGCAAAAATCTCATGTTAATCAAATAGGAAAAGTATCTCGTCATTCAGGCAATGGCACTTAATTTTTTTTTTCTTTCCATAATTGTTGTTAGGCTATAAACTAATGATTTGGACCATACCCAAGTGAAAAAAGTCAATTTGGGAAATAACGGACGACCTAATATACATTTACATCTGTTAAAAGTATCAGGATATTCGTTACTAATCTACCGAAGATGGTCGATATACATATATATATATACATTTTTATAATATTATTTCAATTTTCTATCGTCGTGCTTGTTCATCGTTCCTATTCACACTTACAACCGGAAAGTACACTGTTTTCAACTTTCTGAGTTTTTCAACTGGCTGCACGAAATATGCACCGAGTTTATATCCATTTTTTTTTTTTTTTAATTCTCGTGCGAAAGAGCAATACAGATACATTAACTGTACACCAGTGAAGCCAGTTGAAAATGCTATATGAGCGAGTTTGTCGGT
This sequence comes from Rhorus exstirpatorius, assembly GCA_963564615.1. NCBI lineage: Eukaryota > Metazoa > Arthropoda > Insecta > Hymenoptera > Ichneumonidae > Rhorus > Rhorus exstirpatorius. The sequence goes on from OY751321.1 coordinate 9,557,517, forward strand.
CATGCTCTGGACCGTTTAGGCACCCATCGCAGTGTCTAAACAGTTCAATCGGATAGATTTTATCCAAGCAAAGGCGTTTTCCAACGAGCATATATTGTTTCTATTTTGGTTGTGGCGATCTTTAATTTTGTTTCGTACCTGGAAATGCAAGATCATACAGGATGTGGTTCGAACTAAAAGGTTAGAGACGATTGTGTTCGAAAACGCCTTTACATGATGTATATGCAAGCCGTTTACGTGATAATATTAGCGGGTTACATAGCGCCGTTCCTACACAATATTAAAACGGAGATTGCGTGTTTTCGGGATACGTGAATTCCAGGATTGGAGGATATTCGCCAAGATCGACAGTTATAGCGCTCGCAGTGGCGAAATCTCGCGAACTTGTATCATCATCTCTCTTAGGGGTTTAGGGTTGCCACAATTAAGGCTTGTGTGGCGTTGAAAAAAAAAAAAAATACGGAGCTGTTCGAGGGAAAAAAATGATGTTTTTTTCGAAATTTCGAGTACTACAATCTATCTATTTTTCATGAAATTATTATACGTACACGAAGCCAAGTCTGTGTAAAATTTTCCTCAAGACAATGGTACATTCGTAATGATGGGGATAAAAAGCTGAAGCGAACTCATAAACCTCAAAGAAGTATCTATATTCGTCGGCGATTGAAATGACTCTTTGTCTCTTTTCATTCAAAATCATTCGAATGTATCTTCAAAACTAATGAAGCAACCGCGGTTATTAATTCGAACCAAAAGTATAAGGTATGTGGATCCCGATATTAAATACCGATTCATCGTAGAAGACACATAAACTAACACATTTACATTTTTCTTCCTCAAATAAAAATGAAAATAAAACAAACGGACTGATTCTGATACACTCGAGCTGTTTGGGCATATAAGTAGGGAAAAAAAAAAAATTATTTACATTCAAAATCGTTTAGAATTCCAACGGTTTCTTATAGCGAATTTGATTCGTCGCACTGATGCGCACTGATAGCGCTTCCCACTGGTGCACCGAGTGCGCGCCGACTCAAGTTTTTCGGATGAGAGTAAGTGAGACACATATGTACTCAATGCATCTCTGTCTCACTCACTCGCATGTAAAAATCTGCACTGAGTTCCCCAGTGGAAAGCGATATGAGTGTATTTTCATCTCTTTCCAAAGCGTATGGTAGAAAAGGATAAAACTGCACTCAGTGCGCACCAGTGCAACGAGTCGAATTTGCTATTAGAGGTTATAAAAACTTATGTGGAATATATATCGATTCACAAGTGTCGATGCGTTGGCACAGTACAAGTTCGCCAGAATTTGCCACAATCGTCACGCACATGGCTCTGCGCACATAGCAAAACTGCATGTGCACATTAACGGTGGCTCCGGATGCGTTACCGGTGTCCCATTATATGCGCTAGCAATATAACGCCGATATTAGAGCTCAGCCCCGATTTTCCATTAATTCCCTCACCGAAGCCATAAAAAATCGAGATTGCACTGTGCACACACATGCATATATATATATATATATTATATGTACGGACTGCGAGAGCCTTTGCTTCGATCGAAGGCGCTGTATCATAACGCTTCGAGCACTCCGAGATAAATACGACCGATCGCATTAAAATTTCGAGGAAAAAACGCAACACGGCAACAGAAAGTGGCTAAGCTTTTTGAACGTTCCAAAATTTCAGCAGAACTCAAAAGTTATCGTTGAAATTTTTTTTTCAATTTTCCAGCATGTTCCGCAGAACGGATTTTTTACACCCAGAGCTTAGCCACTGCTGGGCAATAAAAAATAATAAAACTCATACTTATTGGGCTTATGTATATATATATTATATAACGGACGTATCTCGGCTTTGATGGTTCCTCAAAATGCGAGGCATTGAAGTACCGTAAAAGTCACGCGCCATGACATCTATCGGCAGGTACCAGCGACTGCGCTACCGCAGCCAAAGCGCAGCCACGCCGAATTTCTCACAGCGTGTGTAATACAGTACCTTGAATCTCGAAATTTTTGTATTCTATTTTCGTTTAATTTTTCATTTTTTTTTTCTGTTATATCGCGATATCGAGAACTCGAGTACCGTGATGCGGCATCTTTGTTGCAAAAAAAAAAAAATTCCGTGCAATCACGATAGCCCGTTGGTGATTCAGCGTACGCACACAATGTCTGTCAAGCGAACATTTTTGTACCTCGAAAATGTGAAATTGTGACACCAGACGACGCTCGTGTTCCCAATGTCGTGTACCATATTACTCATCTCTGATATTACAATGATACAATAATGATAAATTTATGCGCGGTTTCATAAACACGTGGATTAACCCTGGATCCGGGGACAAATTTCAACCCCGGGCTTAAGGTAGTTCCGCCACGAGTAGTGACGGGGAACAAGAGGAAATTTCGGCGCGGCAGTGCGCGGTAAGCGGGACATGCATGAAACAAGAGAGAGAGTGTCGGACCGCTCACAGGCTCGCGCGTGTACCTCTTTCACTTACAATATCTCAAAAACTAAATGGTAAATCTTCCTGAATTTTTTTTACATTATTCGTGACATTCATCTCTAGCTTCTCCTCGTTTTTCATCAACTTCTTAATTTTAATTTTGACGGTAGAATTAATAACTAACTCTTTGTACATGCATATGGCGCGTATGTTGCATATAAATCAAGCCAACTTTGAATGTAAATATCTTGGCTTCGGGATGGTAAAACTCATTTAAATTGCACAGATGTTTGTATATCGTATTAAATAACGTGTATACCAAATTTCAATACTTTCTTAATACAACGATCCTGAGGGGCAACTATCTTTAAGGAGGTTCACTATAGGGTTTGAGGGAGGTAAAGAGGGTGTCGGCGAAAATCCTATGCTTATACATGGGCTGACGGCACTGCAGCCAACTGTGAAGATAATTTATCACGAATAGGAAAATTATGGAATTGAGATGAACACTTGACCTTTTTTGACAGTTTAGAATCGATAAGAGTTATTTTACATTTCTGTAAATATCTATAAATATAATTTGCAATGAAGTCTGGCAACAAGGCGCGTATTTCTTATGATTGGTACCGTCAAGTGTCATATGGGCCATGGGCATTAGCCAACAGTCGAGCTGTCGAGCCAATTGCGCGCTCGCCGACCTAAACCCAACTGCTTCGGCTCTACAGCGATCTTGCCGTACTTATCCCCTCTTTACATCCCTCTACTGCGAACAACTATGAATTCTATGGGTTCATTGAATAATATTCATAAACTAACAAGGATAGTATCAAGTCTCCGGATCATGGATTCTGCTCAAACTTGCAGGTGTATTTCGTTAGCCCTGGATATGAAGCCTCTTATACGCAGTTCTATCTAATAATAGAGGCCTTTTTCGTCGCTCGCTTCATTACATAAAATACCATTTTTGAGCTATTTGTCAGTCCTTCGCTACTGCTCTGTACTAATCCAGCCAACTTGGATGTGTTATTGAAACTTTGTCAGCCTATCATAAAAATAAATATACCACGCGTTAATTTAACATATTGAATGTGAGTCGCTGCAGGTAGACCGATACACACTAAGCACAAGCGAAGAAAAGTGAAACGAAGCAAACCGAAGCAAAGATTTATATTTCAATTCGTCTTATGGGAATACGCATAGTATTTGCAAACATGTCAATCAAATAACACTATGAGACCAGACGTCAATATGGAAGCTAGTTTCCATTCACTCCCGAGTGCTTGGAAGCAAACTTTCATATTAACGTGTGGTGTTATAGCGTGATTACATTTACGTGCTTGCAAATACTATGCATATTTCCATAAGACGATATGTAATATAAATCTTCGCTTCGCTTTGCTTCGCTTGTGCATAGTGTGCATCGGTCTAGCTGTAGCGACCAACGTTGAATATGGTGAATCAACGCATGGAATATTCATTTTTTATGATCGGCTGAAAAATTTCCAACAAAATATCAAAATTGGCTGGATTGGTACAGAGTAGTGGCGAATGACTGATGAATTGCTCAAAAATTGTATTTTAAATGAAGCTAGCGACGAAAGGCCTACAAGATAGAACTACGCATAAAAGGCTTCATTTCTAGGGATAAGGAAGTACACCTGGAAGTTTGAGAAGAAATTCATGACCCGGAGGCCTGATACTCTCCTTGTAAGTACACAATCAATCTGATTTTTGTCATGCTGCTTTATTTACCTATAGTCTATTGAAATAATATTTCTTTAAAAATTTCTCTACATTTTCTCAGGAGTTATAAAGAGGGCAAAAATCGCAATTTCTGCTTACGCCATAAGAACGCGCGTAAAAAGAGCCTCGTCGGACACTAAATTTTTCTGTTAATGGTGTAGGTGAAAATTCCCAAATAATTCAGGCACATTTCTACAGTAGTAGCGAATATGTGATAAAAAAAAATGCAGATTCTTCTGTGCATTTTGCATTACCTGGTGAACCTCATTAACCCGTAAACATCACACTGGTGCAAATTTGCACGACCTAAAATTTCTTGTTTGTGGATTTTTGTTCTGATTTTGACGTATTTTCACTAAATGAGTAATATTTGTCGCATTTGAAACCATTGCCATGGGATTCCTGAGAAATTTTTACCCCAAGAATCACTGGTTATCGAATAGTTTTGGATTATTTATACGAGAGTTATGGTACTTTGAAAATGCAAAATCCCAAATCACACTAGTGTGGCACGTATGTATGGCTCTATTCGCCGTGTGCAGAAAGCCAAGTGGCGCCACGGCCGGCTGTACTCTGCAAATTTTGCTGGAATATCTCTCAATTATTTACATAGACGAAACCTTGTTGGATTAATTTTAATAAACGAACGTTTATATTCGTGCTGCATAGAGTTTTTTGAGGTGAGCTTGACTATATAACTGCGTTGAAAAAAAAAAAATAAATCGACGTATAACGATGTAATGAAAATAGGTTTACGGCTACTTTTCCTTCTCAATTTGAGGCTAGAACCTTGTCGGTCTTGTCATACGAACCGACAAGGCTCGTATCGAGAACAAGAAAGACGTAACTCGGACTTGATTGTAACGTAGATGAACGATTTACACACGAAGTGCTCACTGCATATTCGGGTAGCCAATCATGAGAGCTACTAAAAAGGAAAAAAATCAATTTATTTGTGTTATAATATCCTGACATGAATTTTTCATACCAGACAAAATATGCGCGTTTAACCTCAAGAATTTTACTTTTTTTTTTGTTTTTTGCACCCAACGAATCTAGTTTTTGCGCTGCTCAACTTTATAAATTGCTGTCGGAAACGCGTAAAACTTAATTTCCGAAGTTGTGTAGCGGAAAACATTCTTATATGACTTCGCACAACAGTTTAAATTTCCTTTCCGCGACTTCTCTATTATATTGCCCTCAATTGCACTACGCGACTCCAGCAAAAGATGTGGATTCTCGCCACCATGGGCGCTCCAAGTCGTTCTCAGCCGCTAATAGTATGGCACTGCACACAGCGAATAGAGGTGTGATTTTTACGGGTTAAACTGTCAAATGTTTCATAGAAATTGAGTTTGCGTGATGTCAGCATATATCTGCGCGAATGTTCACGAATCTGACTTGACCCCAAGGTTAAAATTTGTTCCCGCGGATCCAGGGTTAACCCACGTTTATGCAACCGGGCATTATAGAGACTCGAGAGAGACATTGTTTGCCTCGCATTTTCTGAATCAGACGTTAAATCTCTATACACTCATCAATGCCATGGAATAAAAAACTTTTTTCATTCTTGTCTTTATATTATGGGGGTCATTAAAACAGCGCGATGTGGCAATTTCAATGGACGCACCCCTCGACTCGGTAGGAAAAAAAATTACAAAAATTTTGAGCCTAATTCGAACTTTTTATCTCAATTAGAAGGAGTGCCTGTAGGCACAAACATTTTCTCTTCTAAATAACGTTTGATTTAGTCACTTTTTCGTTCATAATTTTTTAGAGTCGAATAAACGGTTGAAAAATCGTAAATCCCTACAAATCTCTTGTATATCGACACAAGTGCATGATAAAAAAAGCACGAGACCCCCAATCTTCGTCCCAGAACTATAAATTGTCAAATGGCTGGAAAACAAAATTGAAAAACTTGATTAAAAAAATTAATCGACTATACGAACTTTCATTCCATTAAGTTGAATTACTTTATTTTCAATCTTGTTGATTATTTGGTATAATATTTATTAACATTCATTGTTAGCCCACAAATAGGGCGTCATAAATGGTTTAAAAAATCGCAAAACTGCTCAAATCTCTTTTACATTGACTTATACACTGGAAAATAAATGAATTATGAAAATTGAAAATTTTTAATGATTGAGCAGAAAGAGCTGTTTATCTGATGGAACAATATAACAATATTCTCACTGATAATGAATATCAAAAACAATTCATACTGAAAATTATCAGGGAATATCGTAAAAAATTTTCTGATTCCCGAAAAGAAACGATTATCAGAGATTTTTCAACGGCAACACTACTATTCTCATATTTTCACGGAAGAAATAGATTCAAATCAACGTGTATGCTCAATTTTTGGATTAGAAAATATTTTGTATGCAGACAAAAATGGGGAAATTGTGTGCTGACAATGAATTTTAACGAATATTATACCAAATAATCAATAAAACTGAAAAAAAAAGTAATACAACTTAATGGAATGAAACGTTTGTACATGATTCATTTTTTTAATCAAGTTTTTCAATTTTGTGTTCCGACAATTCGACCGTTTATGGTTCCGGGACGAAGGTTGGGGGTTGGGGGTCTCATGCTTTTTTCTCATACACTTGTGTCGATATATACAAGAGATTTGTAGGGATGTACGATTTTTCAACCGTTTATTCGACTCTGTAAAAAATTATGAACGAAAAAGTGACTGAATGGAATGTTATTTAAAAGAGAAAATGTTCGTGCCTACAGAGGAACCGATTCTAATTGAGCGAGTTCAAATTAGGCTCGAAATTTTTTGTTATTTTTTTTTTTTTTTTTACTATCGAGTCAAGGGGTGCGTCCATTGAAATTGTCACGTCGCTGTTTTAACGACCACTCTATATGTACTTTGTTCGCTTCGAACGAGGAACTAGTATGAAACCACGTGACACATTTACGCTATGATAATACGAGAATGAATATTTTATTCGATCTATGCGTTGCTAAAAATCTTTAAGCCTTCTTCGTGTGGCTGATGCATCGTGTATCAAGTGCGCCAAGTGCATGGAACTCGTTTTACGCATAATATATAAATTATTTAGACCGCGCACTCGGGATTTATTGATTTTAACGTTCTCATGTCTATTCGGGGTAATATATTTATATAATAAAATTTTCAAGCTGAGCAGTTATTATAGCAAGATATGATTGAAACGATACAACGAGAATAGAAAGAAAATAAAACGCTATATATCTTTCAGGTACAAATCCTCACATGAATAAATCATGTCTAATAATCGTTTTTTTTTTCTTTTCAATTCGAATTTATGTCTAATGAATGCCTTTGATGCTCGTATCATTTTTCTCTCGTTATGTTTTTTTTTTTTTTTTTTTTTTCTGTATCTTAATACTTATCACAGTAAATACATACATCGCGGCGCTGCTTTACTCTCACAACGGTACCTAAAGTTATGCTATAACTTTTCTTATTTTGTTTGTTCGTTTGTTCTTTCATTGTCTTACATACTTTCAAAAGGAAACTGAGAGAATCGAACTAAAACAAAGAAAAAAAAAAAAAAAAAAAAATGAGAAATGTAGGTAAAATTGAGGCGCAATATCGCGCTAATCGGACACTCACGAAACTCCCATCGTGTATTATTTACAATGCCCGCCTGAACACACTTTTGAGTCACTTCTTGAATTGTCTCACGTTAGGATCTCTTTTTTTTTTTTCTTCATCGATTTCCTTTTTGTTTGGGTTGCATCAGTTCGTTCGTTAGTTCGAGTACAAACGAAATATCATTGTCCGGATTTGTTATTTGTCGTTACGGCCGAACAACTTTCATCCGTTATTTTGTCCGTTATCGAAAAAAAAAAAAAAAAAAAAATCTCGTTTTGTCAACCTTGCATTGACTTTTCGAGGGGAATGGGATAGTTGATCAACGAAAATATAATGCCACTGACGAGAAACGAAAAAAATAAAAAATAAAAGAGAACCTAAAAATTGATTTCGAATATTAAAAATAAGAAATGAAAAAAAAAAAAAATTAAAAGTGACTTAGGAGTTCTGAACGCGTATGTACGTGGTCAAGTATGTAAGAGTGACATTTATTCAGGACTGTACGTTCTCCAGACGGGTCGGGGTAGTCGGTTGCAGATCCATCGTTCGGCATACCCATCCCGCGATGTCCACGTTCTCCATCTCGGCTTTCTTTATCCACTCGTGATTCTACAAAAACGACGTAGAAGAAAAATTTGTAACTTGCGCGTATTGCTTCCTCGTAATTTTAAAAAATTTTACAAATTTATTTTTTTCACCCGCTCACAAAGCTCCCGTCTCCCATGAGCAAGCGAGTTTTTCTATTTTGGTTATACCTAATAGAGGAATCTTTGTGAGCGAGATGAAAGAAGCTTTGTAAAATTTTTTAAATTACGAGGAAGCAATTTCAAAGTTTTTATTTGCACTTTTTTTTTTTCATTAAATCTAACAAATTGACGTATTCTATTTGTGTAGAAAATTTTAGTCGGATTTCTCAAAATATCGGGAATTTAGAGCTGTCGCATAATTCTTACGAACAATTGAAAATTTTATAAAATCTGAATCCCTCTACTATCGATTTTCATCAAATTTGATACCGGTCATCCTTCAATGATAATGTATTTTTGTAAAAAAAAAAAAAAATTAGCACGATAACTCAAAGTGTGCGGAAGTTAAAGCGATTGCAGACTTTTTTTTTCGAAACATTCAAAATTACATAAAAATTTAACCCTTCCATCGATTTCCACCAGAGTCAAAACCAACCGTCCTTGAATGATAATCTATTGATGTAAAAAAATTTAGCACAATATCTCAAAATTTGCGGAAGTTAGAGCGAGTACACAACGTTTTTCGATAAATTGAAATTTTCCAAAAATCTGAACCCTTCCCATCTATTTTTGCCAAACTAGATACCGATCATCCTTCAATGATAATCTATTGATTTACAAAAAATTCAGCAATATATCTGAAAATTTGTGGAAGTTAAAGCGATTGCAGACTTTTTTTTTTCAAAAAATTCAAAATTACGTAAAAATTGAACCCTTGCATCGATTTTCGCCAAAGTCAAAATCATCCGTCCTTGAATGATAATCTTTTGATGTAATAAAAATTAGGACAATATCTGAAAATTTGGAAAAGTTAGAGCGAGTAAGTATACCCATTATTAGAAAAAAAGGCAACATTTCATAAAATCTGAACCCCTTCTATCGATTTTTGCAAAATTCAAAACCAACTATCCTTGAATGATAATCTATCGATGTTAAAAAAAAAATTCAGCACGATATCCAAAAATTTTCTGATGTTATAGGGAGTACAAAGATTTTTTTCAAAAAAATTGAAAATTACATAAAATCTGTACGAATTTTCATAAAAATTTCTTGTATGAATTCCACTGTATGCAGGGTGGCCACGGTCAGGGAAAACCGAGAAAACCTGGAAATGTCAAGGAATTTTTCATTTGGTCAGGGGAATAATTTTAAGATTACCAAAATTAAAATTCGAACTCTTCGGACAATCAGTAGAAGCAGTGATTGTTCTTAATAATTTTGATTTGCATCCGCATCAAGACACTTTCGTTTGCTTGAAATATTTTTCTTACTTTTTTTTACTTGAAATATTCTTTTATCGGTTTTTTGACGTCTCCATATCGAATTTTTGGGCTTCAGGAAAAAAAATTCGATCGGATTTATAATCAGCGAAATCTTCAATCGCCTGGAGCCTGAAAATAGTGAGAAAGACGAAGAAAAAAATTTCTCCAATTTTTGCTCCTCCCTTTTCTTGAAAACCTGATGAAAATACCGAAATTTCAAATGCCAATAACTTTGCTCCGGATTGATAAATTTGGGCTTATCGGGGTGATTTTGAAAAACCCAGAAGTAGACTCGGGGAATGCCGTTTTATTAATCTCGAGAGCTTAATTTTTTGTACTCAAAAGAGCACTAAAAATCGGCGAATTCGAGTCCAAAGAGGGATGTATGGAGAAATTGGCAAAAATCGATGGTCCGACTTTGAAAATTTATTTAAAAAATCGAAAAAAAAAAATCGTAGCTCGATAAACCAGGCGGCATTTTAAAGCTGTAACGATTGCGAAGAGAATAAGCACTGAACAGAGTTTTATCTCCTTCCGGAAGCAAAGTTACAGCAATTCTAGTGAACCCAATCATTTTTCGCAATAATTAAAAAAATCATATAGCTTCGAAATTACGTACAGGACCCTGTATCGATGTATTTTCTTTCGCTGATGACGAATCTATTGGGCATACTCCTTGAAACTCAAAAATTCCATCTCAAAACGTCAAGAACATGTTTTTTTTCTCCGAAAATTAAAATAAAAAATTAGATCGGACAAATTTGAATTAAAATTCAATAAATTTTGAACAAATCACTATTCTTCCGATATTATCGATAAATAAAAACCAAATTAATAAGAAAAAAAAAAACATCGTGATAAAAAAAATGATTTTTTCGTCGTTTCTAACCATTTTTTTTCATTCAAACGTTCGTCCACTTCCCCTCCAAATGCACCCCCGTATTTGCGGGGTTTATTAATTGGTTGATTAACCCGATAAGCTCCGATTTTATTAAGATTTTAGGTAAGCAAAGTTGAGTATTTTCTTTCAGCGGAAAGTCAGGGAATTTTTTTTGCTTTTTTTCTGTGGCCACCCTGTGTATGAATTGTTATGAAAATTACAGTAAATTAAGGGGTCATTGTGCTTTACTTTAGTTCGAAATTGTAGCACCATAGATAAACCCATCATCGAGTTATAGACAATAGAGAACTTGCATTATTTTCAACTTTTAAATTGATTTAAAAGATAATTATTCAAAAATATCATTTGCATATGTTTTTTCAGTTACTCATCATTATTGAATTATTCATACCAGCTTGAAAATTGATTTGCATTTCAAACCTATATCACGTGACAGTGACGTCACAACACCCCAGTGCAGCAGCGTCTATAGCGGTAAAATTAAGAAATTCAAGCAGCTAATCCATTCCTAACCCAAAAAATATTCGTAATTCGTAAATATTGTAGTCCGTAAATGGTTCAAACATGACTAATGTACCTGAACAATCGAAAAAAGTGTAAAAATATTGTTTCGTACCATGTTGCAAAAGCACAACTGTATCAAAACCAGAAAAATAAGAGTTTATTTATGTTAGGAACATCTATAAATCTATTCTTGGTAAATTTGCAGATGTTGCTTTCATGTATCCTTGATTAATTATTTTTTCAAGTTACAGCATACGCTGTAATGTATATTACAACCTTACCCTAGTACCGAGGGGTGTTGTGACGTCACTCGGCCCACAGAGCGCGTAAATTTCTTACAATTTTTATACCTTAAGATACAATAATTTACTTGCATAAATAAATTAATGCAATGTTTCTTAACTTTAGAAAATATTTAACTATTACAGAATGATTAAAAAAAAAAAAAAAAAAAAAGAAGAAGGTATAAACAAAAAATTCGAGTCAGCATTGTAAGAATAGAATTTTCGCGGAAATAATGAATTTTTGAAGACTCACCATTAGTGTTTTTAAATCAGCTCGTTCTGCTGGATTTTTCTTCAAGCAACGATCGACAAAGTCCATGAAGGAGTCGGTGAAAATACCAGGGGGCAGCCTCGGCGGTGGCTCGTTGACGATATAATCGAGTAATTCGAAAATTGCCATTGGTCTTGGACTACTGGCGTCTGAAGGAATTAATTGTTTTTTTAAATTAATTTACAAGATTTTAAAAAGAGACACGTCTAGTATAAATGGCTAAAAATTGACGATTTTTCGGGAATTTATCGTGAAGAATGTATCGGATCAATCTCATTGAAATTATCGGGATAGTTTGTTGCATTATTGAACCACATCGAAAAAAATGTTTAGATCAAAAGAGCTACAAATATCAGTTATATGGATTAAAAAAAAAAAAATGTTCTCTAGTTTCTCTATCAATGGCACACGATATGGATCGAATTTATTACGAATTATTGGCATTTCCAATATTATTATTTTTTTTTTTTTTAAATCATACTTACTGTGAGCGGGTGATTGGGACGTTGGCGTCGATACGTTATTCGTCGTAGAATTTTCCACCGGTGCTTGGGCAGCTTGAGGACCAAATATTGATACCAGAGTTCGTGTATCGGGCGGAGGTATCGGATACATCCCGATTGCCATTTCTACGAGCGACAGTCCCAAGGACCAGATATCACTCTGAACGGAATAATGAGTACCTTGAAGTCTTTCTGGCTGTAATTACAAATTGATCGATTTTTTTTTAACGGTTTATCACGATCGGAAATCTTACCGTACGAAATTATAATTTCGACTTCAAAAATGACTATCTTGCTATCGTGTCTCGGAGGCTTGAGGCCCTTGGTTCGATTTTCAAATGAATTTTCATTCACTTCCAGGTCCAGGTCCGGAAAACATTTATTTTAAATTACTTGGCGTCAAGATGCTCTCTTGATTTCTTTGGATATGGCAGATTCGTTAGGGAATGCGCTAGGAACATTTAAAATACATAAATAAAAATACTCTAAGGCAAGTGTAGGGTCTTAAGGGATTATATCTAGTCAGGAGGCCGAAACAGAGTAAATTTTAAAGATTTTTTTCTCCCGATATATATTTTCGACTTGATAAACGAAAAAAAATGTCCGTTTTTTCGCAAAAATCAAGACTGCATTTAAACACCCGCCATTTTGTCATGTGATCGGCTATTCTAGCAATAAAATCGTTAAGATAGTTATATAATCGGATAACACGTTTTAGTAGTTGTCAGAACTTATAATAACTGCGGCAATGTGTCTGTTAGGTCTTGAGTTAAATTTTTTTTTTTTTAATAATTTTGATTTTTCGTCATCTATTTGACTAGTCCGTTGAATCATTCCACCTCGGCTAACCTCAAAACTATTGCAAGTTTTGAGTAACGGTTATATTGTATGATTTCATAACTCTTCATTCATTTCGATAATTAATATAGTTTCATCGCGTACGAAGATAATAGGGACGGATATATTGATAAATAATTAAAATCTGCACGAGTTAACGCAAAATTCGTAACAAAGGGCAGTCAGCTAATTAGTTATATCGTAAACTGACTGAGTTGGGCTGATAATTACGTCGAAATACTTGGAAATTTCTTTGCCGAACATCGCGTGACCCTACTTTCATACGTAATCTATCGAAAGCTCATAATTTCATGAACCAATTGATTAATCAAATGAATCGCTTCTCTCGTATTCGCGATGCTCGCGACCGATGGCGGCGCTGGTGGCAACTTGGTCACGTGGCCCCATATAGGAGGATATGTAGCTGGCACGGCTTCCCGTTTGTTTGCCTTGATATTCAAAGTTTAGAAGTATATTCTCGATATTTTTTCCAAGATATCAAAAATGCGTGACTTTGAAGAGTATACCACGGTAGAAATATTAATGATGGAGAGAGAGAGAGAGAGAGAGAGTCTTACAATTCGGCCAAATTTTAACTGTCGGTTGCAAAAAATAAAGAACAGACGAGGGAGAAAGTCACTGCAGCCTCGTAATGCAATTTAGTATGATGTTATCGTTCCACACATTACAAAAATAAAAAAAAAATAGATGATTGAGGAGATGCAATTTTCTTATAAAACTGATCCGTCGCGATCTTGTAAACACGTGTGGTGGCTGCATAGCTACTCATGGAGAAATATACGTCCCTTTCATAGGCTTTTTGGGTCCCCAGCAGATCTCATTTAAGAGAATACAAATTGAAAATAATATTTGCTTTGTGGAAACAATAAATTTTAATAAATAAAGTGCAAGTAGAGCGAAAAAATTTTCAAAAAAACACTTAAACCTAAAGTAATTTGAACTTGAATTGTGATTGAACGAAAAGTTCATACAAATCAAAATAGATATTGAACTGAAAATGAAGTGAATTTGTGAGCTACATGAGATTTATTCGGCGTAGAGAAAAAAAAACTACGAAAAAAAATATACCATCATGTAATTCCCGATATACGCAGCATAAGTCAACTGGTATTTAATTGATTTTCAAGACAATCGAAGAAAAAGAAAAAGTTAAGCGAAATTTTTGCTTCGACAGGTCCCCGCTAGGCATGTCGTGAAAGTCTATTCTTCGATTCGTATTCCATTTTTAATAGAATAAGACTATTTATGGCAGGAAATCGTTATTTTTAGAAATAAACATGAAATAATAATTTAAAAAATGTCACATTGCATTATTTCTTACACGGGCAGCGCATATCCCCCCCCCCGAGCCTTCTTACAAGGGTTGGCCGCTAGTAGCGTATCGCTGAGTGAGCATCGCGAATTTAAGTAGGTTCATTTTTCAATTGAACTTGCGACGAGCTGATTTTTTCGTTAATTCTTTGCCAAAGCGGCGATTTTGCGGAAAAAGTTGTCAACGGAATCTGAAACTTTGCAGTCTTCCGAAAAAAGTGTTTCAGGATTAAAATATTTTCAAATCACAAAATTCTCCAATAGGTGTTAAGGTGCAATAAGGTAAGCTCTTAGACGAGTGCCGCGACTCAATTGTCAACTTAATGGAGGTCCAAATTCTAATTTTAAGAGTAATTCTTTGAGTTGAGTAAAGTTTGAGGGGACCCATTATTGCAGGATGACCTTCAATCAGTTGTTTCTCAGAACTGCGCCGAATAAAAGGCTGACCTCTCACAAGTTAAGGTAGTCCTAGCGTTTTTGCACATAGTGCAGAATCGCAAGAAATGTTGATACGTTAGTCTTGAGGTTGTTGTGACGATACTTCAAAATGATGCCATGCAGACCAAATTTTTCCACAATTTATATAATCCTTTTGCCTATACGTTCCTGTGAAACTTGGGTACGATTCACGGTACCGTTTTTGAGAAAAAAAATTCGGAAAGTTAATGTGTTTCGTAGATTAACTGCACCCATGATAGATAAATTCTGCCAATTTTTGCAGTATTTACGTAATATCTGACAAGAAAATGGTGCCAATAAGCTGAAAAATATGAATATGTTTTAAGAGACATTATCTGGATATTCTGTAAAAATTTAAGAATTTTTGACGGTACCGTTTTTAGAATATTTATAATGAAAGAGAAAAAGGACCCGTTCGCCCGAAAAAGGAGCGGCGCATCATTGCATCGTCGCGCATGCCCCGCGCTCGACGCGCACCGACCCCGCCCTTTTCCCTGGCTTAGTAACCAGCATAACAACCTTAAAGCACCCTCCAATGCACCTGCAAAATTTGTGTGTACCTTAACGATCTTTTTAGCAAGAAAAATTGAGTTAAAAATCCCGATTTGAGCATAGCGACTATAGGAAGAGACATGACCGCGCGGAGATTACCTCGAAATTCATACACCAATATAGTGGAGAATCACCCAACCAAACGCTCATTTTGTTTTAAATATATTGAGGATTCAGATTTTCATTGAAAAACATAAGCTCAACGGATTTTTGAAAATGATTTTACGAGTTTTTGGTAGCCACGAGTACTGACTATCTTGTTTCATGCATGCCCAGCATGCCAACGCATTCCAAAAAAACTGGACCGCTTTAATTTCGTGTGATCACAAAAAAAGTTTTATAAATTTTTTCAAAGCCGTGTTCAGAGTTTCAGAAACATCCACAAATTGATTCAGATTTTACAATTCTTTTTTTTTTCTTCTTTTTTATTCGCCATTTTTCGCCAGATCTTTCTACTAGTTTGCAAACATAAGTGCGAAAATTCTGTCAAATTTGAAGCAAAATCAAAAGGATCCCTCGAAATGATAGGAAAATTCATCACACCTATACAAAAATGGTTAAAACCGATTCGGGGCAGCTGTGGAAATTTTTTTTCATCACTAATTTCATACGAAAACCTAAATTTCATGTGCGAACATATTTTTTGTGCGATCCATAATTTTCAATATACAGCGAACCGAAGGAATTAATTTTTTTTAACCGATACGTTCATTTGTGAGTATCGTTGAAACTTTAAACACCTTTTGAAAAAACTACAAGTTTTTTTTTTGTGACCACGCGAAATTGGGGTGATCCAGTTGGCACCGAATGCCCAATACAATACGATGTTATGTCGATACGTTCGGCGACATGTGAGAATTAAATTTACTTAAACAAAAACAAAAAAATTTTCAATGCGATGAATAAAATCCGACTGGCAATCTATTTAATTGATTTGGAGATTCCATAGTTTCACAACTTACAGACATGTAACTTCTCGTGCCGACGAATGAATTTGCCATTGAATCGATCAATTGACCGGAAACCCCAAAGTCACAAATTTTTATTTCACCAGCGCTGTTCACCAATATGTTGCTCGGTTTAACGTCACGATGCATTATCGAATGTTTGTCACGTAGATAACTCAGACCCTTGAGTACCTGTAAAATAATAGGCAAAACAGTTTATGAATGCGGCATACCGTGGTTGACAAATTAATACGAAACATAAAACAAAAAGTCAGTCTGAACACTAATGTCAAAAAAAAAGAGTTTAAAAAAATTTGTGGATCAGATATTCAGTGTTTTTTCTTCCAATCTTGTGTTCATTTTTTTCTACACAGTTAATGTGAATTGCGTGTAAGTTTAAGTTGTTTAAAAATTCTTAAAACCATTTTGAAACTCTGAAAATGCAATGTCAGGACTCTTTTAATTCGGTATATGTGCGCGAAGCATTCGATTCTGGCGTGAACTTGTTCTCTGCAAAAGCATACGCTCTTATGGACAAATACAATCTCGACAAATTTTTATAAATATTAAGAATGGATCTCAGAATAGTTTTAAATAGAATAATTTTTTTAAAATTATTTTAGTCATGTCCAAAAAGATCAAGAGTGTTAGGATCACTCGCTTATTTTATTTCAATTTTTTTTAAGAAAAATAAATTTTCTAGCCTTTTTATCCCCATCATTACGAACATCTTATTGTTTGTAGCTAAATTTTACACGGAGTAACTTCTCGAGCTTCATATGAGAGATAACGGTACTTTGAATTTGGAAAAACATAAATTTCTCCTCCGACAACATTGGTTTTCAATAACACAAATCGTGTATAACCTCAAGTGTGCGAGATTTCGCCACTGCGAGCGCTGGCTATTGATTTTGGCTCAGAACAAACAGCCAAGCACTATAGCCAACGGAGGGGGGGGGGGGGGGGGGATGTTTGAAATTTTCAACTATCTGTTCATTTTTATTCAATCAAAGTAACGCCCCGATCCATAATTCATCTTCAAGTGGGTCCTAATAGCACGAAGATGATATATTTTATAATGAGAGCATGTAAAAGCGCTATTTTACCGACTCTGACGATAAAACAGAGTGCTTGTTAATTTTTTTTTCGCCAATGCTCTATTCCTTAACTATGAAACCGAATGATTTTAAATTTGAACAGGTAATTCTTCAGACCTCTATCCGGGGCCTGATGGCCAGAAAAATTCGAAATTCAATATAGAAATGTATATTTTCGGCTAAAATCCAAGAGGTCTAAAACAGAAATGGATGTAATAATTTTTTTATTCCTGTACTGGTAGACAATTATAGAAATGACAATGATCCAAAAATTTACATGTCATCGTGGATAATTAACTCTGCAAATAGTTTGCAAATATTCCACTGGCGCCACTGTCAGGCCCAAGTGCAGGAAAGCACTTTCCTCGCCCAGTTTAAAATTTTTCAGACAATTATCGCGAGTTTTCGAGGTGCTAACTGTTGAATCAGGCGATAGACCAATACCAATAACATCCAAGAAAATCGCTTCCATGACGGTTAATCCGCTAGTTTGATGCACTTGTCCCAAACGTTCAACAAGTTCCAGTATTTCCTACCGAACCGATGCCATCAAAGTTCCTCATCCCCTTTCGCATGATCTTAAATTGCGATAATGTGAAGAAAAAAAACACCAAATTTTATGGAATAAAACACGCTCTATCGAGACGTCGAATAAACTTATCAATTTTAAATGAAACTTTTCTACGACCCGGAATCAATCTCAAAATGACAACGAATATTCTTCGAATTGCCCACAAACGCTTCCAAAAAATTTCTTTCGTTGCGCACGTTTTTCCTCACGAAAAAAAAAACTCTCAAAAAAACATGTCCAAGACCTGAGACAATTTTTTTTTTTTTTTTTCCCCCAAATCCGTGAAACAGACGAATCAGATCAATATTCATTTGTCTTTTTGCCCAAGTCTATCGTCACATCCACACGTGTCACGGAATTCAAAGAATTATTCATCTCGTTCAAAGACGTTGATTCGAAAAAAAAAAAAAAAAAAACAAAACCCAAAACAACGAACAAATAGACACACAAGAAGAATTCAAATGAAATAAAAATAACAACAATAATAATGGCGGCGGCGTCCAAGAGCTCTCAGTTAACCGCAAAGCGTATGTCGTCGGTGCACATACACAAGAAAAAATTGACGGAGCACGAGATAGAGGATTTGCATCAGGAATTAACAACGGACGATCACATAATACCGCTGAGCAAACTCTTCGAGAAGCTTCGTACGAACGCGACAACCGGTATGAGCGACGAGAACGCGAATGACGTATTACTCGCCGATGGACCGAACGCCCTGACACCGCCAAAAGTAACCCCCGAGTATATAAAATTTTTGAAATGCATGTACGGCGGTTTTGCCTGTTTGCTCTGGGTATGCGCTCTCCTGTGCTTCATTCTTCACGGTGTAAACATACTGATGGAAAATAACGATGAGGATGGTATCGAGTGGTTCGGTGTTATAATCGTCGTTATATGCATAATCTCGGGTGTCTTCGCTTACACCCAAGAGAGCAAAAATACGAAAGTCATGGAATCGTTTACGCGTATGGTGCCGACGTTCGCGCTTGTGGTGCGCGAGGGACAGAGAAAGGTCGTGCCGACCGAGGATTTGGCACGCGGTGATCTGGTGGAGATAAGACTGGGCGACAAGATACCGGCGGACATACGTATTATAAAGAACGTCGGGCTGAGAGTTGAAAATTCTAGTATAACGGGGGAGAGCGAGCCAGTGCCAAGAACGGATTATCCGACCGATCCGAATCCCCTCGAATCGCAGAACGTTGCGTTTTTCTCGTCGTTCGCGGTTGCCGGCGAGGGCCGCGGTATCGTTATCGCTACCGGTGACAAAACCATGATCGGCCGTCTGGCCGGTCTAACGACCAATCTCGCGAAAACCGAGACTCCCATAGCCAAGGAGATACGACATTTCGTTCATATAATAACATTCGTGGCGATAGTATGCGGCATCTTGTTCTTCGGTCTGTCTCTCATCGTCGAGCCAAGCATAGTCAAGGCTTTCACGTATCTTCTCGGTATTATAATCGCCAATGTGCCGGAAGTTTTGCTCGTAACGGTCACCACGTCTCTGACTCTCACGGCCAAGAAAATGGCGAGTAAAAATTGTCTCGTCAAGAATCTCGAGGCCGTGGAGACGCTTGGCTCAACATCGACGATATGCTCCGACAAAACGGGCACCCTCACGCAAAACCGTATGACCGTCTCGAATTTGTGGTTCGGCGGTGCGAGACATCATTTTCCCTCGGATCAATGGTCCCTCGGTGTCGAGAGAGATCTGCTATTGGAAAAGCCCGCTTTCAATGTTATCATGAAAGCCGCTACGCTCTGTCTACGGGCCGAATTTCGCAACGATTCCATTGCCCATCTGAGAGTCGAGGATCGCGATGTAATTGGCGATGCCTCGGAAACGGGTATCATAAAATTTTGCGAGCACATACATCCGACCAAGAGATACCGTGCGAATCATCCCAAAGCTGCCGAAATTCCATTCAACTCGACGACCAAGTATCAGATGTCGATACATCGTGATCCCACGGGTTACATGATGTATCTGAAAGGTGCGCCGGAAGTTATATTAGACTTTTGCACAACGATATTGGACATGGATGGAAATACGAGAGAAATGAGCGCCACGGATTTAACGATCTCGCGAAGAGCATGCACGGAGCTCGGTTATCTGGGTGAGCGTGTATTGGCATATTGCGATCTGTCATTGCCTGGTACGAGCTACGATCAGAATTACGTTTTCAATACCGACAGTCCCGAGAAATATAATTTTCCGGCCCGTGGTTATCGTTTCTTGGGCTTTATAAGTCTCATTGATCCACCGAGGGCATCGGTGCCCGATGCCGTTCACAAATGCCGTACGGCCGGTATAAAAGTTATAATGGTTACGGGCGATCATCCGGTGACGGCAATGGCGATAGCCAAGAAAGTCGGTATTATCGGCGAGGGTCACGAGACGAGGTACGAGAGAGCCATTGCGCAGAACAAATCGTTCAGTCAGATCACCGACAGCGATACCCAAGCGATAATCGTCACGGGTGCCGAATTGCGCAACATGGACAACGAGGAATTGGACGATATCGTGCGAAGCTACGAGGAAATTGTTTTCGCTCGTACGTCACCCCAGCAAAAGTTATTGATAGTCGAGAGCTGTCAGCGTCTCGGTGAGATCGTCGCGGTCACGGGTGACGGTGTGAATGACTCGCCGGCGCTAAGAAAAGCCGATATCGGCGTTGCGATGGGTATCGCCGGTTCCGACGTGGCGAAAAATGCCGCTGACATGATCCTCATGGATGACAATTTTGCCTCGATCGTAACGGGCATCGAGGAGGGTAGATTGATATTCGACAATCTGAAGAAATCAATCGCCTATACGCTCACGTCCAGTGTACCCGAGATGCTGCCACTTTTGAGTTCAATTATTCTCTCTATACCATTGCCGTTCGTCATCGAGCTCGTTCTTTGCGTCGATATCGGTACCGATCTTATGCCGGCCATAGCGCTCGCCTATGAGAAACCCGAGTCCGATATAATGCTTCGAGCGCCCCGAAATCCGATGTACGACAAGCTCGTTAATAAACGCCTCATATCGATGACCTACGGACAGATCGGTATGACGCAATCCCTCGCTGGTTTCTTCACGTATTTTCTCATTCTTGGCTATCACGGCTTCTTGCCGAGGGATCTCTTCGGTCTACGGCAAAACTGGGAGAATCGAGCGATCAGCGATCTCGAGGATTCGTACGGTCAAACCTGGAGCTATCAGAGCCGCATGGATCTGTTGAACGAGGCGCGCACGGGTTACTTCATATCCATCGTTATAACCCAAATGATCGATCTCGTTATGTGCAAGACACGTAGAAATTCCATCTTTCAGCAGGGCATGGGCAATTGGTGCGTCAATTTTTCATTCGTATTCGAGGTCTTTCTCACCTGTATGCTTCTTTATATTCCGGGCACCGAGAAAATACTCAAAACTATGCCGCTCGATGCATTCTGGTACTGGCCGTGCTTGCCGCTCGGTTGTTTCCTATGGATCTACGACGAACTGAGAAGATTATGTCTGCGACGTTATCCCGGGGGTTTCGTCGAGCGTGAGACGTATTATTGAATCGGCAGCGATTGTTTTTCCGCTGAGGAAACTCACGTGCTCGTTATAAGACAGTTGTTTTTTTCGTTCCAGCGGGGGAAAAAAAAAAAAAAAAAAAAAAAAAACGATGTTAAGGGTTCTTTTTTTGTTTTTCAACAAACGATGGAAATGAATCAATTTATTGTTTCACGTGGCTAGCATCGACATATTGAAGAGGGTAAAATTTTTCGTTCAAATCTATGCAACCGTTCTCGGTATACGCCACGCCAGAATACAGGATATTTTGCAACTGCGCGATGACAACGAATTCAATAAAAATGGATCGAGTTGACATGAGCAAGGTCATTTATCGTGGAATAATAAACCAGTTTCATTGGCGAGAACTAGGGAAAAGTCAACAGCTCGAATAATAACAAAGTGGCGGGCCAATAAAATTTTTTTTCTTTCAAATTTAGGGAAAAATTTAATCAATGTGTTTTGAAAATAAATAAATAACAATGATATAAATGGGAGCCTGGATAAAAGAAATTCCCCCTAGGTGGCATCGGGCTAGTTTTTCCTACAATAAACGAGGTTTCTGATGCCAGTTCGATGTACAGTTTTTTTCTTTTTAACTTTTTGTCAGATGAAGAAGTCATAAGTCAGAGCGATTTTTTTTTTTTCATACGCTCTTTCATATGTGTATATTATCCACGTGAAGCAGGGAAATTCGTTAACTCTTATGGTTTGTTAAAAATAAACAAAAGACCGATGTTGCGAACCGTTGTATAGTTAAGGAGTATCGAAGAAAGTAGACCTGGGTCGACCCAGCAATTAGAAGTAAATAAATCCATTTTTTAGGGCAGTTTTACGGGATAAACGACCCTGCTGTCGTTAGAGACAACTGACTCATAACGTAAGAATAATTAATAACAAATTTTTTGGACCACCCGAAAAAATTCCATTGTATTATGACTTTATCTCGCGGAGTTTATCCGACTGTTACGAATATCATTATTTAGTAGAAAAATGTAAATACAAATATTGGGAAATAAATGACTTGATCTTTTAACTTGTAAAATTAATTTAAAAAATTTATTACATTTTTTTTTTTTGTCAAAAGCATATAAAAGGTCTGTTTAACTGACTCTTTCTTGCCGACCGAATACATTGGATAATTTGGCTAAACGGCACTCCTAAATTATTGATTCGAATAAATTTACATCTGAGCAAGTAATCCGTCGAGACATCTGTCAGAAACCTAGCCGGGAAAAAATAGTTTACATCTCTGTAGATCAAATTTAGATTTACGCGGTGATTTTTCAGATGAAACTTTATCTGCGTAGATCGAAATTTTGGAAAATCGTAGATCTACCTAGATCTCCATGCATAACGGTAGATCTAAGCGCATACAAGTTGATCCAATATTATGTTCCAACGGCTTTTACTTATAATATCTCCGTTTATCATTGTAACCATTCACTTGGATCTGGATAGATCTAACAGAGATTAGGTAGATCTTCAATTTTCCAAATTTTCGATCTAAAAAATAACTACGTAGATCTGAACTATTTTTTTCAGACTAATGTTGAGGTAATTAAAAAAAAGTAACGCAAATTTAGCTATTATCTGAAATCTTTTGAAAAAAAAAAATCGGTATAATAATTGTTTTACAGCTCAATTGGAAGATATTTGGCCATTAGGCTATAGATGGATGAAAAACTAAACTAACAAACAGATTTAGCCCTTTACGAGTAACTTTTTTTTTTAATGTCTCATGCACCTGAAGAGAAGCATATCATGGAAAAATCACATTTTGTTTTAACGAGAATACCGCACATTTTACCATTTATAGGTAAAAAGTCCGGCGCACAAGGTGCATTTTTTCCTACTGGATCGCTTGCTTGGCGCCGTGATGGCAATTGCAGTGCATCTACAGGTGGTGTTTTGTTGGTCAAGCCCGGCTCACACATAGTGGTTTTGTTATTTAAACAGGCAACAGGCTGGTTTTGCTATTTCAAACAATGATGGATGCCGTTGTGCTTGAGACTGTTCGTCAAAGATGGGCAACTATCGCTGGTTTTCTATTCAAGCTCGGCGCACACTGTGCTTTTTTTTTCCTGCTGGATCGCTTGCTTGGAGACGTGATGGCAGCTGAGCAGGAAATTGTGCTTGAAAATGACGCCACTGCTGGCGCCGGTCAGTGGAATTCTTTGTCCATTTGGCCACTTTTTTTTTGGTCTGATCGATTGGTTTCGGTCCCATATTTTATCGTTTAACCATCAAAACACCACCCGTACGTACACTGCAATCCCCTGTAAGCATAAAAACATGCAGAGAAACAAAACAAAAGACGCCAGTGCTGACGCTGGTGCTAGCTGTCTCGTAGGATTTTGGTGATTGACCCATGTGCTATTTTCTCCACATGTTTCCTTTCCATGCATGTTGACATGCTGAGAAAATGCGCCAAAATCCCACAAGACAGCTTGCGCCAGTGTCAACACTGGCGTCTTTTGTTTTGTTTCTCTGCATGTTTTTATGCTGATAGGGCATTGCAGTGTATGTACAGGTGGTGTTTTGATGGTTAAACGATAAAATATGGGACCGAAACCAATCGATCAGACCAAAAGTCGTTTCGATTATGTAAATTGCTTTCGCTCCCATTTTTAATTTTTTAACCAACAAAACACCATCTATAGATGCACTGCAAGCGATGCCCAGTATTGGCCGTGGCCAATACTGGGATCGGTGATTGCTTGGCTGTGCAGACCGTTTTTCCGAACTTTCGATGATAATCCAACCGAAACTCAGTAAAATATAACCGCCTGTATCGGCCAGGTTTTTCACAGTTTCCCCGTGCCCTCTTGCAAATACGATACCGTATTGCATTAGGAAAGAGTATAGCTGCGGACAACACTCTGGGGGAGGGGGTCTCACGGAATGAAATGAAATACGGAGATCGACAGAGGGGGTATAGGGGTAAAAAAATCCAATAAATGGATACATAATAAATCGATTCCAAATCGGGTGATACGGATTTTCGATGCGCTTGCCCCGAATGTTCAACAAGTTTAAATATTTCCTACTATAACGACGTCATCAGAGTTCCTCATCGCCTTTTGCATACTCTCATTATTATTTTTGCCTCTGGATCGCTTATTCGAGCAGACTCATTCGAGCATAGCACAAATTTCCTACAAAATCATTATTACAAATCAGAGCCTCGCGAGATTTCCTAAAAGAGAGTATGGTGGCTCTTGACGTTACAACACATTATAGCTCGAATTAATACGAGGTAAACAATGGAAGAGCAACGAATTAACGAGAGACGGAAGAACGGTGTATCATTTAGATATTTTTTTTTCGTTTTTTTTCTACTCACGGCCGATGTGATCGTTCCGAGTATGGGCTCCGGTATTCTACCAGCTTTTTTCAGTATAAGATCGAGCGATCCGCCGTCCATGTACTCCATGCATATACTTATTTCTCCGTCGCTGCAAACACGAGATAAGAAAAAAAAATTGCAATAATTGGTATCGGGTACGATACATCGATCCCCTAATAATTCGGGAGCTAGCATCAAATTTTACCAGACCATTTTACTATAGTTGTTTTTTTCACTTTTGATTGTTATTTCATTACCGATCCCAAATTCAAGTGTTAGCTGGTCCGGAGCCGTGACTCAAGATCATGAGAGGCTGCGAAACTCGTACAAAAAAAAATATTTTTTCGGATCATTTTAATACGGCTGAAAAACTATAGAGGATGTTTATTTATGAAGTTTTAATCATAAAAAAAAATGTTATCTGCGAAAGTCACGTGGCAAACCTTGTTAGCTGCTCGTGTGAATATGTAAGAAAAATCTCAAAAATCGGACGGTTTTAACGTGGCTGAAAATTTTATAAATGAAAGTTAATCATGTAAGAATCGTAAAAATAAATGTTAGCTGGCACTGGTATGTGATTAAGCCTGTTAGCTGCGCTTTCAAAGTGTAGCATAGCGTTCAGGCGGAGAGGAAAAGAGATAGAGAGAAAGAGTGTATTTAAAAAGGCATATAGTGTTGGAAGGATTCTTACGTCAAGAAAGTAACATTCAATCTAATTCTTCGATTTTCATGAGATCTTCAGCTGGTGCTTCAACGTGTATAGTATAGTAGATACTATAGCGCTATGGTGACTGAAATATGAGATATATGTTATCGCCAAAATCTTTTTGCGCGCTCTATATTCTCGGTTACGCTCTGCTCCTATTTTGGGCGTCGCGAAATCTGCAGAATAGCATAATTCATATAATAATGAAATTACTCATTACATAGAACTCTTTTAAAACGTCCAAAAGACCCAAATAAAATATCTTTTCATCATATTCGTTATTAATAGAATGAGTGTCGTGATCATAAAAATTATAACGACAATATTAGTAGTAAATATCTTTAATTTATCCATCGATGGTTAACCGTCCGTTGTATCCATTGAAAAATGTATTATAAAATTATGTGCAAACTTATAAAAACCTTTTGGCGGAAATATTTTTAATTTGAACGTTTTGAAATTTTTGATACAAATAATAACAATTTTAACGATATGAAATAAAATAAAAATAAAAAATTATTATTGATATGTCATTTTATGTACCATCTTTATTTTTAATATTATTATTTTTTTTATTACGAAAATGAAAACCATAGACTCACAATATGATATGCATGACAAATACCGCCTAAATATTTTAAACGTAATTATTATTAGTATGAAAAATGTCCAAACGTACGAATTATAAATTGTCCCTACGCAAAATGTATTATGAAATTGTACATCATTTTAATAGATGTTGAAATGGTTAGATAGATAAATCAAAATTAATTATTTTGACTTATTATTAATAATATATTACTGTTATTGTTATTATTATTATTATATTGAAGAGATTTTTTTCAAATGTATTAAAGTAGGAAATTGAAAAGTAGGATATTAAAAAAAAAGTACACAAGCCGAGATTTGAACCGCACAAAGCGGAAAAGAAGTATAAGAACGCAATGTATAAATACGACTTATACTCTCTCTCTCTCTCTCTCTCTCTCTCTCTCTCTCTCTCTCTCTCTCTCTCTCTCTCTCTCTCTCTCTCTCTCTCTCTCTCTCTCTCTCTCTCTCTCTCTCTCTCTCTCTCTCTCTCAAAGTATATCTTTCGTCTCTTTTGCGTCACGAAATCTGACGATTTTTCGTGACGCGACCTTCAAATTTTACTCTCAACGCGCCTAAAGAAGTTTCACTTAAAAAAAAAAAAAAACAGTCGTAGAAAAGTGTGTTAGCTAATAAGTTATTCATAATATAAGTGATATTATTCATAATAATATAAGTGATTGATAGCAGCGCGCTCGGCAAGCACCTGAACGCTATCCTACACTTTGAAAGCGTAGCTAACAGGTTTAATCACATACCAGTGCCGGCTAACATTTATTTTTACGATTCTTATATCATTAACTTGAATTTATAAAATTTTCAGCCACGTTAAAATCGTTCGATTTTTGAGATTTTTCAGCCGTAGAAAAATGATGCGAAAAATAATTTTCTTCTACGTGTTTCGCAGCCTCTTGCACCCACGTGGTCACGGAGTCGCGTCAGCTAACGATGCGTTTTATTTATTCTTCAAGTGAAAACTAACGTACAGAACTCTGAAAAATCATGGTAAAATCACCCATGAAAAGTTTGGCGCTAGCTCCAGGACTGTAAGAGTTACGGGCTCTTTTTTCTCTGCCATTTGGTCTCCTTCTCACTTATCCGTTTGTCCCCGGGAGGCTGATTCTGGGCACGATCGAATTCGATCCTTCGACTTCTACAATTTTCCTCTCTCATCACCTTCGTAGTTCATGCGTGCATGTTCAGGGTTTTTTTAAACGTATTTGTACTTTATGTATGCTCGATTTCGCGGGTTCCGTTTCCGGAAACACTTTTTCCCCTAGGCCATAAATCAACCGCACACAAAGATTGGCGTTGCGATGGCACATTTTCGTTCGCGGTGAGTCGAATTCGAATTCGATCGTGCCCAGAATCCGCCTCCGGGCCCGATTCTCGCCGCCGGAGCTCGTCGCGTAACCGCTAGATGTCAGCACCTGGGACAGAAGCAGTCGTACTTCGTACCGCCCTGCTTCTGGAGCCTACGTCCTGGCCCGCTGTGCTTCCACCAGCCGTGCTACGGCAACGGGAATCGAACCCGAGACATCTCGCGGTCTTTCGGTCACCACACTTTTAGGACCCAAGATACCTGCGGGTAATAAGGCCTAGTAAAATATCCAATTTAATCGACAGGTTTTAATAAATAATCATTATTTGAGTACATTTTCGTGCAAGAAGCGTCTGTTAGCGTCGCCTTGAGCGAGAGCGATTATTTTGAATACGATTTTTATTGATTAAATTGGATATTTTGTTAGGCCTCATTACCCGCAGGTACCTTAGACTTTTAGGTGGGTTCCGAACCACCGAGGTCGCAGAAAGAGCACTTGGAAAATTTTTCCATTGGTGCGGGCGAGATGGTAATCGAACCCGGGCCCACTGCGCGCGAGCCTGGCGCGTTACCTCTGATAATTGCAACAATTTATTATCGATTCTGAGGAGCATTGGAATCGCCGAATAAAAATTACCTGTGAAATGCTCCGTAGAAGCCAACAATGTGCGCAAAGTTACACTCGTGAAGTACTTTGAGCTCTCTTATAATTTGCTTCTTTATGGCCGGCTTGACTTCCAGATGAATTAGCTTCGCGAAAGAAAAATTCGATCGTTAGCGGAATAATGAAAAAAAAAAAAAAAAAAAAAAAAACAAAAACAAAAACAAAAACAAATAAAATTTTATTGTACAAAGAGTTACCTTTCTCGCCATGATGAGCCCATACTTTTTGTGCCTTACTTTCATAACTACGCCGCCGTTTCCAGCGCCTAGTTCGCCCAATTTTTCAAAATCTTCGTCGCTCAGCTCGCCAACTTTCTCCTTCTGTCCCAAAAAGCTCTCCAGCCTCTTGCGCTGCTCCTCGTCCATTTCCAATTCCTCTAGTCTCTCCTGTATGGCGTCTATGCTCATTTTACCCATGACCCTGCTTTGATGCGCAAAAAAAATTTTACCATCGATTTGAAAATAATGCGAAAGGAATGATGGGCAAAGAACAAAAAAATGTTATCAATGCGGTAAGCGATAATCCTTTAGACAAAACAATAATAATAATAATAATAATAATAATTGATTTGAAAAAAAAATGAAATAATGATAATAATTAATGGATATCATTTATCTCTGTGCGGCTTACTCCGGTATCACAGGTGGTTCGGCGTACGTTTTGAGCGGCTGAACCGGCGGCGAGGGAGATACGGCTGGTACAGGCTCAATTGAGCCCGGCGGCAGTGTCAGATTTAACTTGTTCTTCGACATTTCACTAAACTCGCGATCTCGTAAAATACGCGACGATCCAACGATCTGCTTTGCTCCGATTCAGGTTTTTTTTTTTGTTTGTTTGTTTTTTTTGCCACCCTTAATTTCGATTTTTAATGAAATTCGAAACAATTGCGAGATCTCGCGACGTTTCTATTGTTTCGAGTAAGTCTTTGGTGTCATAACGCTTCACGATCGTAACGAAATGACGAGGAAAAAGCAGGTGGCGAAAACAAAGTATGCTCGATAGGGCCACGAACTGTCAGATTGAGCTGTCAAGTTTGCGAAACGATTTTGCGACGATCGTCGACGCAGATACTTTGTGAAATTTAGCGCACTTACTTGCTCAATTATCGAGTTACAAGACGTTTCTCATTGAAATCCCCGATGACATATCCGTTTGTACGAGCATAAAAATATTCGGGACGCGACACTGGTGTTTTTTTTTTTTGTATTGAAAAAAAATTAAATGTACACTGACATAAGGTGGGCAGAATTTTCGTGAGGTTACTACGGGGACCCGGAGACTTGGTCGCGGAAAACCCGGTGCGCGCGCGACACGGAAACTCACCACCGAATTCAAGACGCTTTTGAGCGGGTTTCCCGATAATATTAATTTTTTTTCTTGCCCTGTGGCCTGCTACTCGCGCGCGATGGTTGCGCGGTGCGAGGATTGCGATGAAAGGGGTGTATGAAAAAAAAAATAGGCTGTGCGTCTGTAAAAGAGAAAAGAGACCCACTTGACAGCGGTACGCGCGTGTACGCGAAGACGCCTAGCGGCCTAGCGGCGAATTTTCTCTTGACATTCAGCGAGAAGAAAAAATGTTGGTATCCAATCATAAATCCGATTATATCACCCAACGAATCGAGTCTTATATGCACGGGGAACTCCTGTTGAGTGCGGGTTTGTAAAGTAGTACTATTATTTGGAATTATTCTTTGTTCAAAGCTTATTAGCGTGGATGACTAACACAAAATAAATTTTTAACAACGGTGTAAGATTGTTGTTAATTGTTGCTTGTGAACAATGCAACTTGAGCAACGCGCTCAATTCACAAGCAACAATTGCAGCACATTGTACATAAATTACTGTCAATCCGTGATAACGAACAAAAGTCCAATGTTCGCCGCTCCGAGAACTTATATATATATATTCTCTCTTTTAACGGTAGAACCGGTAAGCTGCCGACGGTTGAACTGTTGCGTACAATCGATAACGAAGATATTTCTCATTGAATTGCCATAGGGCTGCCTTCGTCTTGGGTGCTTATATGTAACGCTTTCCGTGCGTTAAAAGCGCGGAATTCAAATTTCATGGACCAGCACAAACGTGTGGTTACCACCGAAGTCCGTGGGAGCTCGTTTCCGCGTCAAAGAGTTTAAACTCACCTCGCGCGAGCGAAATTATTACCTGAAAATCGCGAAAAGTAAACGAAAGTCGAATCTACAAGGGTTTAAAGTCAGTTAAGGCCGTCCTCTAGTTTCTCGGCTGTTTTTTTTATGGCTTTTTCAATAATTTTTTTACGGGCAAAGCATCGAAATAATCAATCTCATTATTTTTGCATAATCTTTATTAACATTTAAATAAGCTTTACAAATTTTTTGAAGTCAAAATATATAATAGAATAGCAGTTATAGTGGCCGACAGGAAGACATCAAGTAAAAGAGGTGCTTGACGGTGACCAAGATTGCGGCTGTTCTGCTTATCTGAAATCAAAAAACCAAACGGCATTTTAATCTTCATATTCAAGACTAGCGATTGAACTAGAGTGAATTCTAAATTACAAAAATTGACTTTTTTATACACTTTTGAAAATTACATTCTATTTTTTACTCATTTTTTCTTAAGTTTTTCGCTCGTACGAAAAAAACTATCGAAGCAATCATGATAATCCTAGTTCAATCGCTGGCTTATAACATATTAAAGATGCTGTATAAATTTGAACAAGATCGGTGCAATAGTTTCTGAAATATCGTGGTTACCGTTTCGAAAAATGGTGTTTCGAGAAAAACGCGTTTGAAAGTTCGCGCATGTGATTTATACTAAAAATTTCATCTCACCGTCAATCTGCTATGCCTGGACCATACAATAGGCCTTCCTCTTCTTCTTGGAAATTTGGCACACATTTTCTACACATGTTGTAGATGTGATTTATGAAAAAAAAAAAAAATCGATTTTTTCGACCCGAGAAACTAGAGGACGGCCTTAATCAATATAGAACAGTTTTATTGCAAAAAATTCTATCGTTCGAAATCCAAGTGATGGTGAGACGCGTTATGTTAGATAAAGGATGTTGTTCGCTTCGCGGTTCGACCGAATCTTTTTGGCTACCCTGCTAGCTGCCACGAAAAAGTCAAAGTTCCCGATACTCCCCTTACTATATGCTGGGCCCTCCCGTTGGCCAATTACAAATTTTGACTCGACCACCGAAGTCCGCGCGGACTCTCTATCCCCCACGCAAGGGTGGGCCCGTGCGTGTGCCTCTTTCTCTCTTTCCCTGTCTCACCCACCCTCTCAAGTCCCAACTCGAAAAGTTATTTACCTCTGGAAATTTTCCCTTCTCCTCCGCTCTCGAGTTTTCCGTCGCGCCGAGCGACGACTTGTGAAAGTCTCGCTTTGTACTTTCGGGTAGAGCAATAAAAGACAAAAAGGTCGATAGAAAAACTGAAAGAAAGCAGACCCGTCTCTGCTGAGAGTGCGTGTTTTTATGCATTTACTTTTAACCCGTGTGCGACGAGTTGTTTCGCGTTCGCGCGTCACGTGTTGAACACTCGTCCTTTTATTTAATATTTTCAAGAAAGTATTTTGTTTTTGCAGCCAGCAGCGTACCCATAAGTCTCCGTCTCTCGCGTTTCCTTTTACAATTTATCGTTAAACATATACGTATTTCCCAGAATATATAAGAACGTCGACAGCGCAATAAAGTTGCTTAAATGCTACAAAAGTATTCATATTATCATTATTATTATTATCATTTTCATGGTATCGTAATTACACCTAAAGTTATTATTGTATTCATCCATATATCGAGACATATCGTAAGTAATATGCTGGTATTTAAATCGTTCGTGTAGCACATGATATATAATTCAATTTAATTATGCTATTTTTGGCAAAGTCAGCACGTTCTCCTCTCAATCAAAATCTCTGCTCTTATTACGTTTCGAATCTACGCGCGATAATACGCCCCCGGTTGATAGCGCCCTTCGCGGCTAATCCGCGAAGTGCGTATCGCGGAGCGTTACATTTACACGCTTTCAGCGCTCTCAAGCGGTAGTTTTCGCGGTTTTCGCGTTCGACTTGACGCTGTGAGCAGAAACAGGACGTACGAACTACGACTGCCTCTTGTGGCCTCAAGAAATCTCAATGGGTGGCACGAGAATAATGTACGCACGAGAGAACGAGTAGTTCGTAGAAAAGTATGTTTATTAATTAAATAACGATATATAAAAAGTACGTGGATAAACGAGATGCGACAGCTATAGCGTATCGAAAGGAACCATTGAATATATTATATTTCTCTAGAGTGTCGACTACGTCGACTCTTTGGGCGCTGTCTGCGTACTCGGGCGATAAAGTAGATCGCGATAATGTAGATATAGGTGGCTTGGGACCGCCACACTCTGTCCCAAAGTGCTGACATCTAGCGGGTGCGCGACAAGCTCCGGAAGCGGGGATCGAACCGGGGACAAACGGATACGAGAGGAGACCAAAGGTAGATGGTGTTGGGAGCCCGCAACCCTCACGGGAGTCGGTGTAAGAACTCATACCATACCATACTAAATTTAAAAGTTACTAGATGTAAGAGATTTAATAGATAAATAGAAATATTTTTTAAAGCGTACAATGAAATGTAAAATTTACTAGATGTACGAAATTTAATTTTAAAAAATTATTTTTTAGAGTACAAAAAAACGTGGAACTTACTAGATGTAAGAAATTTAATAAACAGAATTATTTTTTAAAGAGTACAACAAAATGTAGAAGTTACTAGGTGTGAGAGATTTAATAAACAGAATTATTTTTTGAAGAGTACAATGAATCTTTTATTCACCCTTGCTTACATGAATATTAAATTACAATTCAAGAACTCATAAAATAGATGTTATCAATAGTTAACTTATTATACAGTTTCACATCAATCATGAGAACTAGCAACATTTAAGGATGTTAAGTTAAAAATCGAAAATGTTAAAAGAATTCTGAAAATTTTATATGTTTTTATATGAAATAGTCAAGAGGTCGAGTAAAAATTTCACGACGATTAAGAAGCTCGTTATTGAGAAAAAAAAATTCGGAAAGTTAATGTGTTTCGTAGGTTAACGGCATCTATGATAGATAAATTCTGCCAACTTTTGCAGTATTCACGTAATATCTGACAATAAAATGGTGCCAATAAGCTGAAAAATATAAATATGTTTTAAGATACATTACCTGGATATTCTGTAAAAATTTCAGAATTTTTATGAGCACAGTTTTTAGAATATTTATAATGAAAGAGAAAGAGGACCCGCTTGCCGGTGAGCGGCGGAACACTGTATCGTCGATGCATGCCCCGCGCTCACGACGCACCGATCCCGCTTTATCCCCCCGGCTGAGTAACCGACTCAACATCATTAAGTATAATAAGTTCCACATTTTTCTTCGCGTAGAAAAATGTTCGGAATTTCATCTTAACGTCATCGACAGTAGCCGTTGCAAATTTTTTTTGTTTTATTTAATCAATATTGTGATGATCAAAAGAATCTAAAATTTTTATCGCACCGATGAAGATGGTTCAGTGCTATTTTCAGTATTTTTTCTCTGAATTTATACCTAAAAAGCTATTGGAATTGAAGGATACACGAACCGAGTGGATTATTATTATTATTATTATTATTATTTACAATAATCATTACAAATATAATTATTAGACATTCCTCATAGGTAATTCATCGCATATGATATTTCGTTTATCGACACCTTCTGTAGATACGCTTCTATTTTGTCTCGCGTTAGATACATCATTATCATTTTCATCCGATTCTTCTATATTTCCGTTCATAAGCAATTCATCACCTTTTAGTAAACATATATTGTGTAAAACGCAACAAGCAATTATAAATTCAGGGATCAAATCGGTTCGATGTATATCGAGAACTGTAAGTAAACTGCGGAATCTGTTTTTGAGCAGTTCAAATGCACGTTCAATAGCTATACGTGCAGATGAATGGCAAAAATTGTAGTTTCTTTGCATATCCGATAGATGACCATTATCTTGATAAGGAGTCAATAGATGTTTATAAAGCGGATAAGCTGCATCACCAACTAAATGGCAGTTATTCGGAAATTTTTGCGGATCACGGAGATAATCGCTTACTTCTGACAATCGAAAAACTCGTGCATCATGTACGGATCCAACGTTTCCAGCATAACAATGTGTGAATTTCGCTTCAGCATCACAAACAGCCTACGTTTTAAAAAGTTAATACAAATTACTTCAATACAATACATTAACATTTTTGTTTGACCTCTGATAACGTTATACTTACTTGTAATTGGATCGAGTGATGTCCTTTTCTATTCACATATGATTCAGGATGCTCACGAGGCTTTGGAATATTAATATGCGTTCCATCAATTGCACCGATAACATTGGGGAAACCACTCGTAGCTGAGAATTTGTTTGAAATTTCAACGACTCTTTCTCCCTCGGGCCAAGTTATGAAATTTGGGGCTATTTTAACTAAAGCCGCTGTCACTCTTCGAACGCTTAGTAATGCTGCTGAGAAACTGACATTGAATTTTTGACAAATTGATCTGTAAGAACGCAACATGAGTTTGTTTATATCTTTTTGTTAGACAGAACGCATTTGAATAATTCAATTTAACTGTCTTTACATACCGATATGAATCCGATGTTGCCATTTTCCATATTGCAATCAATAGTTGTTTTTCTGGGGATAACATTTTACAACCCGATGTTTTTCTTATCAACGATGATTTGATTGTATCCAGAATGAAATTGAAGGTCGCCCGATTCATCCTACAATGAATTCATATATTTGTCATAATAATATTTGATAATAATATACAGACAAATAAATTCAGCATTTCATTATATTCAATAGCATGTACCATGTATTATATATTCGTTATTTACTCAATGAAGTTTATCATATATATCTGTTACTTAATTTTTATGGTATAAATTAATAATACTAGTTTATATCTAATATAATTATTTACTTTATTAATTTATAGTTATTACCTGAAATACGATTGGAATTCGTTGTCCGTATATTTAGGTATAACCTCTTCAACATAATTTTGGAGTCTTGGTAAACGTTCCCTTTTCAAAGAATTATTAAAGTACGAGCAGCAATATTCCCATTCCATTTCATCACTTTCTTCAATTGTATCTAATAAATCTTGATCACTATCATCTGAATCATTCGTTATTATTTCAAACAAATGATCGATTAATTGGGATACTATCACATTTTCCATGTTCGCCATCTTTATTCAAACTGACGCTTAAACGTACATACAGTCCGACCTCGATTCTACGGAGTTCGATTTTGTGGACAATCCCCACTTTTATACCCTTTCCTGCTGGCGGTGGTCAGTACCGTAGTAGAAATCTTTTCGTGGCGGGAACCGTTAGGACCGCTTTTTAGGTTAGGTTGTACGTTTCAACTGTGGAAACGGTTAGAGTCGAGTTAAATTAATTCAGCACTACCAACTTGATAACGTCGAATCTTTGCGCTGATCTCCGACGCCGCTCCTTAAAAATTTCAAACAGTTTATGCATATTAGTAACATATTGATTGATAAGTATTAATCTCGGATCCATGATTTATTTCCGCTATTTTTTTGGGATTCGGTAAACTGTTTGTTATGAATACCATAACCTAGCAATCATAACGTGCTGTTTGAAAACAGTTGGTAACAGTCAACTCCGCTCTAACCCTACTCTGGCTCTGTACCGGTGGAAACGAGCGGGATCAGATCGACAAAACTCGACCCTAACCCGACTCTGACCCAATTCTGACCCTCGATGGAAACGTAGTCACTGTGATAGCGAAAAATGAAAAGGGCGACACCACCATATGATACGATACTGGGAATAGAGCCGTGATTGGCCTAACGCGTTCTAGGGGCTGCGTTTACGTGGCCTCGATTCTGTGGACTTCCGGTCCCGAAGTGTCCGTAGAATCGAGGTCCGACTGTACTCGCAATTCGCAATAGCCAAAGCCAACCAAAGCGAATGCATTCTATTCTATTCGGCTTGTGCAGCCGTGTGATGAGCGTGCATAATAGCGTGATGAGCGTGCATAGTCCAAAATGAACGCCAATAATTGGCGCTTACAAGCGCGAGCGCTGAAAGCGTGTAAGCGCCCAAGGACGAATGCACCCCTAGTCTCGATGGGTGTGCATGAGTGCGAGTGACGCCCAAAAGTATACCCATGGGGGTCAGCTGACTGCTCGGTTCAATAATCATTTACAATAAACTATCTTCTCCCCACTCTCGAAACTTTTACGAAAAAAAAAACAATTCGAATATTCATCTACTGCAAGAATAATTTGAAAATTTTACAAATTACAATCGAATGGATTTTTTTTTACGAAAATATTTGCAATACAGTATAACCTTTATTCAATTAAGAATTTTTCATTCAGAGATATTTTAAGGACAGAAGGATTAATATAATTACGATCGAGTATAAAATATAAAGAAATAAAAGACAGTGGAAATTTCCGGTTAAACAAGTTTTTCTGGGAAAATACATTGTAATACATTATTGTGGATTTAAGAGTCTGTTTGTCCAAAGGTTTTATTCGATCAGAATTCAAGTACCTCTCGTCGAGGTACGAGAAAATAAAAAGAAAATTAAAATAAATATACCAAGGAGCGAGTGACTCATGAAGGAAAGAGAGAGGACGATATATAATCCTCTGGACATCATAAGTAGATGACCCTACGTGAGAAAAATAAAACGAAAAATCCGTTTTTTCCCTCTCCGATAAGAATATTCCAAGAATTTTTCGTAAAATCCTTTACATGTGGTATAAACATGTAAAGGGAGTCTTCTTGAAAGGGACAAAAAGCGATAGAGAGAGAGAGAGAGAGAGAGAGAGAGAGAGAGAGAGAGAGAGAGAGAGAGAGAGAGAGAGAGAGAGAGAGAGAGAGAGAGAGAGAGAGAGAGAGAGAGAGAGTGGTCGTAAAATTTTCAAGAGCCCACATCACATTTTCTAGCCATAAAATGTGTGTATAAAGAAAAAAACGGGTCCGAGGACTGTGGAAGAGATTATTTCTTTTGTTCGTTTCTCTTCTACACGACTTAAACAGAGCTCAAGACTCTCCCTTCCCCTTTCACTCATAACGGTCGCGTATATATATATCACAATAAAAAACGCCTCCGGCGAAAAAAAATTGGACAAGTACATTTTAGGTATTTTTTCCCACACAAAAAGCATTGATATCTTTATACGGCCAAGTCATCGTCACGATTGAAAATAATGATAAAATATGTTCCTACATTATACTCTCTTTCACTTACGATATACCAATTGTGAAAAATTGTCAAATAAATTCAAATCTCACGAAAAGTTATGACTTAAATTAAACCTTATATGGCGGGGGTTTCATCAACATGAACAACACCTCTAAACTACATCCTTAAAAAAGTTATGAAATAAATCAAATGTCAAAAATTAAAACACAAGAACGAAATATAAGTAAGTACTTGGCACTACCGTGGTTCGACATCGAAATATATGTATCAAATGAAAGTAGCGCCAAGTACTACTTATATTTCGTTCTTGTGTTTTAATTTTTGACATTTGATTTATTTCATAACTTTTTTAAGGATGTAGTTTAGAGGTGTTGTTCATGTTGATGAAACCCCCGCCATATAAGGTTTAATTTAAGTCATAACTTTTCGTGAGATTTGAATTTATTTGACAATTTTTCACAATTGGTATATCGTAAGTGAAAGAGAGTATAATGTAGGAACATATTTTATCATTATTTTCAATCGTGACGATGACTTGGCCGTATAAAGATATCAATGCTTTTTGTGTGGGAAAAAATACCTAAAATGTACTTGTCCAATTTTTTTTCGCCGGAGGCGTTTTTTATTGTGATATCACGTCTTTTTTCAAAGTAATTTTTTTTTTGTTAGATCTTTCGCGAGGATCTTTTTCTCATTAAAACAACCTAAATGCGCGCCCTAAGTGAGGGCGCGTAGCGCCCTACGCACCCCTAGTATATATATATATATATATATATATATATATATATATATATGAAGCATTCTCCACCATACAAGCCACTTTTTTGCGACTCTCCCCGAAATTTTCGAAACTTTGCCAGTTTGTAAAACTAGTCAAGGTAGTACCTCCGCGACCGGCGGCGGGGAATAAGCGGGAGCGTAGGCACGGCGAAGTGCGATGAGCAAGCACGCATATGAAACAAGGCTCATAGACGTACCTCTTTCACGTACAATGTCTCAAAAACTAAATCGTATATCTTCCTGAATTTTTTTTCACATTATTCGTGACATCCCTTTTTAGCTTCTTCTCTTTTTTCATTACCTTCTTATTTTTAGTTTTGACGGTAGAATTAATAACTAACTCTTCGTGCATGCATGGCGCATATGTTACGTGTAAATCAAGCCAACTTTGAGTGAAAATATCTCGGGTTCGGGATGGTTAAGCTTGTTTAAATTGCACGGATGTTCGGATAACATATTGAATAACCTGTATGCCAAATTTCGACCATTCCATAATCTGAATTATTTCAGATTTTTCAATAACCGTTTTAGAAATACTATATTTTTTCAAGTAGAAATATCTCGAAAAATATAGGTCGCAGAAAAAAAGTATTCTATGTAAAGGATGTAGTTTTCATAATCTGTTCAATGAAATCCATGTCAAAATTTTATCATCCTTGTAAACTAAATTTTTCAATGAAAAAGTTACATTTTTTTTCTTCAAGAAATACCACTTTTATTTTGCTGCAAAATTTACTCAGCCTTTGGGCACATGTGTAGATTCGGTAAAAAAAAAAAATCTCCAGAATAGGACCGCCAGGGGTTCTGGACTAAAAAAAAAAAACTAATCATGTGAAATTATATAAAACTGAGAATTACCCTGCTGAAAATGTTTTATTCCTAAAAACCTATCGATTATTTTGTGTTGGCACTGAATACATACATTCCATATCCTTGAAAAAAACAGTTTGACGAATAATTCATATTGTTTCGTATCTATAAGGATGGAGAAATCGCTCCCAATACTTGGAATCATTGGGTAATGTCTACAACTTTTGTCTCTCGAATATCATTGATATTATGGAACTCTTTTGCGAAACAATAGCTCTGTAATACAAGTTTTCGACTTGCATCGTTTTATCCTTCTTGAACAGATCAACGCTCTCTCCCGTAAATAAACAAGTTTTTGTAACACCTGCATCGTTTTTTTTAAGCCAGAAGGGTTGACGTTCCGATTCTGGCGATTTTTCTACTAAATCTACACACATGCCCGAAGGTTGAGTAAATTCGGCAGCAAAATAAAAATAGTGTTTTTCGAAGAAAAAGAACATTTTTTACATTTTCGTAAAAAAATCTAGTTTACAAGGACGATAAAATTATGATACCGATTTCATTGAAAAGGTGATGAAAAACTATGACTTTTACCTCGGATCATTTTTTTTCTGCGATCTATATTTTTAGAGATATGTTTACTTGAAAAAAATACATTATTTGATAAAAAAAAGGTACGCGATATTAAAAATATAATTTTAGGTACATAAATAAAAGTATAATCTCGCAAATAGCATCACGAAAATTTCTACAATAATAATGTAATATTTGTTTCTTTTCGATTGTTCTTCTACGATGACAGTGATAATTTTCAATTATTAGATACATCATGCATCAGTAATTATATCTCGATCCAGAATTCTGGTGTCCGAGTGATACCAATTATCGTGACTCCAACGTTTATCGTCTTTTGGAAATGAAAAAATTCCCTCTCTTGTACACAACGGAACACAACAATTACTCATAATGGGTTAATTAAATTCAATTATCAACTAGTGTTTTAATTTAGGTAAAATATTGTATTATTTTGAATTGATTTCGTAATATTTTCTCTTGAGGAGAACTCATTTTTTAATACAAATGTTTATTTCGATTAAAAAGATTCAAAAGCTCCGCCAAAAGGCGCAATCTATGATGCTGCCGCCACGCGGCTAAGTTTGGCAGTGCGGATCCCCATTCGCCGCTCCGTGTGCCTCGTACATATAAACGCGCCTTGCGTGACACGGGCCATAGAAACTCGCCTTGCGTGACATACACGATGAGGAGACGATAAGTGAGATAAAAGTGACCCAATGAAATTGTGAAAGTCATGAAACTCGATAACGTGTCGACCGATTTAATTAATTCTGATATTAATCGGTAGATCGTTATCGAATTATGTAATGAAACTATGATTAGAAATTATGATTATCCATTAATTTGTTCTACAATGCATGACAAAGGTAGGCAATGCGCGTGGACGGAGTTGGCTCGGGAATAGATACTTCGTCGAGCCGGCGGGAAATGTACTTGTCCCGAGACTCTACCGAGTCTCTCGATACGTGCGTTATATACGTAGCAAGAAACGCGACGAGTAATTCAAGAAGTATATCAGCAAACGATATAGCTCCGTCGTATCCGCGGCTCGCTATGATGATCAGCAGAATTTTTTTATCATTTATATAATACTAATTAGAAAATAATGAATAAATAATAAAATAATAAATTTACTGCTAATAATAAGTTTTTTTTTGTCGACAAAATATTACGAAATAAAAATATTTTTTTTTCGTCATTATACGAATTCGTCAGTGTCGAAATTTCAAGAACAAAGATGGCGCTGGTCTCTTAAAAGATACAGCATCCAGTATCTCGCCATAGGCTTCTGAAAAAAAGAAAAAAAAAAAGAAATTTTGTTTTTTGAGAAATCGTCTAGTCCAAACACCTTAAGGTTTGGTTCCTATTTCCCCTACAATGTTAACTCAGCGCGCGCTTCGTGAAATTCGCCGGTTTCGCGCGACGCGCTCCCCTCTCTTGTCACAAGAGTCTTGTCTTGTGCTTTCACTTAATTCGCTTCATTCTTCATCTTCATTCATTCGCGTGCGTGCGTTAGACCCGTGAAGATCTACGATTCTCTTTCGTACTTTTGTTTGCCTGCGTTTCTCGTGTCTCAACTTGCAAGGTGAGTTTACATATCATTTATATATTTGTCGTGAAGGTGAAAATTGCGGTAGCACTCGTTCGTGTTGACAACAGTCGTGTGAACGATTATGTTCGTTTGATAAAAAAAATCACGCCGGAAAATCGTCTGAGGAAAAAAATTAAAAAGAAAATACAAAGGTCTTTACATTCGTGTATACATTCAAATTACATTTTTCTTTTGTATACTTTTTCGTTAATAGAAAGGATTTGTTACGATCCTTCGAAGCAAATAAGGAAACCAAAAAAAAAGGTGTATATGCAAAAAATATAAACACGAACGAAAAATGATCGATCGGAAGTGAAAAAAAAAAAAAACTTTTCAAATCGTATTTCGTATATTGATTTATTAATATTTTGAAACGGTAAAATCTTCTGAAAAATGTTTCAATGTGTCATATGAAATACAGCCGATATGATATTTCGAAAAATAATAATCTAGGTTAGAACACGACTGCGGGAACGAGTGGTTGACCGTTAGATGTTGTCTTGTTGTCTTGTCATTTTTTTTTTCCGCCTAAATCCATCACTATCTCCCAAGTACAGTCAATTCTCTCTAGTAGGACATTTTTTTTTTATTTTTGCTCAAAGCAACAAATTTGAAAGCGCTTATTTTATCCGAGTAGTAATTTAATGACGAGAAAAGTGTCGTGTATTATCGTAAAAATTGGGAAAAATGCATCCGAATCGCGCAA
The DNA here is from genome assembly GCA_963564615.1 of Rhorus exstirpatorius. NCBI lineage: Eukaryota > Metazoa > Arthropoda > Insecta > Hymenoptera > Ichneumonidae > Rhorus > Rhorus exstirpatorius. The sequence goes on from OY751321.1 coordinate 9,599,471, forward strand.
CAAAGTTGAAATTTTTTTATCTAATCCGATCTCTTTGAGATAGCTGACTGTACATAATATTTTGTTTCACGTATTGCGCGCGTGTGCGTGAGATCACCGCGCGAATTCAAGAGCATGAAAAGTATATCGATGGTGCGGTCAATTGAGCGATAAAGAGGAAAGAGGAGCCGGGTCGGTTTTTCTTTTTTGGGTAGTGGGGATAAAACGGTTATCTTGATATATATATCGTAGTGTGCGAACGCACACTCTGTGTACCCATTCCCATCTGTCAGTGGCTTATTTACTTTTTTTTTTCTCCGGTACATATACGGAGAGCATTTGGGTGGTGTTGGTGACCTTTCGATGAACCGTAAACATCGGCTTGTGCTTGTTATACGTGTAGGAATATCAAGACCCCGTTGAGACTTTGTGCCGAAAGGTTGTGCCGTGAAATTTAACAATCAAAATTGTAATAATAATAATAATAAAAAAAAAAAACTATCGTATATATATTTTTGTGATTTCTACAAACGTTCCGGGATAGAGAGATATATTGGTTATATTGTTTCACATTTCATTATTATCCTTTTCCACGTACATAACTTTCATTCCGATCTTATTCAAGAAATTTGGACCAATAACGTTGACCCTATGGAATTAAAAAAAAATTACGTACGATCGCTTGAGATGAGAAATTTCAATTTTTTTTTTCGCCCTTCAGAGAACTAACGGTCCTGTTTGATCGTAAAAAATACATTCTTACACGTAGTAAAAAAAAAAGAAGAAAAAAAAAATGAAACGTGTCTGTAACGCCAGTTTGGGTCATAGATACGTTGGTGCATTTTAATTGGCACCTTCCGCATTGCGTGTGCGATCACGAGACCTCGTTCCTGCATCTGGTGATTTTTGCCCCCCACCCCCCCCCCCCCCCCCCCCCCAAAGTATGAATATAAAAATATTGTGTCCTAATTACTCCTGGAATTATTTTTCGGGCTCTCCATACGCTCGATTCGATTTCTCATTGGTGATTTTGTGCGTACAAAAATATTGCGTAAAACAGGATTTTTTTTTTTGCCTCTGCAGAATTCGAGCGATCGAGGGGTTTTGTACGGTAAAAGTAAAGGCCTAACAAAGGGTAAAAATTGAAGATCAAGGTAAGTTACACGCGCAATATAATTTTTCGCCTCATTCTTCGCAATATTCGACCGTTTTGAATATTATATTTTACTAAATATTCAAGGGATTCTCGATTTGTCGAGATGGAAAGCAAGAAAGAGGATGTAGCGACGGCGATCAGATCGTGCCTGCTGACCTTCAAAAATGGCGCAAGTCTCACAGAATTGCAGAGTCAGTATTAGTCTCCCCTTTATTTTCATGGTTGTTATGCATATGGAAAACAGGGAATTTAGAAAATTCTCTGGAATTTTTTTCAGAATTTACTTTTTGCCAGAATTACGAAAAATGAAACCAACTTGAAAAAAAAAAAAACTGAAAAGTATAAAAATAAATATTTTTGTATATTTTCAATATTTATATTATTCTTCATTATATACAACAAAAGTTACGTCAGTGCCGAACAATGAAAATTTCAAACGGTTTTGAAATTTGCATCGTCGGAATGCAACGAAAATAGGTTTTTTAAATAAATTAAAAATAATTTCCTGTACCCTCAACGCTTTACTATCGTATTTGGGCCTCGGGTCGCGAAAAAACACCGAAAAAAAGGTTCAAATGATTTTCGACTAGGAAACAAAATACTGAAAATGGTTTATTAATTTTTTTAAACCTATTTTCGTTGCATTCCAACGATGCAAATTTCCACATCATAATTTCAAAAACTAATTGACTCCAAAACTCTAAAGCTACGCTTCTGCATTCGATTTGTCGATACGCAACTACACAATTGATTATTGTAGATAAGTTTTTATATTTATTTTTCATTTATTGGCACCGACAGAAAAATTTCCGTTTCATAATAAATAACAGATTCGGTATTTGCTTTTAATGTATTTATTTTTTACTTTACAGTCCTTAAATTATTTTTGGTACTTCAGTTTTTTTTTTTTTTTTTATTTTTAATTTTAATATTTAACATTTTCATGTATTTGAACTTGAAAGAAAATATTGTTATCTAGTTCAATATTTATATTTCAATATCAGGATCGAATTGAGAATTCTCTCAATATTATTTCAAGTGGGTTAAAAGTTTTTTTTTTCTCACAAAAACAATTAATTGCTATTTTTATGTTTATAATCCGTCCCGTATAGTTTGTAAACATGTCCATGCGCACGTTCTTTATTTGACCCTAATCTCCCTGGAATATTTGCAAAACCTGTGCGGAAAACTTGGAAAAGTCAGGGAATTTCTGAGTCAATAATGCGTAACAATCATGATTTTGTTTATTCATTTTTTTTTTTTTTTTTTTTTTCACCAATAATGTTATCAAATTTATCGAATTATCATTACCTTCATCGATATTAATAATAAATCGTATATTTTTTTTTTTAAATTATTGTTGCGCATGAGAAAAATGAATGGATGCATTTTTATCCGTGTTTCGATTGAATAAATTTTTCCCGCCGTCTCAGAGGACTACAGATCGCTGGAGGGCAAAAACATTCCCTATCAACGGTTGGGCTTTCCCAGCCTTGAGGCTTGCGTCGAGAGCATAGCCGGCGTAAGAACATCGAGACGAGGCTCGGAGCTATGGGTGGAAATCGTTCCGTCCGAAGATACGGCGCATATTTCGAGATTGGTAGCGGGTCAAAATAAATCGAAAAGTCGTCTTCGTCGAAGACCGGTAGTTGATTCGATGCGTAATAGAAGAAAAAGAAATAAAGATTAATTTTTCTTTTTTTCATTATAATTCATATTACGATTTTTTTTTTTTTTTTTTTTTTTTTTTTTTTTTTTTTTCCAGTTCATGCTCTCGCGAAGACCTCAACCGATGTCGCGAAATAACGTACGAGCCGCGAGCTCGGTGTACGGTCGAGCTCCCAACGCCGCAAATTTCGATTCAAGGTGAGAAAAAAACAAAAAAAAAACAAACCTTTATTTTTCAGTTCGATAATTCAATCAATCTTAATTTCATGATAATTCCTTTTATTTTTTCTACGAAATTTTTTTAGGAACAATATTCCGTCCGGAACTCAGGGAAAACAGCCCCATTCGATGGAGCTGCCGCTGCAAACGCAGCCGGTGAATCATCGCTACGCGGGAACCGCCGTGGCTCGAGAACCGTCGCCGCCCAAGGTAAGGCCAATCGAGAATGAGCGTTAAACTTTTTTTTTTTTTTTCACCTCAAAATTGTTTTCTCCTTTTGAATCCTCGGAATTTAACCTGTGAACGCGCAGCGAGAACGAAAATGAAAAGATAAAAAGAAGAAACGAACTTTTTTGCACCGACGTTGGAAATTTTTTTTTTTTTTTTTTTCATTATTCTCGGAGCTTATCGATATATTTCAGGTCACGAGTATCGGGAGAGCTCCAATAAAATTTTATCTCGTTAACGGGGGTTTTTTTTTTTTTTTTTTTTTTTTCTTCTTCATATTTCTTCAATTTTGTTCCTTCCAGCGAACGACGGAACGAAGCATTCAGCCTCGTCAGGATCTCGATTACGCGACGAGGCCAACGACCTTCGCTGAGCCACCTTTAATGGCGAATATTCCAAGAGCTCCGATCATACCGGAAGTGCCTCAAGCGCCGGAAATAACGAAGTTACAGCGCTCCACCGAGATTGTCGATCGATCGATGCCAGAACCATCGGAGACGACGAAAGCAGCGAGAACGGTAGCGGAAGTTCCAGTTTCGTGGATATCATCGACAACCGATGAGCCGCAAGTTTTTCAGTCTCTCGGATCGAGCTCGACGGGACTTGCCTGGCGACCGCCGCAAGCCTCGACGCTGCGACTCGCCGATCGGCTCATCGTCGCACAGCAGCCATCCTCGTGCATCCTCGATTCCTCGATTGCCCATACCGATATACAAATGACATTCCAAAATCCTCAGGTTTCCAGCGCTATCGATGCTCAAACGGTGAGAATTCTTCTTTTTTTTTCTTCTTTTTTCTTCTTTTTTTCAAGAAAAAAATTGAGAAAATTGAGAAAAAAACAAAAAACGAAAATTTTGTACAGGTTACTACCGGGCCCTTGTCGCGGGATCCCCGAGACGAGCTCAAGCGAATAGCTCGCAAGCTCGGTCACGCCGATCCGGTGTACAAAACGATATCCGCGCACAACAAGAGCGATCCGAATGTTTACGGCATCGTTAAGATCGGTGCGGCGAGATTCACGAGTTATCCGCAGGATTTTCAGGATCCGGACGCGGCAATGATGCTCGCGATCGAGAAGGCCCTCGTCGAGCTGAGAAAGGAGCTCGATCTTAATCGGCGTCTTGCGCGAACGTTCGATAAGAATTTGATGAAAAAACGATTGCTCGAGATGACCGATCGGCCTGCCGGTATTTTCGTTGACAAAATACCGGCCCTGTATCGGCAGCGATACAACGAGATTTTGCCCGACGATTGGACCGACGAGATAATTCATTGGAGCGAACTTGGATTGGAGGCGGGGGCCGACGATTCGCGGATACTCAGCAGAACCGGTACCTCCGCACCGGTGAGAATTTAATAAATCCCCCCCCCGAAACTGGAATTATTTTCAAAAATATTCCCGCAATTCTCTGATCTTTCGATTGATGTGTATTTATTTATTTATTTTTTTTTTTTAATTATTTTTTTGAACAAAAAAAAGCGCAACGAGATTTTTCCCAACGATCCGACCGGGGAGATGATCCATTCGAGGGAATTTAAACTCGAGGAGGGAACTGACGATTCGCAGCTATTACCCCGAGTCGATCCCACCGTGACCGTGAGATTTTAATTAATTTTTGTCCTCCGAAACCGAGGATCATTGAATCATGATTGTTGCGCATATGGAAATCAGGGAAAACCGTGAAAACTCAGGGATTTTCTTTCCTCCTGAAATAATCAGGGAATTTAGAAAATTCTCTGGAGTTTTTTCAGAATTTACTTTTTGCCAGAATTACGAAAAATGAAACCAACTTGAAGAAAAACTGAAAAGTATAAAAATGAATATTTTTGTGAATTTTTAATATTTATATTATTATTTATTATATACAACAAAAGTTACGTCAGTGCCGAACAATGAAAATTTCAAACGGTGTTGAGATTTGCATCGTTGGAATGCCACGAAAATAGGTTTTTTTAAATAAATTAAAAATAATTTCCTGTACTCTCAACGCTTTACTATCGTATTTAGGCCCCGGGTCGCGAAAAAAACACCGAAAAAAAGGTTCAAATGATTTTCGACTTGAAAACAAAATACTGAAAATGGTTTATTTATTTTTTTTAAACCTATTTTCGTTGCATTCCAACGATGCAAATTTCAACATCATAATTTCAAAAACTAATTGACTCTAAAACTGTAAAGCTACCCTTCTGCATTCGATTTGTCAATACGCAACTACACAATTATTATTGTAGATAAGTGTTTATATTTGGGGCATTCCACGTCAACTCAGCCACCCCGTTTTTTTTATTGTCTCGAAAAAATTATTCAGTATGGGCATTTCAAAGGACAATATATCCATGATATTTTACAAAAATTTCATCCCCCCCAGTATTGTTGGTTCTCGAGATAATGATTAATGAAGTCTCAATTTTATAAAAATCATAACTTCGTAACTACTGATCGGATTTAAACGATTAAAAAAAGAATCTTTTTTTATTTTTTTTTGCCCTTTTCGAAAAAAAAATATGTCATCATCGGATAAAAGCTCATTAGACAGTTTTCGGGGTAAACTAACAAAAAACAATTTTTTCCTCGTCACTGATGCCTTGTTCCATTTTGAAAAAATCCTGCGGAGTTGTGTATTGCCTCCCTCTATCAGAAAAAAAAAAAATACTGAGTAGAATTCCGATTGGGTCTTTCGTGGAAAAAAAAAAAAATCGAAAAATTTCCCCGAAAACTGTCTAATGAACTTTTCTTTGATGACGGCATATTTTTTTTTTTTTTCAAAAAGGGCGAAAAAAATAAAAAAGATTCTTTTTTTAGTCGTTAAAATCCGATCAGCCGTTACGAAGTTACGATTTTCACAAAATTAAGAATTTATTAATCATTATCTCGAGAACCAACAATAGTGGGGGGACGAAATTTTGGTAAAATTTCATGAATATATGTATTGTACTTTGAAATGCCCATACTGAATAATTTTTTCGAGACCAAAAAAAAAACGGGGTGGCTGCGTTGACGTGTCGTATTCCACGTTAACTCATCAGCCACCCCTTTTTTTTTTTGTCTCGAAAAAATTATTCAGTATAGGCATTTCAAAGTACAATATATCCATGACATTTTACCAAAATTTCATCCCCCCACTATTGTTGGTTCTCGATATAATGATTAATAAATTCTCAATTTTGTAAAAACCATAACTTCGTAACGGCTGATCGGATTTTCATGATTAAAAAACGAATCTTTTTAATTTTTTTTGCCCTTTTTGAAAAAAAATATGCCGTCATTGGAGAAAAGTTCATTAGACAGTTTTCGGGGAAATTTTTCGAATTTTTTTTTTTTTCCACGAAAGGGCCAATCGGAATTCTACTCAGTATTTTTTTTTCTGATAGAGGGAGGCAATACACAACTCCGCAGGATTTTTTCAAAATGGAACAAGGCATCAGTGAAGAGGGAAAAATTGTTTTTTGTTAATATACTCCGAAAAATGTCTAATGAGCTTTTATCCGATGATGACATATTTTTTTTTCGAAAAGAGCAAAAAAAATAAAAAAGATTCTTTTTTTAATCGTTTAAATCCGATCAGTAGTTACGAAGTTATGATTTTTACAAAACTGAGACTTCATTAATCATTATCTCGAGAACCAGCAATAGTGGGGGGATGAAATTTTGGTAAAATGTCATGGATATATTGTCCTTTGAAATGCCCATACTGAATAATTTTTTCGAGACAGTAAAAAAAAACGGGGTGGCTGAGTTGACGTGGAATGTCCCATTTGCTAATTTTTTTTTTTTCTCATTTTGAGATCACGATAAAGAACTCACCTGATTTTTTTCAAATTGTTATCTCAAAAAATGCACCCAGTAGGATTTTTTGAAAAATTTTCTATTTTTTTTTTTTCGTTTCCTGAAACTTTAAATAAATAACAGTTTTTCATTAAAAAAAAAAAATGAAAAAAATCAAAGGACACAAACAATGTAGAAAATGCGATTTTATGCTTAAAATTGAAAAACTGATTGAATTAAAACATGAATGATTTTTAAAATAATCTTAAACGAAAGAGTATTTCAACACAAAAATTTTGACCCCCCCTCATTTTTTCGAATCGTTCGTTTTTCAGGAAGTTATAGATAAACGAAAGAAAAAAAATAAAAATTTTTTTGAAAAAATCCTTCTGGGCGCAATTTTTGAGATAAAAATTTTTGAAAAAAATCAGGTGAGTTCTTTATCATGAACTCAAAATGAGAAAGAAAAAAATTAGCAAATTTAAAAATGCAAAGGTCCAGCAGTGGCTGATTTGGCGTGAAATGTCCCATTTATTTTTCATTTATTGCCACCGACATGAAAATTTCCGTTTGTAATAAAGAACAGGTTCGGTATTTGCTTTTAATGTATTTATTTTTTGTACTTCAGTTTTTTTTTTAAATTTTAATATTCAACATTTTCATGTATTCGAACTTGAAGAAAATTATGTTATCCGGTTCGATATTTATATTTGAATATCAGGATCGAATTGAGAATTCTCTCAATATTTTTTCAAGCTGGTTAAAAGTTTTTTTTTCCCACAAAAAACGATTAATTGCTATTTTTATGTATACAATCCGTCCCCCGTATGGTTTGTAAACATGCTCGTGTTTTCACGCACACGTTTTTCATTTGATCCTAATCTCCCCTGGAATATTTGAAAAATCTGTCTGCGGAAAACCTGAAAAAGTCAGGGAATTTCTGAGTCAATAATGCGTAACCGTGTTAAAAAATGTTCCAGTGATATTGAAAAAAAAAAAAAAAAATTATTCTCATCTTTCCGATTGATATAGAAGAAACAGCTTCTCAAGCCGATTCGTCACATCGAGCCGGGACATCTCGAGCTCCCCAACGAGAAATTCTGGGTCGCCAAAGTGAGACTGGTAGTCAGTACCATGGAAATTTGGGTCGATCTGGTCGGAGAAAACTACAGCGTGAGTGGGATCGAAATTATCGTTTTCTTTTTCTTCTTTTTTCTTCTATCGGTAAAAAATGTTTTTTTTTTTGTTTTGTTTTCTGTCCAGGAAAAACTCGTTTCAATGACGAGCGAGATGCGACAGTTTTATTCGAAAATGGCGAGAAACTCTGAGAAAATCGAGCAGGGCGGCTATTACGCGCTGCTGGACGACGATACGTGGCATCGGGTGCGCGTAATCGAGCACGATTCAACGTCCGACGAGGCCGAAATATTTTTCATCGATCTCGGCGACGAGGATACGATAAAAGCTTCGCGCTTGTATCCCCTCAGTCAAAAATTTTGCTCTCTGCCGTCGCAAGCTATCAGGATATCACTTCACGGATTGGATGATTTTGCCGATTGCGAGAGCATTCTCGGGACGATCGAAAATTATCTTCTCAATTCGAGCCACGACGGGGTTTTCTACGTCGAGGAATTGCATCGCGAGGTCGATTCTTATGGGCCATTGGCCAATGTCATTTTTTACGACACCAGCGGACCCGATGACGTCGTTGTCAATGATTTCATAATGAGAAAAATTCTTCGGGATTTCACGCCGAGGCTCGAGGGCCAGGTATCCCCCGTTCACGTTTCTCACATCGAGGCGAACGGTGACGTCTATGTTCAGGTCAGTCATTGGAGATTTGTTTTTTTTTTTTTTTTATTTTTAAATCAATCGTTACTGAAGCTTTCGGAGGGAAATTATCGAAAAAAAATGGTGAATTCTCGGTGTTGACCGAGGCTCGAGAAACTTTAAATTTTTTCAAATTTAAGTCTCTCGGGTGGATGATCATTTTTTTTTTTTTTCATAATTTCAGAGTATTCGATATGAAAAATGATGTCTGAAAGAATTTAGCTCGATATCCAAAATTGACCAAGTTTTTTTTCTCAAAACCAAGTGTTTTTTTTTTTTTTTTTTTTTTTTTTTTTTATATCGATGCCCATCGTACTTATGGAAAACATGAAATTCTTTTTTTTCTCATTACTTTTTTTCAAAATTTCATAACAGCTCATAGTTCATAGTTATTTTGTGACCAAATTTTTTTTTTTTTCAAAATATCCTTCAAATATGCATAAATATAAATTCGGCTTGACTATAATACTCCTTTGAGATCATAAATTTTCTGAATTTATAGATTTTTTTATTTATTTTAAATTAATCGTTATTCAAGCTTTCGGAGGAAAATTCTCGAAAAAAAAATGGTAAATTCGGTGTAAACGAATTTAGCCAGGGCTCGATAAACTTAACATTTCTTTAAATTCGAGCCTCAAGAGTAGTCAATCCAAGTCCAAGGGGTCAAAGGGTTTGTCATATAATGTGACAAAAATAATGTTTTCAAGATAATTTAGTTCGATTTGCAAAATTTATCAAGTTTTCCCTCAAAACTACGTTTTTTTTTTTTTTTTTTTTTTTCTTTCTTTTCAAATTGATGACCATGGTATCTCAATATCCAATTTACTCATGGAAAACATGAAATTCGTTTTTTTCTCATTACTTTTTTCAAAATTTCATAACAGCTCATAGTTCATAGTTATTTTGTGACCAAATTTTTTTTTTTCCAAAATATCCTTCAAATATGCACAAATATAAGTTCGGCTTGAGATCATAAATTTTCTGAAATTATCAAATTGTTTTCTCTTTTTCCCCGAATAAATATTTAAAAAAAAAAATATTTTAAAATCCGAAATTCAGTCGAATCACGATGGATCGAGGATACTCTCGAAAATCTTGAACAAGCTCGTCGAGACGGGACTCTTGTCCGAGGATCGCGAGCGACTCGCACCGATGAGAATCGACGATACGACGTTGTATCTCGTCAGATGCGACGAGAGCGGCGGTGATTGGCATCGCGGAAGATTCATGAACGTCGCGACGGATGGTAAAAATGATTCGCGCTTGGTGAAAATGTTTCTCATTGATTCCGGTCGCACGATTATCGTTGAACCGAGCAGCGCGATAAGGCTCGAGATGCTGTCGGTGCTGTTGAGCGAGTATCCGGCGCAGGCGATCAAGGTTCGCCTCGATAAGATCGAGGTGGGCTCGTTCGGCGTTGAAAAAATGATGAGAATGAAGGAACTGGCACCGCCGTGTCGGCTGCTGCTTCTCAAAGTCGTGAGAGACGATTCGACATCGCCGATCGTCGAGCTTTTCATGAAAATGCCACCCGGCAATATCCTCGGCTCGATAAACAATACCCTCGTTCTTGAGCCCGAGAGCGCCAAGTGGCGGTGAGAGTCTCATATTGAAATTTGATAAAAATTTATTTTTAAACCGCTGATAATTTCAAATATCTCATTGCGGCGATCGAGAATACGAAAAATGTGATTTTTTTTTTTTTTTTTTTTAATTTTTATTCTCGAAGATTCAAATCTTACGAAAGAAGAAGGGAAAAAAAAAAAAAAAGAAAAATTGCTCATAATTTTGTTCCCGCAGCATCGACGGTGACGGTAACAACAACAACGTTAAGCCGATGCGCAAGCGCTTCGAGAGGATCAACTCGAGGACGCCGACCGCGGAACACGAGGTGACCGCCAAAGCTCTTTCCGCGCCGAAGATCGCCGAGATCGGTAAATATTTCGATGTGCACGTGACGATGGCTGCGAATCCGGACAATTTCACGGTTCAACCGTACGAGACGAGGGAGGAACTTAGAGTGAGACTTGAATTTTATTTTATTTTATTTTTCCTCCTTTGCGAGTGCTTGAAAACAGGAAATTCGAAACTTTGGACGTTCTCTCATTTGAGATATAACTTTGAAAAAAAAAAATTTTTTTTATCCAGATTATGATGACAAAGCTACAGGATGCCTGTACAAGCTCGAGCGAAGGATCGCCCAATATCGAGTCGATAAGAGAAGGCGCGCTCTTCGCGGTTCAGCATACCGACGGTGATTGGTATCGGTGAGTTATAATGGAGAATAAATCGAAATATATATATAATATATGTATGGGCAATTCCATCAATTATCAACCGATGTTTGGGACCGAAAAAATCGATTTGCCTTAATTTTTTTTTCCTCGCATTCTGTGAACCGGATATTGGTAAATTCACCAAGTTTCAGCCCAATAGGACCTACCGTTCACGAGGAATATACGATATTGCATTTTTATGTCAACATTATTAGGCGCAGTGTTAACGTATCTTTAACGTCGCAATAAAAATTCTAAAAAATACGTTTTCCATGTGAAAAAACTATCAGCTTACCAGATCTATTTTTTTTTTATTCTTCATTAACTTTGCTAAAACCACTTCGAAAACATTTTTTTTTTTTTTTTTTTGACAAAAAAACAGCGATTCCTCCAGCGCCGCAATGTTTTATCATTCTTCTCAATTTTTATTCTGAAGGCTGACATTTTTTCGGTAAGAAATCCAAATTTTCAGAATGGGACGGCCACGTGGTTGCGCGTCAGGTATGATTAATTCATTGAGACAAAAATAAAGATAATTTTACTTATCGCTCTTTATCAATTAATCGTAACTCACGTGCGACACCGTAGCCATCCACTCTGAACATTTTGGGTTCTTGCTAAAAAAAATCTCAGCTTTCAGAATAAAAATTGCGAAGAATGATAAAACATTGCGGCGTTGGAGGAATCGTTGTTTTTTTTTTTTTTATCAAAAAACATGTTTTTGAAGTGGTTGTAGCAAAGTTAATGAAGAATAAAAAATGGATTTGGAAAGCTGAGAGTATTTCACGTGGAAAACGTATTTTTTAGAATTTTTATTGCGACGTTAAAGATACGTTAAAACTGCGCCTAATAATGTTGACATAAAAATGCAATATCGTATATTCCTCGTGAACGGTAGGTCCTATATGGTATTTCGTATATTCGTATACAGTATATTCGCTTATACTGTATACGGTATATTCGTATACGTATATTATATATATATGGGACATTCCACGTCAACTCAGCCACCCCGTTTTTTTTGGTCTCGAAAAAATTATTCAGTATGGGCATTTCAAAGTACAATACATATATTCATGAAATTTTACCAAAATTTCGTCCCCCCACTATTGTTGGTTCTCGAGATAATGATTAATAAATTCTCAATTTTGTGAAAATCATAACTTCGTAACGGCTGATCGGATTTTAACGACTAAAAAAAGAATCTTTTTAATTTTTTAAGCCCTTTTTGAAAAAAAATATGCCGTCATTGGAGAAAAGTTCATTAGACAGTTTTCGGGGAAATTTTTCGATTTTTTTTTTTTTCCACGAAAGGGCCAATCGGAATTCTACTCAGTATTTTTTTTTTCTGATAGAGGGAGGCAATACACAACTCCGCAGGATTTTTTTAAAATGGAACAAGGCATCAGTGACGAGGAAAAAATTGTTTTTTGTTAGTTTACCCCGAAAACTGTCTAATGAGCTTTTATCCGATGATGACATATTTTTTTTTCGAAAAGGGCAAAAAAAATAAAAAAGATTCTTTTTTTAATCGTTTAAATCCGATCAGTAGTTACGAAGTTATGATTTTTACAAAATTGAGACTTCATTAATCATTATCTCGAGAACCAACAATAGTGGGGGGATGAAATTTTGGTAAAATTACATGGATATATTGTCCTTTGAAATGCCCATACTGAATAATTTTTTCCGAGACAATAGAAAAAACGGGGTGGCTGAGTTGACGTGGAATGCGACATATATATATATATAGTATATATATAGGTTTATTATATAGGTATACGGTATATTCGTGAATGGTAGGGTTGAAACTTGGTGAATTCACCATTCTCGGTTCACAGAATGCGAGAAAAAAAAATTGAGGCAAATCGATTTTTTCGGGCCCAAACATCGGTTGATAATTGGTGGAATTGCCCATATATTATATTTTCAAATACATTGAGCTCAATAGCGTGAAAAAAAAAAAGAAGAGTCGTAATCATCAATTTTACCCTCTTGTAGAAAATTTTTGATAAAATCGTGTTTTTACTTTTTTTTTTTTCTACAGTGGCTGCGTGATGAACGTTTTGAATAAGGAATATCTGACAGTTTATTTGGTCGATTACGGGGACGTTACGATGATGGACCCGAAAAAATTGCTACCGCTCCCGAGGCAATTCTTCGAGCTGCCTTATCAGGCGATCAAAGCTCGACTAACTGGTAAGATTGATAATTACTTGAAAAAAAAAAAAACAAAAACAAAAACCTAAAGAAAAATTTGAAAATCGTTATTATCAATCAATATTGGAGTTTTATTTGCATAATTGAAAATTTTTTTTTACAAAATTCTATAATGTTTAACTGCACATATATTCCTTCCCTTACTTTCTAATCACATCCTTAATTCGTGTTCTCGCCCCTTTATCTCTTAGTCTTTAATTATCCTTCTACTCCAACTCTTTTTCTTCCCCCTTGCTCTTTTTTTTGTTGTTGTTTTTTTTTTTTTTTTACAGACCTCCTCTATTTTCCTATAATAATCACACATTCCTTTTTGTAATTTTTCAAACGACATATTTATAATTTCTCCCTTTATTGCCCACTCGTCAATCAGGAGTATGAATGAAATTTTTTTTTTTCAATCATCGGGGCGCATAATGCAGAGTAAGTAAAAATAATGAGGACGTATTTTTTATTTTTCGTTAAAAATGACAGATGCACCTGTTGATAGGCAATTTAATTTCACGGATTTTGATATATATATATAGATATAGCTTAACATGTGTGACGTCATCATGTTATATTTTTCAATTTGATATATCAACGGCAATTTTGATTCAAATAAAAAAAAATAAAAAATACGTACTAAATATTTTTTCCTAAACTACCAGATTTTGAAATAAAAAATTTCATTTATACTCCCAATTCCTTCCATCCATTCCTCTGCATTCTTTCTTGCGTTTTCTGTCACTGTCTCTCTTCCTTTTTTTTTTTTTACATATTAACAAATGCTCCCAACGTTTCATCTTCTTCTTTGCATATCCTGCTCCTCCAAATGATGTTGAAATTTGCATCGTTGGAATAAGATTTTTTTTTTCAATCTTTCCAGTATTGTCTCGAAGTCGAAAATCGTTTGAACCTTTTTTTTTTCGCGACCCGGGGCCCTAAATATGTCAGAAAAGCGTCAGCAATACTGGAATCAATTTTTTGTTTAATTAAGAAGACCTATTTTCGTTGCATTCCAACGATGCAAATTTCAACATCATTGCCTCCAATCTTTCTCTCCATTCTTTTCCGCCCTTCCTATGTTGCCCACATTTTTTTGTCTCTTCCATTCACCTCCCTCTTCGGACCAATATTTCCAGGGCATCTCCTTCTCAGCCACAATGTGTTTGTATACTTGGCATTGTACGACGAATTTCTTATTTTTTCCTCTTCTTGCCTTAGAATTTCTTTTTTTTTTTTATTTTTTTTTTATTTTTCTAGCCCCTCTTGTTATTATTTTGTCTATTCTTTCCATAACTCTTCGTTCTCTTATCATCGCTACTGTGTCTTCTATTTCCCCATATCTTTTAGCACGTGAACCAAATCTTTCTCCATTTCGACGGTTCACCATTTCTAATCGCCCCCTCATCTCTTCCGTCGAGGAAACTTTTGGCCATCCGGTGTCCCTCCATTCTCATAACTTCTCTCATTTACCTTAAAGCTCTTTCTCTTATTAAATATTCCATCGTAGGCACTCCCAATTGGGGGTACGAATGAAATTTTTTTTATCTCTAAATCTGGTAGGTTAGGAAAAAATATTTAGTACGTATTTTTTATTTTTTTTATTTGAATCAAAATTGCCGTTAATATGACAAATTGAAAAATATAACATTATGACGTCACACACGTTACGCTATATCTATATATATATCAAAATCCGTGAAATTAAATTGCCTATAAGAGGTGCATCTGTCATTTTTAACGAAAAATAAAAAATACGTCCTCATTATTTTTACTTACTCTGCATTATGCGCCCCAATGATTGAAAAAAAAAAAATTTCATTCATACTCCTAATTCTCTTCTTCGTGTATACATTGGTGTTGCTCCATCCGCTCCCACAGGCTTGCAATGCCTACTCCGTACTCTTTCAAATAATCTTGTATCGCCCATTTCCCATATTTCCACGCCATACATTGCCCCCGCTTTTACTATCGTCTTCAGCAAATAGATCCTCTCCTCCATTACATTTCTTCCTGTCCTACGGATTCCCCACACCGTATTCATTGCTGTTTGTCTCGTCCCTCTCGTCTTTTTTTTTTCCATGGGCCCAGCTCTAATTTTTACGTATCTGAATTCCTTTACTATCCGAACCTTCTCTCCCTTTAATTTCTCCCATTTTTCTTCCTTTTTCGTTCTTCCTCCGTTTCTAAAAATCCATTATCTCTGCTTTCTTGGCATTTATTTTCATCTTATTTTCCCGTGCTCATTTTTCTATAGGTCCTTCAAAATACTCTTTAAACCGTCCCCCGTCTCCGCAATTGGGAGTATAAATGAAATTTTTTTTTATTTCAAAATCTGGCAGTTTAGGAAAAAATATTTAGTACGTATTTTTTTATTTTTTTATTTTAATCAAAATTGCCGTTAATATATCAAATTGAAAAATATAACATTATGACGTCACACATGTTGCGCTATATCTATATATATCAAAATTCGTGAAATTAAATTGCCTATAAGAGGTGCATCTGTCATTTATAATGAAAAATAAAAAATACGTCCTCATTATTTTTACTTACTCTGCATTATGCGCCCCGATGATTGAAAAAAAAAAAAAATTTAATTCATACTCCGCAATTGCCGCAACATCGTCCGCATATTTTATCGCAAAAATCTTTTCCTCCTATTACCCACTCCTCCCTCATTTTTCCTTTCCCCCTTATCCTCTGAATCATCTACCTATATGTAAATCGAATAATACCGCATTTGGCGCACAACCTTGCCTAACCCCTCGTCTTTTTTTGAAACTTTCACTAATTTTTCCTTGCGCTTGCACCTCAGCTCTCGTTTCCTTGTAAACTTCTCTTATCGTTTCCAGTATCCTTCCTTCGATTATTCCTTTCTCCTTCAGTTTTTTTGATCATTCTTTACCTGCATACTCTATCAAAAGCCGCCTTAAAATCCACGAAAGCTACGCATAGTTTCGCTCCTTTCGTTGAAAATCGTTATAAATTTTTTTCGTTTTCTCTCTCTCTCTCTCTCTCTCTCTCTATTTTCGTAATCCAGGCATAAAATCATCGAAAACCGAGTGGTCGCCGGAAGATGTCATGAGATTTCAAAATCTCATTGTCGACAAAAATCTCGTATCAATCGTAACAGAGATCGATGCCGATCGTCATTTGCCAGGTGATACGGTTCTGGGCCTCAATCTCGTCGACGTTTCCACCGATAATGACATTTATATCGCCGTGTTGCTGATCAAGGAGGGACGAGCTGTGTTCAAGGACTGAAAACGAAATTCCCGTTCGTACGAGTTCTATGAGTCCTTGCGTCATTATTATTATTATTATTATTATTATTTTTTTTTTTTTCTTCAAAGTTTTTTAGAAAAATTAGCGGCGGGTCACACGCTAACTGCATATATGACGTTAATACGTGATTTAAAAATGAGATACATTTTTATAAACGTACTTGCTGGCAGTGAAGCAGCGAGAGCTTTGTTAAAAGGTCGCAGGCCGCTTGAATCGAGTCTATGGCGGACAAATTTTCATATTTTTCGTTTCTTTTTCTGTTTCTTTTTTTTTTTTTTTTTTTTTTTTTTTTTTTTTTTTTTTTTTTACTTTTCTCGCGGCCTCGATTTTTCATTATTTCTAGTTCCAAAAACATCCATCGTACAGTTGTCATTGATAAGCAGCGTTATATCGGATGGATGTTCTTTTTTTTTTCGTTTAAACGTGCCTTCCTTTTTTTTTTCTTCTTTTCGCTCATGGTCGTTCATGGTCGAGTTTATTCGATTCGTATATTCGTGGAAGCATAGACGGTTTTTTTTCTTTTTTTTTTTTTTTATAATTATCTAACAACGTTTGAAAAAAGAAGAAATTAAATATTTGAAAAAAAAAAAAAAAAATATTCGTATCGTTATAATTGGCACCGTTGATTATTGATCAGTTCAAATTTCATTCTTACTTGACGAACGAATGACTATAATAGGAAGAATATTGCCATTAATTTCTCATTATGAATAATCAACGAGTTAAACGTGTGAAAAATAATTGACGAATTATCCGTCGATCTTGATCGATCGTGGCAGCGTTTTTTTTTTTTGTCATAAAAAAAAACCTTTTATGGCATCTTTCATAATTTTAACGATACGATGAGAATGAGATATGACTATGAGACTGCTAAAGTCGACCATGAGCGACCAAATTTTTTCATAATTTCAACGATACGATGAGAAGACGCCAAGAGTTTGTTTTTTATTTTTTCCCCCTTTTTTTTTTTGGCAAAAAAAAACGTTGCCACGTTCAATCAAGATCGACGGATAATTCGTCAATTATTTTTCACACGTTTAACTCGTTGATTATTCATAATGAGAAATTAATCGCAATATTCTTCCCATCATAGTCATTCGTTCGTCAAGTAAGAATGAAATTTGAACTGATCAATATCGACGGTGCCAATTATATCGAACGATACGAATACTTTTTTGAAAATGTTTAATTTCTTCTTTTTTTTTTCAAACGTTCAGTCAGATAATTATTTATAAAAAAGAAGAAAAAAAATTGTCCACGCTTCCGCGGATGTACGAATTTGAAAGAAAGAAAAAAAAAAAAAAAAAACAGTATTATTAGAAAATATTCGTAATTAAAATGAAACTCGTGGCAAAATGACAAAAAATGAATTCATTCTTGTCTCTTTTCTTTGCGCTTTTTTTTTTTTTCTTTTCGTGTACACGGGTTTCATTTTTAATCGACAGAGATAGATGTGTATTTTTTTTACGAATTCTGTATGAAAATTGACTCAAGACAATTGATGAATAAATCAGTTTACCGAGCAATCGACGAAGGGGGGGTTTTTTTTTTTTGAGGCTTTAGCTTCATTATTTTGAAATGTAACGAAGAAAAGAAGAAGAAAAAAAACAAATATTGAAGTATAAATGCCTTCTGCATCGAAAAAAATGTCCAAAAAGTTCGAAAAATTGATCGAATTATCGAATATTTGAAATAAAATTTTCTTTTCTTCATTCAAATTGAATTCTCGTTATTGACTGACTTTCGAAATGAAGGGTGTTGATTGGCGCGTGAAAATGAACGATTTTTAATTCACCGGTCCAACACGTGCGATCCACAATATCGAGGCCTTGTATGGGGAGTTTGTTTGTTTTTTTGGGATATCCCTTTTTTTTTCATCCCAAAATATGGGGGGGAAAATTAGGGGAAGAAAAAATGAAGATGTGACGTCAATGGAGTAGTGAAGCGGGGTGGCGAGTCGAGACCTCGTTGCTTCGATGATCAGTCGCTGAGAGATGATCGGTTGAAAAGGTAAAGGAGCGAGATCGCGAGTTGCGCTGGAAAAATTTATAATAAAAAAGAAAAAAAGTAAAATATTTTTCGGTATTTGAGAGGACCTCTCTCTCTCTCTCTCTCTCTCTCTCTCTCTCAACTGTGAATTCCCATAGACTTCGATACGCATGGATTGCACGAGCGTTGTACAACGATTTATGAAAAATCCTTAACGATCGCGGAGCGAAAGATAAAAAGAAAAAAAAAAAAAAAAATACGTAAACCGTAAAAAAATCCAGGGGGTGAATGAAATAATTCGTGCTATCCCGGATCGTGATTGCGCTTTTGAAATTTTTTTTTTTCTTATCTCGGAAAATTTTTTTTTTCCTGGTGGAGGGACAGCGATCTCGTACGATGATATAAAATGAGCTCGCCGATATTCGATTTGCGCGCGATACAAGGGAGTAAAAAAAAAAGGGGGAAAAAAAACGAAACTTCGGCCGAGAGAAAAAAAAAAGTGCACAATGTTCTTACAGGTGATCATAAGCTTTATAAGGGTTTTACACACGTTTGGGGAGGGGGGGGGGGGGGGGGGGGCAGCACATAATTTCGTGTAGGATCGCGATCGTTTGATTGAAAACAGAAAGAAAAAAAAACAAACAAACAAAAAAGTAAAAAATTGAAGAAAAAAAAATAACAAAAAAATGGAAACGTGAAATGAGCGCGGAATTTTAGAGATCGTCGAGAGATAATGATTACAGAACAGACTTGGAGCATGACGCTGGATAGCGATGTCCCGAGCAGCAGCGAGTGAGCATTTCACGATCGAGAAAATTAAAAAAAAAAAAAAAAAAAAAAAAAAAAAAAAAAAGACAATGACGAGAGAGAAAAAAAAGAAGAAAAAAGCCTGATAATGCAATTTGGATTGGTTTTATCGCTGTGTGCATTCAAAAATCTGGCAATTTTACTGCAATGTCTGAAAATAAAGTACTTTTTAGTTTTTTTTTCCCCGGATATATCATTTTAAGTTTGAACTGAAAAAAAAAAAAGAAAATTTTTTTTCATTAAAGTAGATGAGGAAGAGCAGTATATGCGTAGCAGGCGATATTAGAGATATTCCAATTCTTTAAATGAGATTTTCGGACTTGAAAAAAATTCAAATATTCAGTAAATCAAATTATATTCTTGAAAACGAAAAAAAATTAAAGTTAAAGAAGAAAGAAACGAATTTTCAGAGACGTAACTCCAAATTCGTATGCTTCCCAGGCAGACAAGGAAATTGCCTCTTTTTTCTTTATTTTTTTTTGTTTCCCCCATTTTGAGTATCTCCCCGAGAAAGCAGCTATGGATCAAGGCGGTGAAGAAGCTGACATCCGGAGAGACTGGGTCGCGAGGGTCTTGCGGCATGGGGTGCCACACAAAATCACACGCGGATCAGGACGATGATAATGAAAATGACACAACGAACGTTGAGGATGACCATGGTTGTTACGCATATGGAAAACAGGGAAAACTCGGGGAATTTCTTTTCTCCTGGAATAATCAGGGAATTTGGAAAATTCTCTGGAATTTTTTCAGAATTTACTTTTTGCCAAGAATTACGAAAAATGAAACGAACTTGAAAAAAAAAAAAAAAAAAAAAAAAAACTGAAAAGTATGAAAATAAATATTTTTGTATATTTTAAATATTTATATTATTCTTTATTATATGCAACAATATTTACGTCAGTGCCAAACAATGAAAATATCAAAAAGTAAAAACTAATTTACTGTAAAGCTCTATAAAGCTACGCTTCTGTATTCGATTTGTCGATACGCAACTACACAATTATTATTGTAGATAAGTGCTTATATATTTATTTTCATTTATTGGCACCGACATAAAAATTTCCGTTTGTGATGAAGAACAGGTTCGGTATTTGCTTTTAATGTATTTATTTTTTACTTTACAGTGCTTAAATTATTTTTTGTATTTCAGTTTTTCTTTTAAATTTTTTATTTCAATATTTAACATTTTTTTCTTTGACCCTAATCTCCCTGGAATATTTGCAAAACCTGTATGGAAAACCTGAAAAAGTTAGAGAATTTCAGAGTCAATAATGCGTAACAACCATGATGACATTGCTGACGAGAACGAGATTACGCTTTTTCTACCATCGCCCGATGCCGTTTACAACGAGCCACCCGAGATCGAAAAAGAACCAACGTCAGGGGCGAGGTAAGTCGTCAAAAAAAGAAAAATCATCTGTCGTATCGAAAATATTAAAAAAAAAAAAAAAAAAAGACAACTTGAACCACAAAAGATTATCATTACTGCCAATAAAAAATAATAATCTCGATCTATTCTTCTTTATTTTTTCAAGAAAATATTTCGGATGTCCTCGAAATGGGTGTACTCTACGAGGGTATATTTTATCCAACTCTGACCTTCAGTTTTCACGGTCAGTAGCTCGAAAAGTCATACCCGCACTATTCGAATCGCCAGAGACAAAAATCAATGTCGTGGATCTCGGTCTCAAGGTTCAATATTTGAAATTTGTCTCGGTCATAAATTTAATCATGCATGGTTTTTTTTTTTTTTATTAAATTTTCGATCGCAAAAATTATTGCTCGTTGAATTATTCAAATTATTGCCCCACGACCGAAAGTTTGATGGATCCGAAATAGCAAAAAAAAAAAAAAAATTACCCAATTCTCCATTGTATCTCGAATTTTTTTATTTTTTTATCGCTCCGGATTGTTTTGGCAGATTTGTTCTGATAACAATTTGGATCTCGAGACCGAGAGACGAAAGCACCAATGGCCTTTTCGAGCCTCTGGCATGAGGCATCGTGCTGCATGGCGGCTAATTTGATCGTTTGCGCGCTCGGCTGGTGGCGTTGGTTCTCCAACAATTATCTTTACTGGGCCTCCATTATTTACCTGGCTTTTCGTCAATACCCAAGGTTCGAGAGAACAATGTGGCGAAAAGTTTTTGTTTTGTTTTATTTTACAAAAAAAAAAAGGACAACGATTTTTCTCGATTTTTTCAGCAAAATCGGTTCGATCTCTCTTTATGGAATCGTGTTAGGTCGATTCGATGGAATCTTTCGTTCTTTTTTCGTATAAAAAAAAAATTCTTTCATTATCAATTTACGAAAATTACGAAAATTTGATTTTGAAAAAAAAAAAAACGAATTTTATCAAATTCGAGGATTCATCAATGAAGAATACCTGGATAAGATTTGAAAAACTCGGGGAAAAAAAAAAAAAACAAATGATAGCTCACTAGCGGGGTAGAGTAGAGATTAGAGATCGTGATGGATTCACGTGAGCACTATTATATTATATGTGACTCTAAGATTACGTTTTTGTGTTATTGACATTTTACCAGTTTTAAAGTTTTTTTTTTTTTTTCCTAATAAGTCGATTTTTCGTTCCTCAAATGGCCGATAAGGGTTCAATGCAAAATTCTTTTCAGTAATTTTTCAATTATGATGGTACGCGTATCTTGAAAAAAAATGTCAACCTTCTGCGACCTTTCGCAGCGATCAGACTGCTAAGACACTGAGAATGATACCTTGAAATATTACTGTAAACTTTTTGATGGGCCAGGGAAAGGTATGTTAAAATTAAGAGATATCTTTCACCTGTGAACACTTCCATTGCCAAGAGATAATTTGTTTTTCTTTCAAATGCGTGCTTACTCGTTTTGGTAATAAAAAAATTAATGGAATTTGGGATTGCAATTTTTTTTAGTCCTGCTATAAAAAAAAAACGTACTTTTTCGATAAAATTTATGGAGTTCTCTATCAATATTTATATTTATGAAATCTTCCAATAATTGAGTATACGAATAGGAATGATTAAAATTACCTCTCGAAATATATCATTTATGCAATAAATTAACTGTATATAAATAATAAAATTGTTATATACCGTAGAGAGCAAATACACTGTATCCTGGTATGGTTATTATTATTATTATTATTATTATTCATGAATCATTTTTAAAGTACTGCATGCTTATTATTACGTAAACTAATATACACTCGATAATTATAGGAAGAGATGTTTGCGAATACTGTTATTTTCGTCTAGGTATAGTTTTAGAAGCGAATCAAAATTTGAAATTTCGAAAAAGGAAAATAATCCAGGAGGAAAATTATCCACTAGCGGGGAAAGAAATTCGAAAATTGCTATACTGGTTGTATTTTCAATAAGGGTAGCAATAATAATTTTTATTATTGAATTTCATTTAACAATTTGTAAACATTACGAACTTCCTCGTTTCCTCGACTTTTTCGTTTTATTAGCTTGCTGATATATTAGTAGCTACGAAAATTGAAGAAATATAACTATTTCAACTTCTAGAAAAATCGATTAAAATCGATTCTAAAACATCGTTTTTTTAAGAATCCTTTTCCCTATGCTGCCGCCCCATGGTAACTAGCGCTGGCTGACTGGGAATGAGCGGCCCTATTAGACAGGCCCCGCCTCCGTGTTGATTCCCAATACCGTACATTTTCAGTACTGCAAATATATTTCGAAACACACCCGATGTCTGAGAGCTGCGGGCTGCGGGTTCATGCTCATGCATTCCCATACAGCACCGAAATGTTGCAGCAACCTTGCTGCAACATAACTTTGCAATATTGGTAATGTTGCAGTTTTATTGCGCAATGTTGCTGCAACCTTGCTGCAATGTTGTAGCAATGTCTCAATGTCCGCTTTATATTGCATAACATCTGCAATGTTGCTGCAATGTTTCAATCTCTACCATTCATTGCATATCATTACGCGGGTCAAATTGACATAAATTAAATTGACATTTTATTATCAAAAATTAGCAATTAGGAATGATCGATGAATGAATTCAATAGTGTTATTCCATTATTGTTAAAAATCCTGGAAACAAAAAATAAATAAAAAGTCACTGACCGGGATTCGAACCCGCTAGCCTTCAATCGGCGAATTCAGCACTTTAAATCCTCAAATAATTATTAAAAAAAAAAATTAACGCCCGAAGATTTTTTTTTTAACGATTGTTTCCGGCTCCGTAGTCCGGACGTTATTCCGTCGAAATTAATTTTAATTGTACCTGAGATTTTAACTGAGACCTACCTCACGACCTACCTAACGACCGACATTCTACCACTACGCTATTGATTCCTTAGGACTTTCGTACATTTAAATGGTATTAGTCTACGAGTTCTAATGAAAACGCGCTGTCTTACTGGGCTGGATAGAACAGCGTGATATTCAGTAAAAAGGTGATATTTATGTAATATTATATAATAATATACATGTATATATATATATATATAATAAATATATATAAATATTATAAAAATAATACGAAAAATAAACAAGAAAATATAATAATAATATTATTTTTTTTTGTTTATTTATTGTATCATTTTTTATTTTTTTTATAATCATATTATATATATTTATAATATATATAATTATATAATATTACCTAAATATTACATTAGAAATAATACATAATAAATATTTAAATGATAAATATAGAAATAATAAAAATAATAATAATAAATATTAGAAATATTATAAAAATAATTTTAAAAAAATTTATTTTCAAACGGTCTCGTGCATATATAATTATTATAAATACACATACGCACATTATTTCTTGAAATTATACCGATCATATACATCATATACAATAAATGTAAATACACAAAACATATCAGTATAACAAAGTTATATTGCAGAGATCTTGCAGCAACATTGCAAATGCAATGTAATGAAAATGAGATTTAGCAATGTTGCTGAGACATTGCTGCAACCTTGCGTGCTGTATGGGTTGTAGACGCAGCCTGTAATCAGAGATGGCCTCTCGTTTTCCGACACTTTTCATAATGTTGCTCAGAAATTTTACCTGGATAAGACAGAAATAAGAGAGTTTTGCGGTTGCGCGAATGCGCGAGAAAGTATAGCTAATAGTTAAATAGTTACACCCGGCGCACCCGGGCAACGAAGTCAGACCAGAGCTGGGCAGTACTTCAAGTACCCAGTACTTGCGATGTACTGGAAGTACAGTACTTGAAGTACAAAGTACTTCAAAAGTATTTCAAGTATTGTACTTAAATTTTCAAGTACTTTACCTGTACTTCAAGTCTTGTACTTAAAATTTCAAGTCCATGTCATGTACTTAAAGTACTCGTACTTAAATTTTCAAGTACATGGCATCTACTTAAAGTACTTGTACTTTAAGTACTAGTACTTCAAGTACTTGTACTTAAAATTTCAAGTACTTTTCTGTACTTCAAGTACTTTTTCAAGTGCCAAGTGTCAAGTACTTTTGAATACGTTTTGCTAATGGTCGCATGTATAATATGCCTTTTAATATATAATTAAGGAACGTTCCGCGTGGCGATGCCGTGAGACGAATCGAGTTAATCCTAGAATGGTAACCTTATTTTTTTTTACCTATTATGGTAACCTGGGGTGACCAAACACCCCAATTTTGAAAAATTCATATCTCCGGTAAAATTTCACAAAAAGGGTTCAATTTGGGCTCATTCTTTGCGTTTTTTAATGCAGAATCACGTGAGCTTACGGAAATTTTGCTTGAAGTCGGAAAAGTTAGTCAAAAATGAGGTAAAAGGGTAAAAAACATGAAAAAAATCGTAAAAATGACTTTTTTGATTGAATTTGCAATATCTCCGTTGATTTTTATCGAAATTGAACAAAACCAACGGCATTATAAAGTGAAAATATAAAGTTTTGATACAGGTAGCTTAATTTTACTCGATTTTCGAAAAAGTCTATTTATTCCGGGAATCGAAGTCTGGGAATTAAAAAAAAGTCGAAATATTGATCTTTACCGCCAAAATTGGTGTAACAACGCCAAATTATGTGGAAATCGAATGAAACCAACTCTATTTTGAAGAGGAAAGGTGTAAAATATATTTTATATTTATGTTACATGTTTATATGTACTTATTAGACTGTTTCAAAACTATACTTGGACATCAAAAAATAATCCTCGCGAAAGGAGGGGCTGGTCCTTCAAGATTTAAAGGTGCCTCATCGGACTTTTGTCTTTTTTTATTTCGTTAATGACTAATTCTTTTACAAACCGAACACCATTCTGACTGACACATTTTTTATTTGGCTGAAACTTTTGTTACGGGTTCTATTCCGAAAAAAAAGATACGTGTTCGAGGATTTTTTTTTTTTTTTTTTTTTTTTTTTTTTAATAGAGGGGGTTGAAAGTTTGAGATTTTCGTGATTTTTGCCTCGGAGACTCATTTTCAAAAATTCATAACTCCGGTTATTTTTAAGCTAGAGAAAACTTTTTTTTTTATTTTGAAGATAAAAGAATAAATTTTGAGAAAAAAATATTTTCAAAAAAATTTATAGAAAATTTCATATTGTTACAAACAATTGAAATGTTTAAATCAATTTTTAACTATGGCTCCCAAATTTTAACGATTCCTTAATACAACCATCGTATTCTACGTCAAATTTTCTATAAAAAACGTATTTTTTATTAATGGAGAAATTATGTTTACTGGTAGAGATAAATTAATTTATCTAGCGCGGCACGTTGTATCGGCGCGCGGGTACCTCTGCACGCCTGTTTTTCTAACCCCACATCGTTTTTCTCAATAACATTAATGATTATTCAACTCTTAGTCTGTTTTGTCAATCGAGTACAAATTATTATTAGCAAACAGGACTTTATGATTAATTGAACAAAATAAAAACATGTTAGCAAATTAAAAAACAATTAATTACGATTTTAATAAAATTTTTCTTAAAATCGTTATTTATCAGTAGTTAACAATCTCCCACTTAATTGTATATATACATTTTGAAGATAAACGAGTGAATTTTAAGAAAAAAATATTTTCAAAAAAATTTATAAAAAATTTCATATTGTTATAAACAATTGAAATGTTTAAATCAATTTTTAACCATGGCCCCCAAATTTTAACGATTTCTTAATACAACCATCGTATTCTACGTCAAATTTTCCATAGAAAACATATTTTTTATTAATGGAGAAATTATGTTTACTGGTAGAGATAAATTAATTTATCTAGCACGGCACGTCGTATCGGCGCGCGGGTATCTTTGCACGCCTGTTTTTCTAACCCCACATGGTTTTTCTCAATAACATTAATGATTATTCAACTCTTAGTCTATTTTGTCAATCGAGTACAAATTATTAATAGCAAACAGGACTTTATGATTAATTGAACAAAATAATAACATGTTAGCAAATGAAATAACAATTAATTACGATTTTTATTAAAAAATTCTTAAAAACGTTATTTATCATTAGTGAATAATCTCCTAATATCTTATCTTAATATTGTGTAAAGCAAAAAAAAAAAAAATTATCGATTTATTTTGAAACAGTCTGGTACTTATATTCCATTTGACATAGAGAGAGAATTCGACAAATAGTGCCATGAGAGATTGAGCATTGACTTTGATTTATAATTCTTCGTTTAAATATTTCGGTTCAAATCTGCCTAGCCTGAGTGAATCGCGCAATGCGAAAATATGTGTTGATACAAAAAGTACTCGAATCAAAATCAAATGAGTTTAAAGAGTACGTAACAAATCAAAAATAAGTACTAGAACTTACGAGATGTACGTGAAATATTGAAAAGTATTTGATACTTGATTTTTGACGTACTTCAAGTACTCGGTACTTCAAGTACTCAGTACTTCAAGT
Source organism: Rhorus exstirpatorius (assembly GCA_963564615.1). Classification (NCBI taxonomy): domain Eukaryota; kingdom Metazoa; phylum Arthropoda; class Insecta; order Hymenoptera; family Ichneumonidae; genus Rhorus; species Rhorus exstirpatorius. The sequence goes on from OY751321.1 coordinate 9,626,752, forward strand.
AATGTCGTATTAAGTACGTCAAGTACTTTTACTTCAAGTACTTGGTACTTCAAGTACTTGGAAACCTTGAGTACTCCAAGTACTACGTACTTGAAGTACCAAGTACTTGAAGTACTTGGTACTTTAAAGTATTTACGGTACTTGAAGTACTTGGTACTTTAAAGTATTTACGGTACTTGGTACTTGTAATACACAAGTACTTCAAATACTTAGAGTACTTTGTACTTTGTACTTGAAGTACTTTTCGGACTTTGCCCAGCTCTGAGTCAGACGTCTTCGTTGACCCGGGTTGGTTTGCAAATTCAAAGTTCCCGCTGAAGTACGAGCCAAAAGCGTCACACACACGCTGGACGTGGCGCCCTCTCGACAGGAAGTAAAAGTGCGCTTGCGCAAAAGTTTCTCACGTCTTTTCCTATATATCGCCTTGTGAAGAGGTATGTTTCATGCGTCAACCTTTCGCAAATCTATTCGAATCCCTGTGAATAATGTGAATCCGGTGTAATCCATTGCAAAGCGTTGAGAGTGCTATACCAATTTTCTATAATATCGTATGATATGTGGACAGTGATCGCGAAAAATAGAAAAAAATATCTTCAACGAAAGATGCATGGGGCATCGCGATTCCCTCTTTCCCCCTCCACCGCCGATCTTCCCGTCTGATCCGACACCACCAACTCGTGCTCGACGCGAGTTTTCCTTTTACGAACGTAAGAATAAAATTAGTGGTGACTTTCTGTTATTGCAGGAGCGCAATGGGTCGTTATTCGCATCAACCGGCCAACACGTCCAAATCGTGCAAAGCACGCGGATCGAATCTTCGTGTTCACTTCAAGGTAAACAAACTTTCGCTTAGTCTCGAGTTAACCTAAAATTATCATCGAGCTCGCGGTATGGAAAAACTACTGTACAGTTTCTTTCTGGCCGCGCGCGAAGCATGCTCGGCCCATTTCCATCCTTTTTTCCGTCAAAGAGTTAAAAAAAAAATATGAATACTTTTTTTTTTCCTCTTTACTTCCATTTCGTACTGTCTGTGAGAATGGGATTTTCATTACCGATTTTATCTGCGTGTCGTTTGAATGACGAGGAAAAAAAAAAAAACTGCATTAAAAATTGCAACAACCAAGTCTCAAGGGACATCCCAAATAAAATTTTCGTTTCTCAGTCTTGCGCTGAGTCTGGGCTATGCTAATGCGCTCTTCGAGGTGGTTCTCGCGAGAACCGGCGGTGGGGAAAGTAAGCACGGCGCGTGGCCATGCACGAAACAAGAGCGGGTCGGTGAGCTCACGGGGCTGGAAAATTGTTTTTTTTTTTTTTTTTAATTGTACTGTACGGTAAATCAATTTGAGTTTTTGTCGGAATCTTCAAAAATGTTTATCCCATCGATTCAGCAAAGTTTCCTTTACCAATGTAGTTTTTAAGGGAGTTCTATCGTTGCGTAACTAGTCAAGCTCGAGGCGTTGAGTTTGACTAACTCGGTACATTGATCTGGCAACGTTGCACAACGGTCCGCGGCGCATGCTTCTCTCAGCGTCGTTTTTATGCGTTATTCAAGCTTTTTCAAAGTAATATTATTCATTGAATTCAATAGTTAATTATTTTCTCCCAAATATCCGAAGTATAATTGCACTGAGAACGTTGAGAAATCCTCGGGCATGAATGATTTATCGAGCGCGTCATATTAAAATTGCGCGCCAACCTAAGGCGTTGCCACATCTGCTAAATATTTGTCGGCGGTCAATTAAGGTTGGCATTGCTTTATTTATTTATGCACTTATAGGCCATCAATTTATATTTTCAAACATGCAAAATGTTCTTCAAAAATTCTACTTATATCTCGTAAAGTTTCATCCATATATAAACGGTAGTTTCTGTTAACTTTGTAATTGAATCTGTCGAAAGCGTGGATTTCCGTATGCCAGCATGTTAAACGTATAAAACTAAAAACTCTAATAACTTTTTCTCTTTTCCCCCGAACTTCATAAAAATGTAACTGAGTCATGTTTCGAACACAATCAACCCGTACACCAATTTTTATTGAAATCTAAATGATAAATCGCTATGCGATAGAACTACCTTAAGGAGGTTCGTCACCCAACGCATAATGATAAGTACTCGTTATTAGAAACCAACGAGAAAAGAAAAAAAACTGAAAAGTATAAAAATAAATATTTTTGTATATTTTTAATATTTATATTATTATTTATTATGTACAACAAAAGTTACGTCAGTGCCGAACAAAGAAAATTTTAAATGATGTTGAGATTTGCATCGTTGGAATGCAATCGTAAATAGGTTTTTTAAATAAAATAAAAATAATTTGCAGTACTGTCAATGCTTTACTTGGGCCCCAGGTCGCGAAAAAACACCGAAAAAAAGGTTTAAACGATTTTCGACTTCCAAACAATACTGGAAATGATTTATTTTTTTTTTTTAAACCTATTTTCGTTGCATTCCAACGGTGCAAATTTCAAGATCATATTTTCAAAAAACTAAAAACTAATTTACTCCAAAGCTCTAAAGCTACGCTTCTGCATTCGATTTGTCGATACGCAACTACACAGTTGATATTGTAGATAAGTGTTCATATTTATTTTTCATTTATTGGCACCGACAAAAATTTCCGTTTACGATAAAGAGCAGGTTCGGTATTTGCTTTCTTTGTATTTATTTTTTACTTTACAGTGCTTAAATTATTTTTTGTATTTCAGTTCTTTTTTTTAATTTTTTATTTTAACATTTAACATTTTTTTTATTTGACCCTAATCTTCCTGGAATATTCGCAAAACCTGTATGGAAAAGTCAGGGAATTTCTGAGTCAATAATGGCTAACAACCATGATCAATCAAAAATGCAGAGGCTACTATTTATCGGTCTGCTATTTTTTCCATGGGCTGTATGATATTGTTCGTAGAAATTTCAAACAGGGAAGATTTAATCCGCGGAAATTTTGAGCAGAGGAGATTTTGTTCAAGGAAATTTCGTCCAAGGAGATTTTGTTCAGGGAATTTTTTTCCCGGCAGAATTAGTCCACGGAGATATAGACCGGACACCGTTTGGATAACATCCCAATGAACACATGTGCAAAGATTGAAAGATTTCCCAATACATTGATTCCATGGAACCTTAAAGATGTTCCAACTGGAAATGGATATTTTTTGTGATTAAAAATCCAAAATCTGGATAAATTTGACAATCAGCTTCCCGAAAAAAAAAGACTTAGCCATATTCGTAATACCGGTTTCTCTTAATGCTAAGACTTTCTTATAACGGAAAATTGGTTTGATAATAATTTGTGGATAACGCTTTGATTTTTAGCATTGAAAAAATAGAACAGTGATTATTATTGAAAACAAATATCTAATCTTAAATTTTAAATTTATTACAAAAATTACAAGGCACCAATGTGATTCTTAAGCGCTTATGATTTGCTGAATTATTGCTCTATTTTTTTTTGTTAAACTGAAAAAATTGTCTAAACTCTGGTACTTCATACAAAAAATTTTACCCCATGAACCAGATTAGGTCGATTCATTTTTCTTTTTGTCTTCAAGCTTTTTGCTTTTTCGTCGAACAAGAACATCGGAAAAGCACAAAAACGAAACGAAAAAATTTTCCGAACTATAGTTGATGATTCAGAAATTTCCATACAAAAGACTGAATTTTTTTCAATTTTTTTTGTTAAAAAAATATAGCTTTTTTGTATTAAAAATGCTTAAAGAATTAAGATTTTTTGTAAATTAAAATTGAAAAAAAAAAAAAAAATGAACAATGCTTTTCTACAAAAGTACAATGATGTAAAAGAATGTTCGAGCAACTATGGATGATGCGTCGCAATTTACTTTGAAGAAAGTAATTTCCGAATCGTAGGAAACTCAGAAATATTTGTACAGAGTACCGGATTTTCAAGATTTTTTTTTCGGATTTGAAAAAACCTGACTTTCATTTTGAAAAATAATGATGAGTTAGAGTTCGTTGAAAGTGAAAGAAAAATTGAGTATTTTTATGCATCGGTACAGTAATATAAAAAATAATGAGTCAAAGCAAATGGAACAGGCGCTGATTGAACTGGCACGGAATGTCCCGATACATTTTACGCATGTTTGTTGAAATATATTTGTTCAGAGAGGTTTCTACTTTATTGGGCCAAAAAATGTTCGATTTTTCACCAATTTTTTATGCGAAAAATATTAAATACAGAATGTCGATATTTGATATGTTTACCAAGCGGTCTTTATTGAACATGATAATATCTTTTAAAGTTTGACAAAACATGGTATCGGGAGTGGGAGGAGCCACGTATGTCGGTGCGCCGGCGATGATACTCTTCGCTTGCGGAAGTCCCAAGTCCTGGACAGGTGATATAAAGCAAAAAATCAAACATATTTTTACTCTGTACAATATTGTGTATAAGTTGAGCTAGAATGAAGAAGAAATATTGAATAGTAAAAAAATAGTGAACGATCGAAGGGGAAGTTTAGTTTTTTATTCATAAAATAAAAACGTTTGAATATTTTTGGATAATTCTAGTTCAACTTATACACAATATTGTACAAAGTAAAAATATGTTTGATTTTTTTGCTTCCGATCACTTGTCCAGGACTCGGGACTTTCGCAAGCGAAGAATACCATCGCCGGCGCACCGACATACGTGGCTCCTCCCACTCCCGATACCATGTTTTGTCAAACTTTGAAAGATATTATCATGTTCAATAAAGACCGCTTGGTAAACATATCAAATATCAACATTCTGTATTTAATATTTTTCTCATAAAAAATTGGTGAAAAATCGAACATTTTTCGGCCCAACAGAGTAGGAACCTCACTTAATATATTTATAACCACACTGTGCTCTAAATAATAGGTGCATCAATGGCCATTAGAAAAACCTACAGTGATCGATCGAAAAATATTCTATTTACTGAAAAAAAAAAAAAAAAAAAAACTTAATCATATGAATACTTGACCTATCGGAGACGCTATTTTCGAAATTGTCCATCGAAACTGTAAAATTTTGGGTCTTTGCTCTCGGAATGCATTCTCTGTTGCCAGTTTCTAGCTACAGGCCTTATTTTACTTGTCAGCTATTCAAAGTCGCATGATCTTATACTCAAGAGCTTCAAGTTAGATTTCAAGCCGAGAAATAAAAGACCTTCGTAAGTCCGATCGAACCTCACTAACGGGATAATTGAGCGAGGAACTTTTATTTATTGGATTGGAATGGCTTCAATCATTCGATCACCCTGACTCATTGAAACGCCCGTTGAATGTTTATTTTCTCAGAACACTCATGAAACGGCGCGAGCAATCAAGAGCATGGCGCTGCGCAGGGCGCAAAAGTACCTGAAGAGCGTCATCGAGCACAAAGAGTGCGTGCCGTTTCGCAGATTCAATGGTGGCGTCGGCCGTTGCGCCCAGGCTAAGCAGTTCGGCACCACTCAGGGTCGTTGGCCCAAGAAATCCGCTGAATTCTTGCTTCAGCTTCTCAGAAACGCCGAGAGCAACGCGGATTACAAAGGACTCGACGTCGACCGTCTTGTCATTGATCACATACAGGTTAATCATGCTCCGTGCCTCCGCAGAAGAACGTACAGGGCCCACGGTCGCATAAACCGTGAGTACCGACAAATCGGCAATAAAAAAAAAATAAAAAAAAATATATACAAAATCCACCGTTCGTTTTTCTCTTCTAAAGTTTAATTGCCAATTTTTCGATTTTTTTTTTCTTCTTCTCTTACAGCGTACATGAGCTCTCCCTGTCACATCGAGGTAATCCTTACGGAAAAGGAGGAGGTCGTTGCCAAGGCGGCCGAGGAGGAGCCCAAAAAGAAGCTCAGCAAGAAGAAGCTAGCTCGTCAAAAGGAGAAGATGATGAGAGAATAAGTTGAACACACATAAATTTCTATGAGACGGTCAGCAAATTAAAAACAATAAAGACTACATCTTCTTGCAAAATCGATGATTTTCCTGCCATTCCGAGTTTTTTTTTAGTACGGGATAAGCATGAATTTGAAAAAAAAAAAAACAAAAAAAAAAAAAAAAACCTATTCGAATGGATGATATTGTATGGAAATAATTGCGAATTATTGAGGTAAAAATGTACCAGTGGCCACACACACACCTAAGGGACCGTTCATATTATCTCCGGGACCAAACGGTGAAAGAATCTAAAACTTTGCAAGCATACTACAGGAACCTCGACCTTTACGTTTGTCGTATTTTTATCAGTCTATCTAGATTTGACGAGTTTGCAAGAACCACCTCAACTGCCGCATGGAAAACCCTAATTTTTCCTGAACAAAATGAGCTATAATTTATCTCGAATACACGTACAATCTAAACGAGATGAGCGTTAAAAATCTTTCATTATTCCTTAGCATATTCGATAAGAAATCCGTTGATACGGCCTTCATAACGCGCGAGCCGGAATAAACAGATGAAAATCATTTAAATTCCGCGTAAGACGCTAGTCGGTTTTTTTTTCTTATACGTTAGTAAAGTATTGTCGATCACCTTGCAGTTATTAAAATTTCAATATTAATCATGAAATGCTTAATAAATTGTAATTGTGCTGGTATGCGACAACTGGGACGTGTGCGGTCACTGATACATTTACTTTAATCCGTGCGAATTAAAATTCAAATAACGTGCGAATTAGAGACTTGCACATCGTTTCCTCTGTATTTTATCTCGACCTCAAAGCTCTCTCTCTCTCTCTCTCTCTCTCTCTCTCTCTCTCTCTCTCTGTGTGTTTTTATGAAAAAATCAGGTTTTTAATTTTATTTCCCTCATATATTATTTGTAAAGATAAAATAGAGAAGAAGAAATGGACAAGCTTTTGATTTTCACGCTTTTTTTCTTAATTCAATTTCAATAATTCAAAATTTTCAACGTTTCTTTTTAAAAAGTAATTTCATGTTTCCAACTTTGAAACTGCAGAAAACTTGTCCATCGCTTTCCGGCTAAATCAATGCCGTTGAACAAATAACCATTAATTACATCGTCAATCGATCTTATAATCTTGTGGCATAATTAACATTTTACAGAATATTTATTAGTGTTCCCTTGCTTATTTTTGTAACGAGGTTCGACCCGTTGTTAGTAAATTTACAGAAGTTAGAGCGGGCGTATTATTTTTCATATGCATTATGACTATCAAAAAATTTATTAACGATTCTTTTCAAACTCAATACTGAAAATTGTCTTCTCCTATAGTTCATTTATGTATGTGAGGTGTTAGCTCGGTAGTGTTGAATTCGCGAAAGTTAAAACGAACATCTCATTTCCTATGAAAATAAAAAATTTCAAACATTGCAAAATTTTCGAAAATCTAAACCCATTTACCAGTTATTTTCATACTCAATACCGAGCATTAGAATCCCATAGCTTATTTATGTGGAAATTTCAGGCTAGTTAGTGGTAAATTCACGAATGTTTTATTGTAAAATTATTGTAGATTAAAATTCAATACCAAACATCCTCGTCCCCTGGCCTACTTATCTAAAAAGTTTCGACCCGATAGCTGGAAATTGGTGAAAGTTAGAGGGAATACAGACTTTTTTAAAATTCAAAATTCTATAATGTCTGAAATATTTGAGCAATTTTGACAAAAATTGTAACAAATCATGGAGATTTACTGTTCTACTAATATGCAGAATTTTGGCACGATCGCTCAAGGAATTCTCGAGGTATAACTGCGTAAATTTTGCAAGGCCAGCGCATAGTGCGTAATTTTTTTTTCTAAATGTTGTTTTTTCACTATTTAAAGCATTTTTAAGCACTCTCACATGAAAATCTCGAAATAACAATGTTTTCATGAAAACGAAACTCCCTCCGTGTGTGGAAGTAAAAACGTGCGAATTGAAAACTTCAATACTGTTTCCTCGTTATTCTATCTCGTTTATTGAGTTCCCTATGTGAGTGAGTCGGTGTGTCAATTTTGGCTCATTCATAGAGGAAGCCAAAATGAAAGGGACAAAGTACTGAGGAAGCAAGATACAAATTTCAAATTTTCATCGATTTTTATATACTACATTCGATCTGTATAATTTGAAGCTTTAGCATTAAATCTAATTTAAAGCTTTTTTTAATTTCAAAATTTTATGATACAAGCTCAGGCGCGCGCTTTAGCTGTTTTCTCCAGTAAATATAGCATGCGTCCCTAATTGGCACGGTATTTTCTATTTTCTAAGCAGTCTGCATCATCATTTGAAGCAAAAATGTCTATCCTTGAAATAAGAATGTAGCCTGCAACTCTGACACGTTTTCATTCAGTCCATTGGATGGATTTTTCTATGTCTATATAATTGCTTTTCGCGTGTATGACATTTATTGTTTTTACAATTGATAGAAGGACTTTGATTTATTAACTTTTGCAATTGCTCGATTTAATAACTTGAAGAATGGAAAACCTAGAGGCTCAGAAATAAAAACGATATTCCAGTGATATTCTCGATGGAATATCATAATTATGTCATTGAATTGCTTAGATTAGACATCCTTAAAAGCAGAGATGGGCATCCCATTCTACATAAAAAAAAAACTTACTTCGTCTATTTTATTTTCTAGCTTGTTTATAATTAATTATCTTATAATAGTGAAGAACCTCATCGAGAGACTTCAGAATTGTTCTTACATCATAGAACAGGATAGGGAAATAACTTCTAGGGAAGATTGTATAAAAATTCAGTCACTCGTGCATCATCAGCCGTCTTCTCCAGTATTCAGCGAGATATGTTACAATACGCTCGGTTCGTAGCCAAATTGTCTGATGACGGGTGACGGGAGATCTTTTTTCAACGTTAACGGGATTTGGTTCGCGGTAGACGCTTTGAAAAAACGCCGCGAATGCGGAAACTCTGCAATTATTACGTTGTGCTCGATGCCGCAATAATTACTGTTTCCCTTGTTTTTATGATCATCAGTACAACACACCCTAGTAAAAAGATTGATTTTTCTTTGAATCTCGTGTATTATTTTCTCGCAACCCTTTTCGCCTAAAATTTTTTTTTTTAATTAGAAAATTCCAGCTGCACGTTTTTCCTTAGTCCAGATTAATACTCCACAATAAACAATATGAGAATACACATAAATTCGCATAATATTGATGTATTTGCAATGTAGTTGACGTAGAAATTATAAAATTGAAAAAAAAAAAATATATATATATTACTGCGATACAGGGATTTGATCCGGTGATCCCGTGCTTACCAAGCGGAATGTTGCCGACTACGCCGCACGATCGTTAAAACATCTAAACGTAAATAATATATGAATGTACGGAAATTTTTCATTTTTGCTATCTCGGAAACGGCTGAGAAGCGCGCTCTACTACTTGCACCTTTTACAGTCCTAATGGCCTACACATGGGATAAAGATCGTTCGAATCGGTGATTCATGGATCTTGGCCTCCCCTTTAAGAGTCATTGAATACAATCACAGAATTTTAGGCGAATGTTACTATATCCACGACAAGTTCTCATATCGAAATTATGATTTGAAATCTCTTGAGGTAGTCCTTGTACTTTGGCACATACACTATAAATCTTTATGTATTTGAATTATGTTAGTCCTTGGAGACTTTTATTCAAGTCTGCAAAGTTTCAGATAACGTTACGAATCTTTTCAGCTGATAGTTTGATTTAAAAAAAATCATATTTTTAGCATATACCGTATGGTAAAACTTCCCGTCACAGGTTCGAACGAAAAAATTAATCGTCTCAAACACTATTGCTTGCAACAATTTGTTTCTCGTGCTTTAAACATGTTCTAATTTTTTTTTTTTATTGCCATTATCGATTTTAGAATTCTAAAAAAGGTGCCAACGATTTTCGTCGTCTGTAATGCAGCCTGAAAGTAAGTGTTTCAAAAAATTTTATCTTGTGGTGTAAATATATTTATGTATTTCTATTGTCGTCTCAGGCATTTATATTCTTAAAATGAATCACAGAAAGTTTGAGCGTTTTTTGCCTTTCCGAACCCACCCATAAGCCACGACGATATTACATACGTGACTGCGTTCGGAAATTCCCGTATAACGACTAGCTTCTTTTTCGCACAACCGCAACGCTAACAATTGGTTAGTTCTCGTTGCCTACACTTTATACACTTTTATCAGATTTTACACTTCAAAATAAACATGGTTTTTTGAATAAAATTGAATTCCGTATTTCCGTATCTTCAATTTTACTAAAAAAAACCATGTTTATTTTGAGAAATTTTGTTTTTTTTTTCCAATTTTTGGAATTGGTAATTTATATTCGAATCAACAATCAATACTTGTAGCAATTCATTGTGGACTCATTGATGCCTTGGAGAGACTTTGTAAACTTGAAAAAGTGACTATTTGTGGTCGAAAAGTGGCGTAAAAAAATTGGAACAAGGTAAGTCGAAAAACGACCTATCATTTAGGGGATGAGTATGCTTTCAAATAAGCCAAGAAATACAGACATCGCTAATTTTTTGGTTGCCTGGCATGATTTTGAACGAAAAACATTTATTTTTTATTTTTTACGTGTTAATTAGATGGGAAACCGAAATCCTTGTTGAGAGGCCTCTAAACTTCAAGCTACAGTGCCCTCTTTGAACGAGGACCTCTTTAATGTCGTTAACCTAAAGTTTTGAGCGGTAGGAGCGAAGAAAAAAAAAGTTCATTTTCGACACGCCCTAAGCTAGATATCGTCACGTCCTTGCCGTTAGCTCTGGGTCATGCCAAAAACGAAAAAAGTCTAGAATTATCATTTTGTCTAGAATACCGATCTCTAAAACAGTTTTTACAAGAATGAATTGCGAATTCAAAATCTAATTACTAATCTGTGATCAGCAACCTCGAAATACCCGGCTTATGCATTTTTAGCTGATTCTGGAGAGGCTTTATTTTTTCGAATTTTTTGTTCGTTATATTGGATCCGCCATCTTGAATTTTGGGAATCTGACAACGATTTCATGATCAGCGACCTCAAAAACCCTAGTATGTAAAAATAACTTTTTTCTGGGCTACCTCTTTTTTTGATAGGTTATGTAACCTGTCAAAAAAGAGGTAGCCCAGAAAAAAGTTATTTTAACGGACACCCTGATGTATATCCAATTCTGAGGCATTTTCGAACTTTCGTCCGCCATATCGGATACGCCATTTTCAATTTCAATTTTCTGATAGCAGATTCGAATTCGGCGACCCCAAAAACCTCTTTAGATTTCTTTTCATGAGAAGTCATCGACTAGAAAAATGTATGCCTCAAAGGGTTAAGATGATGTGAAAGTACCCCAAGATAAGTGCTAGACAGATAACGCTATTGCTATTATACTATGGCGGAGTGAGAGAGATCCCTGTTGTAAAAATCCGATAGAAACAAATAAAAAAAAATTTCTATAGGAAAATGAGGTGTTTTTGTCCTCGCAATCTCCGATAAATTCCGATTCACCATAAAACGTGTAAAAACCTATAAATCTAAAGGAAATCGCGCGAAACCATTTGCAATAACGGATAGGTTTTAAGTTCAATTGGATTCTATACGATTGATCTTAAAAGGTAGGTTTTTATCAGTACTTACCGACACTTGACATGCTGAGGAAACGTATGGATTTTAATCGGATTTATCAGTGCCTGTCCTAATTATTTTCAGTCGGTCACTATACAGATTGTTAAATCCGAAAGTGGCAGGTCTTACAAGAATATATCTGTATTTCCAAATTATTATTTACCAGCATGTATAAGTAAGTACGCATTGTGTGAAAAATTAACCATTAAAATAAGGCACGGATTCAATCGGGAAATATCAGCGATCGTGTATCTGTTTGAATAAGATTTTCCTAACGAACCCGATTTTAGATGAAAACGCTTTGAATGGGTCTCTATGTATGGACAACCGTGGTGCTCTACGAGAATTTAACCGTTTTTGCACATTATTATATCTCTGCATGTATGCGATCTACCCCTAGGATGAGCCTCAGATTTTATTAGAAAAAACCGGTCAGACATTTGTCTGAGCGAATCGGATTTTCCTAATGAAACTGTTTCATTGTTGAATCCGAAAGTGACGGGTCTTACAGGAATATATTTATATTTACAAATGATTATTTATCAGCATGTAACAGTATGTATGCGTAGTGTGAAAGATTAACCCTTAGAATAAGGCACGGATTTAATCAGAAAATACCTGGAACCGTGTAGCTGTTTGAATTGGATTTTCCTAACGAATGTTTTTCTACATGAAAATACTCTGAATCAGTCTCTATATGGCAGCCCTGGCGCTGTACGAGAATGCATCCGTTTTTGCACATTATAATATCTCTGCATGTATCAGTATTTACGCGATTTACGCCTAGAATAAGGCTCAGATTTGATCGTAAGAATCCGATCAAACATTTAACTGCTTGAATCGAATTTTCCTAACGAAACTGTTTCTTAGTGGAAATAGTTCGGATCGGTCTCTATACGGATGGTTCTTGGGTTCTACGAGAATCAATCCGTTTTTGCAAATTACCATATGTCTATGCATCGGTATATATGAGATTTACTCTCAAGTTGAGGCTTAGATATTATCACGAAAAACAAATCAAACATGTACCCGTTGGAATCGGACTTTTCTAACGAGCAGATTCTTTTGTAAAAATGCTTCGAATCAGTTTCTACGTGGACGACACCCTTGGGTCCTACAAGAGAATGCATCTGCTTTTGCTAATTACCATATATTTACATGTATCGGTATGAACGCACTTCACCCTCTGGATGAACCTCAGGATAAATCACAATAAACCGCTCGAACGTGTACCCGGTTGAATCAGATTTTTCCAAATAATAATTCGTTGGACCTGTCTCTATATGGACGACCGCTGGATCCTACGAGAATGTATCTGTAATCGCAAATAATTATAAAATCTGAAAGTATCAGTATGAATCCGTAGAGTAAAAAGTTTACCCCCAGGATTAGGATTGCATTTTATTAGGAAAGTAGCGGATTCTTGCGGCTATGGAGCGCTTCGCATCCGCGTTTAGATAAAGCGGAGCGTTTGCCAGTGTCAATTAGTATCGGTGACTGTACTTTATGTTTTAAAAATATTGAACCTTTATTTTCTTATATAAATTTTAAAAATGAAACATTGAAAAAACAATAAAACTAAGATTCGTCCGAGCTGCTGGAGCTCGAGCTGCTGGAGCTCGATGAGGATCCTTTATCCGTAC